>JAMFQS010000009.1:371918-444230 GCA_025503055.1 Sordariomycetes sp. B11D1 | reverse complement strand
TGGGCACCTACTCAACCACCACCGCCAATGGGGCCCCCCCCCCCCCCCCTTCCTTCCCTCACAACCCCTCCCCCCCCAACTCGCCCGCTCTTTGCAGACCCCTCTTCCACCCACTCACTCAGTCCTCGCCGCACCTCAATCCAACACCCATTCCCATACGCTCGTATGGCCTCGACCCGGCGAACCCCCTTCTCCCCTCCATCTATCCCTCACCGGTAAAAGCAACAGACGGCCACTATCGCACCCCGGTCCCAGTCCCATAGCGGCCTCTCTTCTCCTCAACCACACATTGGGCTAGAAACAAAGGAAGCCAAAGCTATGAGTCCCAGACGTGGAAAAGCAAGCATAGCCAGATACTAAGGATAGAGAGAACCCATGAAACGTATTACCTTGTCGCTGCTGGAAATGCGGAAGCGCTTCCATGTTACACATTGCCGCCCTCATCTGATACCCTCACATCAGTATTCATTTCGCAGAGTGCCAGATCTAGGTCGCCCAAACTTGAACTAATGACAGTAATAATCAAGGCCGTGATCAGTATCACGAGAAAAAAAAAGACAGGTTGGTATCCGTATAAACACGCCAGCCTCCTACAGGAACTGTTCCTCCTCTCACCTCTCACCCTTTCCTATCGCCCCTGAACCCCCCATCTCATCGCGCTCATAGCCCCTCCCAACCCATAAGACAAGAAACACAGACCTTGCAGCGATGCCAGAATGCCGTCCAACACGTCCACTTTCTAACTTGAACCTCGGAGGACTATCTAACCCGTCCCCGCAAAGCCCGCGAATCCAAGCAACCAGTGTCCCTGAACTGCCGAGTGGCTCCCCTTACACCTTTTCCGTTACCTCGAACTCCAAATCATGATGCATAACAGAGTGGCGCCGATATGTTGTATCCCTCTGCTCCTCTTTCGCCCGGTCTTGCTTCTCGCTATCCGCTGTTTCCTCTAATGGCGAATAAGGGCCAGGAGTAATCGTTAAGATGAGGATACGTATATGGGCCAAAATAACAGAGTCATCAGCTTCGTATCATCCATACGCAGCTCCTGGGAGTACCCATCCCGACATTCCTTATGGATGAACGGTGGGCTTGACGGGAGGCAGGGGCCGCGCGTCCGCACCCGGCTCCCACTCCCACGCGAGCAGACTCCAGTTGAGCTCGCGCCTCCAGAACAGGCCGAGGCCTTCGCCAGCCGTGTCGCTGACGCCGTCAGGGGCGCCCCGGCCGCGGTCCTCCGAGCAGAATCCCCCCGTTAGGGGCTGCCGGTGGGCGAACACAACCTTGCTCATGCGCGAGTGAAGAATACCCATCGAGCACTGAACACAGGGCTCGTGTGTAAGGTACAGCTCCAGCCCATGACAAAGGTAGCCATCCGGATTTGGGTGTTCCTCTTCAAAGATGATTCGTTCTTCCTCCAGGAGGGGTTTGTCCTGGAAGGGGTCGAAGTCCAATTCGGGCTCGGTAATCAGCCGGTCCTCCATTTGCCGCTCGTGCCGCACCAGCTTCTGGGCCACCATGCTCATAGCACGTAGCGCGCAGTGGGCGATCGGGTTCCCCGTCGACCAGTTGCAGTCCCCGTGCCACCTTGCGTCGCCGGCGACGCTCAACACCTGGACCTTGCCCTCCTCCCGCTGGACAATCACCGCCCCCATGGGCTCGCCGATCCCCGAGTCCTTGGCTTTTCTGGCCACCCTGTAGGCCAGGTTCATCCACAGAGACGCGTCGTGCTTGATTTCATCCGTTGCACGCGACAGCAGGCTGGGGTGAGGACCGAGAGGGTTATTCTTGCGGTACACCGTCGGCCAGAACTGCGATGTCCACATTGCTGCGTGGACCTGGGATGTCGGGGGGTTGGCTGGGACCGAGATCTGCCCGATCCAGGGCTGGTCGATACCGTCGACGCTAGCCAATTGCTTGACGAGATTATCCTTGTCGATGTCCCTCACCTCGCCCAGGATGACGTAGATCCAGTTTGACTTGCCGGTGTGGATCTGACGGCCCTCCGGCGTCTCGTTCATGAGCTGCGTCTTCAGGTGCGCCGGGAGATCGCCAGGCTTTGCGCACCGCCGAAGGTGAGGCAGGCTCTTAACGTCGCTATTGGCCAACAACGTGCGCAAGAGGCTAGGCAGCGAGGGGCCGTTGTTAGCTATTTATTCGGGTCTTAAATTGAGAGTAACAGAAGCGACAAAATGGAATGGACTAGGCTTGACTCACTTCATAACGTCACTGGCACACCTAGTTGGCGTCCGAGTGATGTAGGCGGAGACGACGGTGTGGTCCTGCCGGACTTCAAGGGTAGTCTTGAGCGGTATCAACACCCCCTTATCGAGAGTCTTGTGGTCCATGCCCTCGATGAGCGGGTTTGGAACAACTTCAGAGTGGCCTGGGGGAGGCTTGTCCGCGATGGTGAGTGCCGTGTTCGCGGTCGTGGCGGGTGGCCCGCCGGGCGGGCGGTCGTAGGAAGAAGGAGCATCGTCCCGGCAGCTGGTCTCTGGAGGGGTGCTCGTGCTGGT
This sequence comes from Sordariomycetes sp. B11D1, assembly GCA_025503055.1. Taxonomy (NCBI): domain Eukaryota; kingdom Fungi; phylum Ascomycota; class Sordariomycetes; species Sordariomycetes sp. B11D1. The sequence goes on along the minus strand of JAMFQS010000009.1, from coordinate 441,714 downwards.
GGTAGGGTCCACGTTGGAAGTGGTGGCCTTGGTGGAGACTGCGGCTACGGAGGAGTCCATGACTGCTACCGTGGTGGCAGGTAAGGCTGCCGGCGGTTAGTGGGGAACGGCAGTCCACCGAGGGCTCTCGAACCTGGGGTGAGCTAACCCTGTATTCTCTTCTGGGGACCTTCAATCGTATCGGCGGGTGACGGAGTCTCGAACTTTGGTGAGAGGTAGGAGCAAGGTTGTGGTCGGTGGGGTGAATACGTGAAAAATTTTAGCCGTTCGCCTCTCTGACTGTAGCGAACAGGAGTTGGCGAAATGGGGGGATAAACCAGGATGGAGAAGGATGGGGAAGCGAAGAATATGGCGTGCCCAGAGAGCAGGTTTGGCAGAGGATGCTGTCGTCAATTGTCAAAGACGCTGAACTTGAGAGCTGCCGGGCCACGCGATGCTGTCCGGAACGCGTGTAAGCGGCAGCTGTCAAAAGCGGAGTCAAGGCGTGCGTCGAGAATTTGAAACGGCGGGAACCGAAGAGATGAAGACGCGGACTTTGACGAGGGGAGTTTGTGGAGAAGGCGCCACTAGTAATGATTGAGGTGTTAGCGGAATTCCGGGAGGTGGAAAGGTAAGTGTGGAAGTGGTAAGTGAGAAGTTCTGGCTGTCGTGTTTGCGGGTGGCGCGTTGCTGCCGAAACTAGTTTTGACCGTGACAGTCGCACCTTCCTGTTCTTCACGCCTGGTCTCTCACCTGCTTACAGAGACCAGTGGGACTTGTGTCGTGGTTTAGTTGAAAGCAGGTGGTCACTCACCTCACAATAGGTCAAGCATCTGAGACGAAGACTTCACAAGATCCAGGCTTGAGTTCCCTATCAAAAAATGTGCTGGTATACATTATCACGGAAACACACCGCACATGATTGAGGATGGAGTATTCGCCTCAACAAAGAAAATGAAGCGGTAAAGTATATCATTCCCAATGATACAGTCATTGTCTCTTGTAAGCTACAGCGTGCAACTGTTCTTTGTCACCATCGAGCAGAAGGACTGAGCATCGGTTGGTAGCCAGTCCATTCTCCCAGCTCTTCTATCTCAAATAGACTCTCTCTGCCCGTAGAAGCGTTTACATGATACCGCTATACACAACAGAGGCTTGGTTCAATATGATGATCCATCCATCTAGAAAAGACATTCCACTAATCCAGACTGGCAATTCAGCGGTTTGTGATCCAGATGATTCGTCGCGCCCGCAAGAGCCCAGCGACGCGACTTGTAACGCCCGACGTTGAGAAAGGGAAGACCAGTTAGTCACGGGATAAGATGACATAAGCTCAGCACTCAACACAAGATCAGCGATATCCAGGGATTCAGGATCCACCCCACCGCATTGAAGAATTGCCATTGAAGGGGTCCGATATACGGAGTTACTCCAAGACTTTCCATCCGCTCTTCGCATCACTAGCGGCAAACTGGCCTTGCAACACCCCACGCTAGACCCTAAAAACGAGAGCCATTGGGGCATGTGATGCGAAACCGATGCCACTTCACTTCAATCACTCACGATTATCCGCGTCCACATTGGTTGGCCGCGGGGCGCGAGTGCTCCGTGGACAGAACCCAGCGGCGCGGTCCCACGCTGCAGTCCACCCACGCCACGGCGTGCGCCGGCCGACATCCCACCCTACCCCGCCCGGAACTCCTCAAGCGGCGCCCTCGACGCAACGAATGCTCCCGTGCGGGTGGGCTGCAGGGGATTGTCTTAGAACTTGATATTAGTTTCCCTTTGAGCTTATCTGATCCCCACACAGTCAGCCGCGGGCAGCCCGCAACCACGGGCGTCCCTGGCGGTAGCCGAGCCAGCTCAGCACGCTGGCGTCATCTGACTTGGGTGGCGAGCCTGGACCGACGGGTTGGCGGGGATCGACAGTAGGGGGGTTCACGGGATTGAAGCTCTGACGCGGCTTAAAATTGTGCGTAATGACGCAAGAATAAATCGTGGACAATATGGGAAGTCTCATGGGCTGTCTCGTGGGGATGTAGGAATAAACCGCTCCTTGTCTGACTGCGGGGACTAGGGCCGTTTCGAAGCGCAGGCGGGGGAACATCGTGGCATTTGGGAAAATCAACACCCACTGCGTCGCCGTTCACCGGATTGCAAACCTCCGCCGACAACTTCGAGGAACCGGTGCGTACTAGTCCGACCTTGCATCAGTCCAGGAGCCAAACCTCGGGCGCGAAGCCGACCTCCCGGGGTTCGGCCGCCCCTCGCGCGTCATCGGGGTAGATCCCGTCCAAGGAGCCATCCCACAAGTGCCTTGGCGCGGTGGAGCCCTCGCATACGCGACCCGTAAGAAGAGGGGAAAAGAGGATTGGGGAAAGTGAGTTCTGAATGGTGGTTGGGGGGGGGGGGGGGGGAGTGTGATGCAGGGCGGCGCTCAAAGCGGCTGCAGGCGGTGGGGACGGGAGGGTCGGATTGCCGTTCCATTCTGGAAGCTGGATCGTGGCTGCATGCCTTTGATGCAACCGAAACTGGGTTGAAGACCCTGCGGTTCACTCACCATGACGAGCGCCCATGCGGGGGATTCCGAAAGGGTCTTTGCCGCGGAGTCGAAGCTTCCTTTGCGGCAAACCCTGTTCCGGAAGCGAGTGACTCCAGATATGCATCTTGAGGAGCTCAAATCTACGTTCCCTTGCGTCGTCCAAGTCACAGGTTTAGGTCAGATTTAGGTCGGAGTTTGTACCCTGGGAACGGCGGTCTCCAAGCCCCACGAGTACAAGACAGGACTTGGATTTGAAATGCTTCCAGGGCAGTATCTGTCGACTGAACTCGTCGGTACCCCGGTCGCACCGGCGCTAACATCCAGCTGCCCCGATTGGTGGCAAACGCCGGCGCTGGTCGATGACCGCATTCCCCCACACCGAGCTTCGCTTCTTGACTCATCCGCGCACAACGCAGGGCGACCCAGACCTTCGAGAAGCAGCCCTAGTGCCCCGTTAAGAGGCTCCTGGGCGGATACGCCGGGGCCCAGAAGGAATGACTCTAAGATGGAGGCGATTAGCTCCAGCCGAGTCTCCAGTTTGGCGGTGGGAGGGTCTCAGGGCTCGGGCTTTCTTTTGTTTCCCCCCTTTTTAATCCTCGCCGCCCCGTTGCGCACTGAAATTCTCCCATCGCCCAACTGTGCAGTCCATCATCCATAGTAATATCAAGATTATCCCTGGGAAGCCCAGAGCCTCGTCACACAAGCATCATCCTCTCCCGTCCCTCATCAGCCGAGTCCTCGTGTTAAGCGAGGAGCGACGACCACTCGATCCGCGAGCCTCGCCCACGCCCGGCCAGACGAGCAACGATTCGAGGCTATCGCCAAGGGTCCTTGCCCGTTGCCTCGGTTTCCGCTGCCCAGCAGCCCATACCCGCCCCGTTCTCGCGCCCGATCAGATGTTGAGCATCTAACGGCGTCGAATCGGGCAATATCCTCCGCGACCTGCCACCTTCTGCTCGCCCTCTTTTCCCGCTTAACAGCCATAACAGCCATCGCCATTAGCCAGCCCGTTGCTACCTAACCATATAGCCAAATAACAAACGCCCTGTCGATCGCAGGGCAAGTGGTCGGATTGCGCCTCTGCAATCACCTCATCGCCAGGCTCATTTCCCCCAGGGCTCATCTCGGCGGGTGACGGCATCAGACCAGGCGGGCGGTGTCGAGACTCCAGCGACGAATCGCGCGGGAGCCCTAAGGCCTGCGTGTCCAGCGGCGACCGGATCAGCAGGAATTTGGCCGCCAGAACGGCCTTGGCACGGCGCCAAGTCTGTGAGCCTACGTCAGCTAGGCGCACACCCTCCTGAGGCACCCCCCTACACGACACCACCCCCCAACCAAACTACCACCCCAAACTACGACAGCCAAGCGCATCCTGCTCCCAAGGTCGGCCTCGCTCGCCCCACGGGTAACACGATTCGCTTGCGGCAGAGCATCGGGGCTTCGCGTATCTGGACGATCCGGGGACGATTGTCTTTGGAGTCGGCCGGGGTACCCCCCGGAAACGAGCACCACGTCGGCGGCGGCCGTGCAACTCTCCGAAACAGGGTTCCCCAACTGAAGGCCTGATGCCTGGGTCAACGCCCACTCCCCCGGAAGGTGAGTTTCCCGCACTCCCCCACCCAGCCCCCATCCAGCTCGCGGATAAAGTCGTCCCGCTCTCTCTCCCTTCACATGTGCGCGTCCCTCCTTCCTTTTTCCTACCGCTAACCCAAGCCTTCTTCCATCATCAACAGCCCTTGGCCGTATCCAAGCGAAGCAATCCAACCTAGCAAAGCAGGTCATGACGAGCAGAGGAGCACAAGGAAGTTCACAGTCCCCGACCCTCGCGCACGGCGACAACTACCACGATGCGGACGCCCACCACCATCAATCCCAGGAGTCTACCGGCATGAATGACTCGCACGGTTCGAACGGTTCGCTCCCGCAGCCTTCCATGCTACCCCCTCCGTCTGTCGCCGTTGCCATAAAGGCCATCGGCGATCACCACAATGGCTCGTCGTGGCGCGACCACCACGATGGGATGTTCAACTCTCCCTACAGCTCAAGTCATCCATCGACGGCGCCAGGCTCGCCGAGAATGTATGCACCTTCGTCCCCCGATCTACTTACGCTACGCCTATCGCAGCCAAGCTGACAGAATCACTGCAGTTATGAAAAGTCCAGTACTCACACTCCCCGCGCTCGTCCCCACGCGACCACCCTTAATATCCCCGGAATGACGAGATCGCGAGCATCCCCTGACGGCAAAATCCCCGACCGCGACGTTGCGTCGAAGCTCGTCGTCATCATGGTCGGCCTGCCGGCCCGCGGCAAGTCGTACATCACCAAGAAGATCCAGCGCTACCTCGCCTGGCAGCAGCACAATACCGAGATCTTCAACGTGGGCCACCGCCGCCGCGTCGCCGCCGGCATGACGGAGAAGGTGAAGGCAGAGCCCGTCATCAATAACGGCGGCGACGGCTCCAGCCAGCCCGAGCAGGCCGCCGCCATCCTTCTCAACGGCGTGCCCGCGCCCCTACAAGAGCCGACCGAACTCAACCTGGACACGCCGCAGAAGCTCGAGAAGGAGGAAGCCAAGGAGCTCACCGACCAGTCTGCCGACTTCTTCGATCCCAAGAACGAGAATGCGCGGAAGGTCCGGGAGCAGCTAGCCCTCGACACGCTGGACGAGCTGCTCAACTACCTGCTGTGCCAGGGGGGCTCTGTTGGCATCCTCGACGCCACTAACAGCACCATTCAACGGCGACAGCTGCTGGTCGACCGCATCAAGGCCAAGGAGCCGAAGCTCGGCATTCTGTTCATTGAGAGTGTGTGCACAGACAAGGCTGTGAGTACCTAACTCGCCGTTTTGAATACGTATCCTTACTAACGGCGACTAGCTCCTTGAAGCCAACATGCGCCTGAAGCTGTCGGGCCCTGACTACAAGGATAAGAACCCGGTGCAGGCTCTTCGCGACTTCAAGAAGCGTGTCCAGGCGTACGAGAGCGCGTACGTCCCTCTTGGGGAGTACGAGGAAAGTCACGACATGCAGTACATCAAGGTAAGCTTTAGCCTGGAACGCCCCTTCTGTTAGTGCAGTCACTGACTCGGCCAGATGATCGACGTCGGGAGAAAGGTCATCCACTACCGTCTGAAGGGCTTTCTGAGCTCGGCCATCGCCGGCTACCTCCCAACCTTTAACCTGTCGCCTCGGCAGATCTGGATCACGCGGCATGGGCGCAGCGAGGACAACCTTGTTGGCCGACTTGGCGGCGACTCGCCACTGACGGAGCGCGGTCGCATCTTCTCGCGCGCGCTGTACAACTTTATCAACCACCAGCGGCGGGTGTGGACGATCGAGCAACAGTCTAACATGGCGAGCGCGTCGTTCCCGCCCCAGCCGGGAGACCTGACGCCGCCGTACCCTGAGTACAACCGCGAGATCGATGAGAAGAACTTCTGTGTCTGGACGTCGATGCTGCAGCGGAGCGTGGACACGGCGGAGCCGTTCGAGGACGACGAGGACTACGACGTCAAGAATTGGGAGATGCTCAACGAGATCAACGCCGGGGTGTTTGAGGGCAAGACGTACGCTGAGATCGAGCAAGAGTACCCCGAGGAGTTCCACAAGCGCCAGGCCGACAAGCTGCGGTATATCTACCCCGGAGTTGGCGGCGAGGGCTACCTTCAGATTATCCACCGGATGCGCGACATTGTGCGGGAGGTGGAGCGGATCGAGGACCACGTGCTCATCATCGCGCACCGGTCCATCTGTCGGGTCCTGACGGCTTACTTTATGAACCTTGAGCGCAGCGACATTACGGACTTGGATATTCCGCTAGGGATGCTGTACGCGATTGAGCCGAAGCCGTACGGGATAGCGTTCCATGCGTACCGGTACAACGAGGAGGCCGGGTGGTTCGACGAACTGAAGAACTACACGCCGCAGCGGTCCGACCGGCCGACGTGGCCGGAGTAAGCTTTCAGTGCCTTATGTTGGCCCTCGCTGGGACTTGGTGGCGTGTCTTGATTTGTTTTCCTTTTTTTTTTATTTGCTTGATTTCGGTCTGGCGTTTTGGGGGGGACCTACGAAGGATGATCGCCACTCTGGCACGCATGATCTCTGGGGACACCAGTACCCAGGAATCCTCGGTACCAGTTTCTACTCACTTTTGTTTGTTGTTGCTTCCTGGTTATTCTTTTTGGTTTGGCTTTGATTTCGTGGGTTGCTTCACCGGATCTGTTCCATACTGCGTTCTTGGTTTCGTCCTTTTGGGAGTATCTTGGAGTTTAGGAAGGGGGGAAAGAGGGACAGTGTTGGCATATACCCGGGAGGGGAGACGAGCAGGGCCCCGCGGTCCGGTCTCCCCTTTTCCAGCCTTTTTCGTTTCTATGGTGTGCTGGGAATCCGCGGGTTTTCATGACTTGGCTTTCGAGGAATTGATTTTAAGGGACTTCGTTTTTTTCTTCGGATTTGTAACTTTTTGGTCTTATGAAGAGCTGTGTCGCGGGTTGGGCGGGATCGGGGGCGGCAGGGGGTGACGATAGATTGCATTGTAGAATCTGTAGAGGCGATACCCGTATAGACTCTTCGAGATCGAACGCAAGAAGCGAGAATGAGCACGAAAATCATGAAAATGAACATGAGCTACGAGTTCCACGAGTTGTTTGAGCGTGATGACCGCGGCTATGGGCTGTGGTTGGGCGCTAGGGGGTTGCGTGAGGGCTTGGGCCTCGGCGAGGGTTGGGTATGGTTCGGCTGGGCTGGGCTGGGCTGGGATGGTAGTGTCGTACGGTGGAGGTCTCAAGATGGTCTTATATACTGGGTCAGTCGGGCTGGGCATCCGCGTGATCTTTATATCCGACGGACCCCTTGGACACGGTGGGCTGCGATGCGTCACAGGGTGTATGGCGTGGTCCCGTCGGCTTGGGCCGGGGGTTGCGAAGGTGCTAAGCATCTATTATCGCTGTGGGCCTGGATGAGGGGGTGTCGTATTGGCGAGATGTACCCAAGTACGATACAAGAAGCGGGATGATGCAAGCTAACACGAAGGAGAGGACATAGAACAAAAGGAAAGAGTAGGAGGTGGGGAGAAAAGGGGGGACAGTCTAGGGCCCCGAGAGGACAGAAACCATGACAGCGGCCTGCACCCCCCTCCTCCTGTCGACCTCCTTCTTCAACATGGCGATACAGCTCGCCACGATGAGGGCCCTCACCTCCTCCTCCTCCCTTCCCCGCTTCTCGCCGATCCAGTCCGAGAGGTCGAGGAGGAGCAGCCCCCCGTTGCCGGCGTCGGAGCGAGCCGTGCCGGGGGTGCGGGTCCCCGGGCCGCGGACGAGGCGTGCCACCTCCGTGGGAACCTGTTCTGGCTTTTGTCTTTGGAAGGGGGAGCGAGGCGAGTTGGGGCAGGAGGGGGAGACTGCCGTGAGCTTCTCGAGGATGAGGACCGAGTCTTGGTGGGGCTGCGGTTCCGTCTGGGACTCGGTCGGGGGGTTGCGCTCCTTGGAGCTGGCGTAGCGCCACCGGAACGTCCCGTGCGGAGTCCGGAGCGTCTGCGTCCGCGTGAACGTCCCGGCGCTCTCAATTGCAATCTCCTCGGCTGGCCGCTCTTCCCCGTCCTCGTGTGCATGCCCGCCGCCGTTCAGCGTGATGACGGGCGGTCTCCCCGGTCCGAAGCGGTATTTCGTCGTGCAGAGCACCTCCTCCCCCTTCCCCTCCCCCTCCTCCTCCTCACCATAGCCCTCTCCCAGGCCCGTTGACAAGGTCGACCCTCTGACAAGCCGACATGTGCCCGAGTTCCTCCGCGCCCTCAGAGAGACGTACAGCGGTCCATCCCCGGCATCCCCCCCCGTGACATCGTAAACGGGGATAGGGTCAGGGCGCGGTGGGCAGGGGAGTCTGAGGGCGGGCTGGCCCCTTGCGTCGATGCGGAGCTTTTGCGTAGGGGTGAAGGGAGCGGAGCCGGTGTAGCTTGGCAGGGCAGAGTAGCCGGGACCGGAGGGTGTGGAGGTGGGGGCCTGAATATCTTGGTAAGAGGGGAGGGAGGAGGAAGTGGACGGGCGGGAGAGGGTGATAAGCTCGTGGGTCTGGTAGGCCGGGGGGTTGGCCCCTGGAGCTCCGACTCTTGTGGCCATGATGAGCTGCTATGCAACGAAGTTTGTATCTGGGATCTATGTGCCGGGCGATGGTATGAAGCCGCGCAAAGCGTTGGCATGTAAGTTGAGATGCTGCTATGCGTTGCGTGTAAGTCGTCTTGGACTACAGACGGAAAGGCCAAGACCCGGAGGGACGCCATGATATATATACCCATCAAATCCAGATAATAACCACCAAAGAAACCACACATTTCCAATCCTCGCTCGAGAGTTGCCAGACACAGCCCCCTCGACATCAGAACCCTCCGCCTTCCCATGAGGCAGGCTAGCACAGCCATATCCAAAGAAAACGACGAATGCGAGCAACAGCCCCACACCCGCCACATGGCGCTGCAAGTTCCGGAAACGATATCCCGGGGGCGGCCAATCACGTCGCGTCCCAGCAAGAGTAAGCCGGGGCCCACAAACGGGGCGCCGGCACTTTTGCGAGGAATACGGCGGGTGGGAGGGGCTGTGTGTCTTGGATGTCCGACGTGACTCGTGATTGGGTCTCGAGGACGAGGACAGGGCTGGGGGGGTTTTTCCACTTCGGCGGGGGGGCTTGCGTTGACTTGATGGCGGTGGTGTATGAGGGAGATGGGAAGCGGGATCATGCTGGATCATGTTGCGCCGGGTCCCGGGGGACGGTCGGGGGGCTTCCGGGGCCTGGAAATGGCCGGGGACGGACAGCAATCGCGACGGATGCGAGGAATGAGGGGAGATTGTGAGTCTTGGGTTTCCGCAAAATGCGAAGAATGCGTAGCCCGTCTGCCGGTATCTGGTCCGGGCACCCATTATACAAGCAACGTCTACCAGCTTGTAGATCCCCAAACCCCAAGCAACTGCAACTGCACACACATCCAACCACCCCCCTAAACGCCGCGCGCTTTAGAAAGAAGAAAGAAAAAAAATACTACACTATCCTTCCCACGATCCGAAGAGAAAGAGCTCACGCCGGCCCTCCACCGAGATGCCTCCGCCTCGACCTCCCAAAGAAGGTAGGGTCCCTCTCCAGCTGCTCCGCAACCCACACCGGCCAAGCATTGTACACCCTATGCTCAAAGTCCACCTGGCTATTCGAGAAGCGCAGCCACCTCAGCAGCCCCGGGTCTACGGGGTCGTCACCGCCGCTGCCGCCGCCGCCGCCGCCGGCGGGCGACATTGCGCGGGCGGCCTGCTCGGCCTCTGTGACGAAGGCCATGATCTGCTTGAGGGCGATCCAGTGGGTGGCGAGGAGGTGCATTACCTGGTTTGAGGGGTCGATTATGCGGCGGAACTTGTCGTGGGGGAGCATCATCCACCAGCTGTAGTGTTTCCTGAGGGCCTTGTACGCTGGCGGGTGTCAGTGCTTTCGGTGGAAGAGGGACGGTGAGAGTGGGGGACGGGAGGCGGCTCACCCTCCCAGGACGAGGTGTACAGCTTCTGCGCCCAGTCGATCAAGATGTCACAAAAGTCAACCTCCACCTCATCAAAGCACAGCGGCCTCAGATTCTGGATCGCCGCAAGCGCCATGTCCGCCCACTCCCTCTGCACAAGCGGCAACCCCTCCATAAACGGCTCCAGCACCGTCTCCGCGTCCTCCCCCACCATGTTGGCAAAGATGGGGCTGATGCCCTTCATCCACATCTGCATCGAGATGATGAGGATTCCCCGAACAAAGGCCATGAACTCCGCCATGCCGTCGTCGAGGGAGACGGACTGGAAGGTGAGGGCGAAACAGGTGGCGACCATTGCGTTGGACTCGTCGTGGGTGACGCGCGTGGTGCGCGACATGTCGGCCAGGCGCTTCTTGACGGCCTTGATGGCCTTGAGGCGGTGGGTCATGGCGAAGGGGAGGAGGGACGGGTCGGACTGCATTAGGTCGCAGGCCGCGAGGCCGAGCATTGCGTGCATGAGGTAGTCGTGCTGTCGGCGTTAGCTAGGCCAGCTCTGCATACTCTTCTCGACCGGAGAGGTAGCGTGGGACGGACGTACCTCGTGCGCGAGGATCGGCACCTCGTGGGTCCACACAGACTCGTTGGCAATGGGCTGCGCCGGGTAGCACTTTAGCAAAAAGTGCTGGAAGAAGCGCATGTCCTGCAGGCTGAAGAGCGGGATCTGGTGGTGCGGCTGGTGGGTGATCTGCGGCAGGGCAGGGTACTCGCACTTCAGGCCCGTCTTGACGCAGTGGCCGCACGCGGGCTTGGTCTCCTGGCACTGCGCCGGTGTTAGTCCTCGTCTTCGACGTGCTCTCCCACCGCAACCCCCACACCCACACCCACACCCCACACCTTCCCTTGCCGCTTTCCGTAGGGAATGATAGACGCGACGAGTGGCCCACCTTGATGCGTCGCCTCTTGCAGTTAAAGCAGCCCCTGCGGCTCTTCGTGTGGCCCCTCCTCTCATGCCTCTTCCCCGACGATGCCCTCACCATCTCGCCCCCGCCAGGCTGCGACGAGCTGTCCGTCGGCGACGTCGACGCCCCCGACGTCGCCGTGGACCGGTCCGGCAGCACCACGTCCATGTCGAGCGTGTCGTCGTGGAGGAAGGCGCCGAAATCAAAGTCGCTCCCCGGCGTGAAGCCCTGTAGTGTTTCCATGGCTGCTGCCTGGCGGGTGGGCGTCCTATTTAGCAAAAGGTGGGGGGTTGGGTTTCGCGAGGGGCTGTTTGGCGAGTTGCGAATGCGCGTACGCAAGCAATACGGTGACAGGGTTGCGCGTCCAGCGTCTCGTCGAATGGTGGTGTCTCCGGTTGGAGCTCCCGTGGGTAACTTCTTCGCGGGACCATGTCACGACGGCGCCTGTTGGCGGGGGTTTTGGAGCATCGGACAGTCAGGATCCGCGGGGCCCGTCATGGCGGCGCGAACATCACGTGAAGTCACGCGCCGCGGCGAGTCCCGGCCGTAAGGGCGGAGCATTGATTGCCCGGCCTGGATGCCCTTGGCACCAATGGGCGGGCCTAATCCGGGACTCGTCGCGAGCGTGAGATTTCGCTGGCGTCCGGCGTCTGGAGTAATCAGCAAGGCGGACTCGGGATCAGGGTTGGCGGGGGGTGAGCTACGTCAGACGGCGTCGTCAGTGGTGGCGCGTAAGCCAAGTCGCGAGCCTGTCCATCTTGTAGCGGCCCGCTTGCCTGACGGGAATGAGTTCCCAACCCGTTTTGGCGTTCAGGGGCGCAGACCCCGCGGATCCTCCGTGCTCCGCCACGCTTTCCGCCTCTTGGGCGGCAGTCAAGCCTCCGTCCCACGTGGGGTTATTCTCCCGCATCCCGCCCAACGGGCCGGTCCCACAATCCGGCGGGCCGGTTCAGAGCTTATATCAAGCCTGAAAGTCAAACAAAAAAAAGGAGCCAGGCATGAGATGGGCAAATAGCCTGGGGTGGGAGCTGAAGTGGCGGCGTCCCTCAGTCCAGCCCGTCTAAGTACAAGTCCGCCGCCGACGGACGCTACAGACATGGCGGGGCAGTCCGCTGCGCTCCCGGGCCTTTAGACAACGGGAGTGGTCAAGACACCCTTTACCTATTGCAGAATAGCCGCAAGATACGCGTTTGGTTGAAGGCGCGCCTTGGGTGGCGTAACGCGGCTTGGCAACCTTAAATACACAAGACCCGAGTGTCAGTCAGACTCTCGGGGGTATAGCGCCGGGAACACAATGGCTCCGACAGGGACCTACCCGAGATGCAGCGGTTGTTCGTGCGATGATCAGGTCCCAGTGACGCCCCCGAGCTATCCGGCCGGTGTGGCTCCACAGCCGTCTGCTACTCCTGGATCCGGCCGCGACCGTTTGTGCCGCTGTGACCGGGCGAGCTGACGTGGCAGCTGTCACGGCAGAGCCACGATGTGCCCCCCCCCCCCCCCCCCCCATCACCCAGTAACCACAGCAGTGTAGAACCAGGCACCTCGAGACGTAGTCCCCGTCGTAGGATGGTACTCATGACGACACCGAAGACAAGCGGTCGCACCGCAGCTTTCACAACCGTGATACCGAGCCGGACTTCCGAGTCCGGATGCAGATATCCATCCCGGGTATCCTAACCCGATTGAGCGGGGAAAAGAAGGAAAAAGACGAAGAAGGTGTGCCTTTCTCAGTCAGCTCACGCTTTCCCCGCCTCTTTCCCCCTCTTTTTCCCCCCTGGAAGCCGGGAAACGGCCGCCATATGCAGCCGACCCAATAGTTTGTTTCACAACGGGCAGAGTGGCGGCGTGAGCAAGAGGAGGGCGGGGGGGGGGGGGGGGGGGGGGGGGGACACGACCTGGTTGTTGCGCGTGGCTTTTCCGGTGGTGGTTACGAAGCAGGCGGGGCAAAGCATTGGCATGTCGGCGCAAGGTACCATCGCGCTCCCGTTACCTTTACGTCCCCCTGACGGCGGGGCTCAGCCACGTGTGGTGGTCTCGTCTTGGTATCCGACCCTGCCGTCAATGCGTGCGTCGTGGGCGTGTTTCGTGGCGAATTGGTGTGAGACCGTATTGGCTGGGATCTCTCGGGAGTTCGGCCGGGAACTTGCTATAGACCTGGGATGATGGGGGTCTGAGTAACGCCTGGTCCGAGAATACAGGCACCCTCGAGTGATCGGTGAGAAGGGAGCATCGGCTGCGGAAAACCCCCGCTCCTCGTGCATTTGTGCAGAACTTGACCGTGTAAACTGCGGATGCATGGGCGCTTACACCGCATGTAAGGCACAGGTCGTTGTCAAGTCGGTGGGATGTGTCTCCCCCCGCCCGCCCCTTGCAGGGAAAAAAAATTCTCTACTTACATACCATGCGAGGCCTCGTGGCAGAATTTCCCCCGACCAACAGCACCAACGGGCAGGAAACCAACCCGACGTCAAGATCGTCACCGAAAAGCCAATGCTCAGCGAAGCGGGCCCCTCGTGCCACCTACACCGTGCAACGTATCTGCAGCAACGCCCGTAGTAGCCCCGGGGACGTGCCCTGTCTCGGAACTGACTGACACCCCGCAGGCGGGAATGGGGGAACGGGTCCTCAGATCCGGCCTGCGAGCCGAACTAGCGTTTCAAGACTAACGAGTGGCGCCGAAAACAAGCTCATCTATCAGTACTCACTCCTCGGCACTGTATCGGATGCCTCTGTCGCCGAGGGGGGCGGTGCGCCGCTCACTCACCGTACACATCTCGTGGCGGCGCCTAGAAAAAAAAAAAAAGCACCACCTCGAGCCCTTGCTTTCGTGGGCAGTGGCAATGGCCCCATTCAGGTGGTCCCCGAAGCCAACAGGCCCCCAAAACGACAACTCGTTCCCCCACCGCCAATGTCCCTCACTCGTACCTGGACAGCCCCGCCCCAGAACCGATTTCCTTTTCCGGAAGATTCAGCAAGCGGGCCCCACACAGGTACCTGGATTGTCCCGTATCGACCAATCAGCGCGCCGTTCCTGTCCCGACGCTGAGTTGACTTGCCGCTAGTGCCCGGCACGGACCAGCACATCGTGAGCTCGTAAGGCGAGGTACGAGGTGGGTCCCCGCCGTCTCCGGGTGCCGCACGAAACATCCCCGGCCCTTGGTCCTGCTTCGCCAGCGGGGGCTTTCCATGCTCCTCGTATTAGCCGTTGCTTCGGTGAGAAGCCCTATCCAGGGGGTAACAGGCGAGGCGGGGGAAGGGGCCACGCCCGGCGGTAGTGACGCCCCCGGTGAACGCGGCTTGCGGTCTCACTTACACCAGGGCCAAGGGGGGTGGAAAAGTCTGCAGCACAGCATGGGGGACACTTCACACGCCCAATAGACCCCTCTCGCCCGTGCTTCGTCCCTCTTCTTTTTTCTTCCCGATTTAAAGTTGGTGCCCTCCCCCTAGTGCTGAACTCTCCCTTCTCTTTCACCAAAACGCCCGCCGCGGACCATACATTCCTTGTTCATCCCTTGGCCTTTGCTGAGAGTCACTCCTTGACATCAAGTCTCTACCCACGATCCTTAAAGCGGGCTAGTCCTAGTTACACTGCCGTCATTCCACTGTTTGCAAGTGCGCCCTGATCCAAGGGAACAATACGACTTGACGCTCGACGTTTAGTCTGAACCAACATTTGGAGGCTACTTGGCATACCCTCTCGCGTTATTGTTACGGGCTGTTCTTGGCCTGCTGGTTTATTGCGGCCGCTTCTCGCCCGCTGATATCCACTTCCGCCGCCGAGGTCATTACCTCTGTCCCGGCTTTCCGTCCTTTACCCTCCTTCTCGAGGACTTACTTCCAAGGCCGAGGCCCATATCCCTCCTTTTGAGACGAATCATCCAACTATACTAGTAAACAGACTGGAACGCACATAACCCAAGATGCGCCTCTCGACCAGCTTGGCCCTCGCGGCGCTCGCCACCAACGCCCTGTCCCTCAACATCCACCGAGATGCCCACAAGCGACAGGACAGCCCTTGCCCCAGCACCACCTGGGAGACCGTCACCGAGGTCGTAACAGTCTACGGCCGCGCCGGAGCAACCAGCACCCCCTCGGCCCAGCCCCCCGCCGACGCCGCGGCGGCACCGGCAGACAAGCCCACGTACGGCATCGCGCAGAACGCCGCCGTCGCCGCCCCCACCAAGTCCAGGTCCAACCCCAAGTCCAAGCGCGGCATAGCCTACAACTCGGCCGACCTCGTCAACGCCCTCCTCGAGCAGGGCGCCAGCGCGTCGTGGGCCTACAACTGGGACTCGACCGACAACGGGCTCTCCTCCTCGCTCGAGTTCGTCCCCATGCTCTGGTCCGACAGGCAGGACCACGCCACCCGCTGGGCCTCCAACGTCGAGGAGATGCTCGACAACGGGTCCACCCACATCCTCTCCTTCAACGAGCCGGACCACGCCGAGCAGGCCAACATGAGCCCCCAGGCCGCCGTCGCCGCGCACGTCAAGTACCTCTGCCCGTACGCGGATCGCGCAAAGATTGGGAGCCCGGCGGTTACGAACAGCGGGAACGACGGGCAGGGCGTCAAGTGGCTGAAGCCCTTCATGGAGGCGTGCGACGCGGACTCGGACTGCCACGTCGACTTTTGCGTCGCGCACTGGTACGCGGACCACAACGTCGAGGGGTCGCTGGAGGCGCACCTCGAGGAGGTGCGGGACATCTGCGGGGACAGGCCCGTCTGGCTGACCGAGTTTGCGCCCGAGGGGGGCAGCGAGGGGGACTACGTGAAGTGGATCCAGCGGGAGGTGGCGTCGCTGGACGAGCTGGAGTGGGTGGAGAGGTACGCGTACTTCATGGTTGGTGAGCCGGGCAAGTTGACGGACGGGCAGCGCCTGAATGCGCAGGGGGCTGCGTACTTCCAGACGGGCTAGGTCCGCGCTGCTGTTGGGCCTTGTTCCTTGTGCGTTTTCTTCCTGGGGGGCTCTGGAGCTGCTTGCTGCTTCTTCACTTTACTTCTTCTGGGCTCCATCAGCCTCTGGATCTCTCGCTTCCTTTACTTTTGAGATCGGCATGGCCGTTGATCTCCGATACCACTTCTTTTTTTTCTTCTCTCTCTCTCTCGCTTACACCATTGGCGTCCAGCACGCCCTTCCGTGGTCTAGCATCATGCTTTCTCTTCTATCCGCTCGTTCACATTTTTTATAGCTAGGGTTCTAGAGATTTGGACTTAGATTTGATAGACGTTCAATAGAAACGAGGTACGAATATTCCGGAAGGCTGTTTTGGACGAAACCCTCGCCATCTCTCGACTCCTCGGCTGGGGTATGCTGTGCTCACTTACACCGGGAATGTCGCATCTTGTTTCGTGGCACCCAGGGACTTGGAACCCGGCGAACCCAGCTAAACGTGACCAAGACTTTGGCTTATACTCTAGGATCACCTAGCGTCAACTTCCCATAGAGCCCATCCGCAGACGAGATAGTACGTGAAATACCCCGTCCAGTTCCACTTGCACCAAGGATGATCCACCGGTGCGACGCCCAGGAGCCTGGGAACAAAGGTAAGGAGGGCGCATAAGAGGTTGGTTACATGACAGCCCGAAAGGCCCACCCTCGGACACCCACGCTTCCCATAGAGGCAGACGAGGAGACATGGATTTGGTTACATTCGGCGCTTATATTTCATACTTTTCACACCAGTCTATAGTGATATGTACACTCATTCGGACCTAGATCTAGCAATTATTCAGCACCAGAGTAACCCCCTTCCAGCTTCGACACGCGAGGACAACCCAGCGCTTTCCACGCCTCTCACTCAGCTTGACTATCCCCATGCCAGTCAATGGAACTACGATATCCCCATCAAGCTTCCATCACCCACAGGGACCAACCACAAATCCACAGCCAAGCCTAGGCCGCGATCCAGAACGCCGCGCAATGCTATCCAAACGCACAATGTACCCGATACACAACAGGAGATGCACCCGCCCGACCTGAGCAGGCCTAGATGCACAGGGTTCCCCTGGGACCTACCCAAAGGCACAAAAGACAAGAAAGAAAACAACGCCACCTATCCAAACCGGGATGTCAAGCTTCGTACCCGTCGAGATGCTGGTATATGACGAGTTCGGTGGCGTGCCTCGCGTCGATACGCTAAACGAGATAGCGAGAGGGGAGAGTGAGCGCTGTCACAACAGCGGGCACTGCCCGCAAGCAAAACCGCAAGGTCGAGGCCAATAGACAGATGTGTCAGGTCACAAGCCCCCAGGCGACTGCGCTCTCGTCAGGACCCGGAACCGATCCCTCAACTTATCGGCCACCTTTGCGCGGCGCCCCCGGTCCCCGCCGTCCTCTGGCCCCTCCTGCACTTGCGAGTGCCGGTACTGCCTCAGCGCCTGGATGCGCTCCTCGGGCGACGCGTGCCGCAGCCTCGCGAGGTCGAGGATCCGTGACACCCTCATCCGCTGTGCGACCGTGCGCGCGTCGTCGTGGGGGCCGTCGAGTTCGAGGGGGGGCGCCATGCCCGCTTCGTTGGCGGTGTCGTCGCGTTGCTCAGGGGGTCGGAGGTCAAGGCGGCTGGTAAACGTTAGACATAGCATAGGAGACAGGTGCCGCTTACACTTACCATAGGGGACATGTCCCCGACACGTTGGTCAGCCACGGGTCCACGCAGGCGGGGTGGAACTTGTGGCTGCACGGTAGGACGCGCACGTCCTCTCCGACGGTAAAGTTCTCGGTACAGATCGTGCACCCAATGATGTCCCCGTCGTCCTCCGACACCTTCGTCGTCACGGCAGGCGGGCTCGATTGGCTGCTATCTCTAGTGGCAGCCTTGGCTATCGGTGCGAGGGGGATGCCCGCTGGTGTATCCCCCGTGGACGGCGCGTTGCCGGCATCGGCTGCTGGGACATCTCGCGCCTGGAGCTCGTCGACGCCGACATGACTCGACCTCCGAGACTCGCCGTCCTGGGACTCCGCATCCGGATCAGGTTTCGCAGGAGGCGAGCCGCTAAACTTGACGATGGGTATAGTGTCGAGGACCGCCCTCGCGATGCCCTTTGCTCGGCTCTGCCGGGGCCGACCCCCGTTCGCAGACCGCAGGCCATATCGCTCGGGATGGCGGTGGGCACGAATGGTGCCGGTGCAGATGATCACCAAAAACAATAGGGTGACTATCCCCGTGATGCTGTACAGCACGCTCATGGCGACGGCCGACGACGTTCCCCTCGATGTCGACGAATCGTCATCCAGTGACTCGGTGACGTTGCCCGATATCATAACGTGTACGGTGTCGTCCTCAGTGGTGGCGTTGAGGAAATCCAGCGCCTGCTGCGCATCGCCCGAGTCGATCATGCTGAATATGTTCTTGAATCTAAGGTCCTTCCCCTTGAGGGAGCATCCATTCCCCGAGAGACTGTAGAGCAAGATGGCCGTGGGGCCCGCCTCCATGATCTTGTTGACCATCTCGTCGGGCGTGGTCTCACTGTCGTCGCTGGATTCGTCGCAGGACAGGTACGCTACCTCGTCGGGCATGTCGTCTCGAGATTTGTCGAAGTTGTCGGTGTCAATCTCCACCATGTTTCCCCTGACTGTGATTTTCTAAGCGCGAGCCACTGGTTAGCAATGAGATCAAGAGAGCAGAATGGCTACCAGGGGACGCAAGGCAAAGGAAGACCATGCTCATTCCGTTCCTGCCCGCTCCGTCGGTCACCATTCTTTACTGAACGGGGACATACACTAGGACTTTGCGCGGCATCACCATCGTCTATCGTCAAAGGCACGACAAAGTACTGGTAGGGGTCATTCTGCCCGTGCATTGTGGACAGCGACATGCCCAGGGCCACATCGCTGACCCAGTCGGGCACCGAGTCCTCGGCCGCGATCTTCGCATCTTCGGCTGCGGCAAAGGAGGCGACGAGGGCCAGAGCCTGGAGCAGGAACGACGCCATCTTCGAAGCGCGGTCAACGGTCGACGTTGCCCGCGCGTGCTCTCAAGACGGTCTTCGCGTCTCACTACTCTTGTCGTCCTCCCTCAGCATGTATGGGCGTGGGAGGCGCGTATTAGGTGGATTAAGGTGGGCGTCGGGTATTAGGATTTGAGAATGAAGATGCAGGAGGTGCGGGACGGGAAAGGCCAGACCGCCGGTGGATAGTGTATGGACAGGCCAACGGCAGCGGCGAGGTATAACGGCGGTATAAAGCAATCGTTTTGGGAGGCCGATTCGTGTCGCATCTCAGGGGCCCTGTCGGATGGGCATCTCGCTGGGCGTGATGGCCGTGATCGACAGACCCGACACTCACGCTCCGCGCGTAGGAGATGCAAGCTGGCTTGGCTGCGACGAGGCTGTCAAGCGAGGAAGGGCAAAGCTATGCGTAGGCGCGATGGGGTTATACGGGGGACGCGTGCGTGGAGCCGGAACGAGGGCTTCGTCGTCAATGGATCATTCGACGTCGTTTGCATCGGCGATCGCGGGCTCGGCGGAATCCGTGGAGATGTCTGCGCTCGATAAGTCGGCGGGAAGCTGGACTGGCGTCGGAGTACGGGATGCGGTATGCCTAGGTGGAAAGCGAGTGGAAAAGGAGAGTTGACAGGGCACAACCGGAGCATGATCGCCTGCAACCGATGTTCACGACTCCGTCCTCAGGATGGAATGAGGGTTGAAAGAGGGTCGGAATTCGTGGCCCGGGCCTTGGGAGCGGAGAATTCCCACGGTCGACGTGGGGCCCAGGCTGATGAGGACAAAATGTACACATACGCCAGGTACGCGGTAGTGCGTGCATGGGCCCCCCGTACAGCGACTTGTCGGGGAGCGGGGGCGCTCTACTATTATGGATCTGGACTAGCGCGTGGAGTGCCCCGACGAATTGGAAGGCCCGCCAAGGTGCGACTGCGGGCTGAAGTGCCGGACCCGCACACAAAGTCGCGGACCATCTCGCGCTGCCTTTCAGTGAAGAACACGAGAGGTGACCTCGGAGGGCGAACACGACACGCGACCGCTCGATTCCCTCCCGAAACCCATTTTCCACGGAGATACCCACTTTCGGTCCATCCGGATGCCGACGGCCTGGCCTTATGACTCGAAACACACCACCTACCTGGACAAGGGAGCAGAGTTGAGCCGACACAGCCAACAACGGGGTCGCGTCTTGGCGCACGGCATGTTTCGTGCTCGCGAGCCAAGCTGCGGGGTCGCCCGCCCAAGCCCAGCTCCCTTCGGCGACGTCGGGTAGATGTCAATAATGAGGCTTCATTTGCCCACGATGGCGTAAGCCACGTCCCGACAGGAGTATGGTCTTGGTATACGCGGACCGTGTGACGCTTTGCCCAATCGCCTACTTACACGACAGTCCGGCGAATCCGGAGGACCTATCCCTCATGGTGTTCGTCGACGAGCGTCTGCGCTTCCATGCTGGGCAGTAACATTATGTGTCTCACGTCTTTCTAGCATCTGTCTTGGCACTGCCGCGGTCGACATCCCGAACCCAGCGCTATCTGCCTCAGAACCTGGGCATGGCCTCGAAACAAAGCATTGATGCGGAAACAAATCGCTCGGCCCCGTAACACCTTGTCGGGGCCTTCCTCCGCGCCGTTTGATCTCCGTCTGTCAAGGGAGATCGGCGCGTCTTCCGTCTCGGATGCAAAACGCGGGCCCACATCGACGCGTGCCGATCCCGGGTTGAACCCTGCCAGTTCACGATATCGATGATATAAGCTCCCAGTATCCTTGATATCTTACCGGGTTAAAGGAAAGGTGTGGGGGTTGTAGTCGCGAGAAGAGCTTGGACTTGGCGGCTTCAGTTTGAGCAGCAACCATAGTCCTCCTCGGGGATATTCATCGTTAACTTGGTCCTTCGACGCGATCATCCCTGCCAGGTTGCCATCACATAATTTCAGTGATAGCTACGTTCGGCATGCACATAACAGAAACCTCGAGAAAGTGGGATATGGACCACGCTAACAAGCAGTATAGCTGGAAGGGTGTGTATATCTAGCTTCAGTCTCTCTCATCTCTATGTAGTGTATTCGCCACTTTTGTCACAATGGATCAAGATGCAGTTGCTAATGTTCCCCCGGTCTGAATGTCATCGGCAAAGGCACGTATTGGATTAAGACTGACACCTTATTAAACACAGAAGCCATAGCATCACGTAGTCCCTATACCCAATACAGCCCGCGTGCGATCGTCACAACCATCTGCAGGGTCCGCAAGGCTTCAAGTTCCTCGCAACGGGATCTCTATCTTCACATCCTGGCCTATGGGTCTAGCATTTCGGGGAGATCCCTTCCGCGCCATGGCACAAAGCCTCCGCATATGCGAAAGGTGCCGAAACGGCTGATCCGGACGGTGAGACATATACCATATTAACATGTAAGCTTTTGCGTGCCCTTCCTCAGCCGCGGTGTAAATAAACCTTATGCGCCTCATGGCGGCCCTTCTTACTTCTCATAATTTCGCCAAAGCTAGAGACTTCCCACGCCTCGTTCTTCCAAGCCGCTTGGTAAGATGAGATCAACATGCATCATGGATTCCTTTCTTGAAGGGGGGACTTCGCCATTGATGTTGTTGAGAGTATAGTTCTGGGGTGATTCTAAGAAACTGTAAATCGATTGTTGTAAACAAGCCAGGCCCCAGTGATGTTCCCGTGAGCGATAATATGCCAATATATACGGAGATAATGAATTGACCTATGGAAGTAAGCGGGGTGAGCTGTGCGTAAGGAGCTCGTCGGCATCCCCGCGGTTATTATGCCATTCTCTCCTGATCCTCACATCAGTCGCAGGCGGGGGAACCCGTGAGGATATCATGCTTCCTAAATCTATCGTGAGAGGCATAAAGGCCGCCAACACATGGCCCAAACTTCCAGCGAAGAGGCTAGACGAGGACAAAGTGTCCCCAGCATGCCCGTAAAACGACAATAGCCACCCCTATTCACCCAGCTAAATCTCCTCCATCTCCTCCAGATCATCCAACACCGGGAAATCCCCAATCTCAACCCTCTCCGGCCTCACAAAGACCCCATGCTTGACCCCCTCCTCCCTCCCCCAATACCTCGTCCCCCCGATACTCCCGTCATTCTTCCCAACCGGCTCGTCAAGCCGAACACCCACCCAAGCCCCCACACCCCCCGGAATCTCCGGCACGTTCCCGACATACGCCACCACCCCCCTCCGCGTGTCCTCGCTCCCGACGCGGCACCGCTTCCCGACCTCTATTCCCCGCTCGCGGACCTCGCGTTCCAGGGCCGCGATCTTGGCGGCCTCGTGGGAGGGGGCGTCGGGGTCGAAGCGGCCGAGCTTCTGGGCGCGCTTCCAGGCGAGGACGGAGTCGGTCTTTTGGGCGTATTCTTCCTCGGGCATGACGTACTTTTCGACGCCGGTGGTGTCGTTTAGGTTGGGGCGCGCGGAGGCGGGGCGGAGGTCGGTGATCTAGGATTGTCAGCTTCGAACTGGGACCGGATCGTGGGGTTGAGGCTCTGGGGTTGAGATGAGGGACTGAGCGGGTGATCGGTGAGGTAGGCGAGATGCGTGTGAACTGCTGGAGTCTCATCTCATCTCACACCTGCGATCCCTCAAACTGCCACCTTCTAACTCCCCAGCCTCACCCCCCCAATCACCTCCCAGCCCCTTAAGCCAACAGTATCCTGATGGCCCAATGCCAAAACTCACATGAATCTCCCCGCCCTTAGCAAGCGGAAACCCCGAAAGCAGCGCCCCCTCCTCGTCCGCAACCTCCATGCTCATCCTCTCCCCCGTCGGCGCCCTGTACTCCAGCCTCTGCTGCCCCGGCGGGATCCCCGTAACGGACTCCATCTTGGCCTTGAACTGCCCCACACTCCACGACGGCGTCACGCGCCGCTCGGAGGCGGAGTAGTCCGAGATGACGTGCAGCGGGATGTCGGCCATGGTTCCGGTAGAGTAGCGAGTCGAATGTTGATATTGAAGGCTCGTATATACCTGGTCCGTTTTAGTCATGCTTCCGTATGTCGTGGGGTCGGAAGGGGTGTATGTGGGTGAATCTTGGTCAGGCAAACTCACGATCTTCTGGGACGGACGTCGCGCCAAGATGACTGACAGCGTAAAATCGACGCAGTGCAGAATCCGCGAATGGACTTTGAATGAGTCTCTCTATCTGATTCTAATGAGTAGGCTGGCTTATTCCTTTCTCCCACAGCCAGTCGTTCGACGATATTCACAGCTGCCTAAGCCCAATCCTCAGTTGACGATGGGCTTCCAGGAGGTTCCCCGGATCACGTGACAGAACTGCTCGAAGGCCCGCCCGCCCGTTGCTCCCGGCCGGCCACCGGCTCCGAGAAGGCCGTCTTCAAACCAGTACATCCAACTTCACGCAGTGGGTGGTATTCCTGACTTGATTGCAAGATACGTACGGGCTTTGTACTTTTGGACATTAGCTGCAAGTAAGGGCAGATGATCCAACTCCAGAAAGGGGGCCCACGACGCCGAGATCTGAACCCGTTCTCAGACGAACCCAACATCTTGCTGGCGCCCGCGCGCGCCTTCTGTGCCACCCCCGAACCTCCACTCGCTTCTTCCGCAAACGGCTTTCCAGTTTTCGTCTCGACCTTCTATGACCAATCGCTAGCCAACCTGGCCCGCCAGTCGTCCACGCTGAACCGTTCACCAACACTGTCGCCCAGTCGGTGAAGAACAGAGCGTCATCGTGGCGCCGAGCTTGCATGGTTCATCGGAGACCGCTCCCTTTCCAGGCATCTAACTTCTGTATTCCCACCACATGTAGCCCGGGAAAAACACAATGGTTACCTAGCATACCGCTCGTTGCTTTTTCTGTATCCTGGCTCTTCCCCGGGTCCCAGCCCCAAACAGCCCTCGTGGGAGGGTACTTGCCTGCTGTGTATTCAGGACGCCGTAAAACGCGATATTGACCGCAGCCTACCCTTCGGGAAAGCTGGGAATGGAGCTCGCGCCAGGAAAGGTGGGTCGGAAGCCGGGGACCATCTCCTCACAACGGCATCCCGATCCGTGTCCAGGTGGCTAGTGGGCAACACTGAATTCCCGCATCCCGGATCCAGTTCCTATCCCCCCGGTTGGTCATCGGCTTTGCCCGTCTTCCCCCTTCCCTAGCAATCGCAGGCCCCGGCCTCTCCGACCCGCGCCTCGTCTGAAGCGTTCCCCATTTACACGCCCCCACCCTTGGAATCCCTGGCCGCGCCCGGGAACACGGGATCTCCTGCTTCCCTCACACTTCCCGAGAAGTGATGCGCTGGGGCTGCCGCGAGGCCGCCGTGGCGTATGGATCGCGTCTCATGTCGAAAGGGCGGTGAGGGTGAGCAGAAAGAGCAAGATCCCGAGGAGCATAAGCGCCACCGAAAACGTGGTTTTGGGCGGATCTTCTGTGGTTATCTCCGGTGTCCAGTCTGGTCATTCCCCGTTCATCCTCGAAAAGCAGAGCCTGTGCTCTTCGTGGCTTCGACTCGTCCCTAGAGGCGCTCGGCTGACTCCGTCGCGGCCATAGGGAGGACTGCACCTGGGGACAGAGGGTGAATCCACCTCTTACGATTCCCTTTGCGTGACGCCCCATCTCGTCCAGGTGGAGAGCGATGGGTGCTGGCAGCTCTAGAGGAGCCACTACACCTAGCTGCTCGAATCAGAAGCAGCTGTTGGAAATGAAGGACCAAGTGTACTTTGTCTAACAATACCATTCGGGTAAGTACACCGTGGCCTACAAGCAGAACCATACTATCAGGAGCGTACAAGTACACGTACTCGGGGAGTCACTTGAGCCAAGCCCTACGATTGCATGTGGGCGTGTGGGGAATCAATCTGCAGAAGCATCGTAGGAGAGCGTCTCGTCAGAGTCCAGAGACCAGGATCAGGGATTCGGTTTTGTGCCGTGTACCTCGGAGAGCTGATCGACAACCCCTCACGCGGGTCCCTTTCTTGTCCCTGTGTTTGACGAAGTCCCCCTTTCCAGTTGTTCTAGAGGACAGCGTGTCAGGGAATACAGCATGTCGGCGGCGGAATCGATGCAGCTAAACGTCAGATTTCGCGCGTACCATGTCAGAGCCCAACTGTCCTCCATCGACGAACCCGAGTTCCCATCAAACGGGATTAGACATGGTTTGGGGAGGGGGGTTGAACAACAAAAGCCTGGTGGGCGGGTTCCGGCCTCAACTAGTCTGCGCCAATACTTGAACTGCGGCTTTCTGGCCCATTTACCCGCTCAGATACAGTATGCATGCGAGTCGTGCTGTTAATCTGCTTGTCAATATCTCTTGACCAGGCTAGCATACATTGCGGGTACCTCACCGCGTTTTTCACCGCAAGAAAGGGAAGGGGCAGGGCCAATGCAGCAGATGCGGAAGCTGACCGATGAGAAGCGCGTCGTCTAGCAAAGGCGACTGTATACTTCGTCGCCTCATGCACCTTGACCGATGTATCCTCAAGCGGCTGGGGGCGTGCCCTATCTCGCTAGGGTGAAGACAGAAGTCGAACCGTCCGACAAGTACTGCGCAACAGGTTCGTTGCTTTGGGCCACGCCCTTGTGGGGTGGAATGCCTGTGATCTTAAGCATTGTGACTGCTCACAATCTACCGCGGACTCGGGTTTGTACTGCGTCACCGCCAACCCATTCTTCACCCGGTTTTTCCGGGGTGGTTGTGTATGCAAGATGAGTAAGTGGGGATGGTTTCGCGAGTAACATAGGGACTGGACGATGGCGTGCCGTCTTTCCATCCTGTGCCGGAAAAGTGCGGTTCGCAGCTGCGTGGGTCACGCTTTTTTCTGCTCTTCTCTCCTCCAACATTGCCTCTCTGCCCATGTGGCAGATAGGGGCCAGGGCGTGTGTGGAGTTAGGGTCAAATCCAACGGCAAAAACATGCTTTCAAGATTAGCAAGGACTAAAAAAGCAAGAAGCGAGCAAGGCTCAGATGCCACGATGCAGGTATCACTCATCGACATCTCCGTACCTCGTTTGGTGATTAAAGCCCAGACGTCTCCCAAGGACAGGACCTTGTTCTCGAAAACGCCAAGGTGTGCCAATTAGCAGAAGAAGTGGCAAGGTAGACATGTTCGTAACTCACGCTTGCGGTCATGCCAATACCCGGTTCCCCGTCCGCTCATCTGTTTATGTGCGACTCCTAGTCTTCCTTGTTGCAATGACTCCACTGCCGGCTTATTGGTCACGCTGCAGTAGAAAGGGTGATAAATGTTTCCTCCGCAAGTTTGACAATCCTTTATTCACCGCCACCTAAGAATCTCCCCGGATGCCTGCATTTGGCTTCTTTAAGCAACTTGGGATGCTTGTACCTCCAGCCGATCCAGTGCGCAATCTCAAGGAAGGGACAATAACCTCTTCTCCGACAGTGGGGTAGCAGCCACCCGTGGGTCTTACCCTGGGTACATCCCGTGGCTGAGGTCCATGCAGCTGCAGAATGCCACAGCATGAGAGGAACTCCGCCCTACTGCGAGTACTGACATAGCAGAAATGGGACTTAGCATGCAGAAAGAGACGGTCCAAAACAAGCAGTTCGAGCATCGCTTGGATCTTCTAGAAAGAAGAAAGAAAGAAAGAGAACAGTGGTGGAGCAAAAATAGGTGAAGACTAAAGCCAAGTAAAGCGTGGGGGTCGAAATCCATGATGCATATCAGAGCGGGGTTTCTCAACTCGACGCGCTGCAGCAAAGTTTGTTTGACTGAAGATGCAACACTACACTGAGTGGAAATGGGATTTGTCTGGCCTGTTAGTTTCCAAGAAACAGCGAGGAATCCGCACGCTAGGATAAGCAGGAAAACGTCTCGGGGTAGTTCTGCCCATAGCTTGCGCAGAAGTTCATGAACTAATGCACGCCAAAGCCATGCCTTCACTTGGCTCGATAGATGCGATTGTCGGATGTGCATACTGACAGGGCCACAGGGCGTATGCAAACGTTCAGTCTGCGCAAGATGGATAGTATTATGCGGTGACTGCCATTCGCATCTAGTAGCTGGCGAGTAATATGAGGTGATGATGCTCCTGCCAGTTCGACAGACCTCGATAACGGGCCTGATCCGTTTGACATGTGCTGGGCTGACGAGCCACCAAGGCAGAGCAAAACAAAAGTCGTTTTTCAACCGTGGAGCAGGGGTTTGAGTGAAAGGGCTCCCACGGAGATATCATGGATTGGCATACGATGTGGTCCGGACCGGGGTCCCGGAATTCAGACAAACGGGGGGCGAAAGCGGGTGGGAACCGAGGTGACCGCTGTCCTGTGGTCAGTGAAGTGCACGGCCAGGTCGAGGGATTGCTCACATCACTCAGGCTCTCGCAAAACAAGTGCCTAGGGTGGTAGGACCCATGGTCCATGATCCCGGTACCGCCACGAACGGTTCCTTCAACACCCCATGGTTCGCTCCTTTGGGCTGCGTGCATGTCCTTCCTGGTTTTCGTTGGGATGCGAGCGCCTCGTCAATTTTGATCTCCGTGCCTCGGACCCTGGTCCCTGACACTTCATGAAGCAACGGCCCACAGGAAAACCAGGCACTGGGGTCCATAGTCCCGCCAACCTCTAATTGTGTCTGAATGAGATCTGATTGCACGACGTGGCGGGGTAATAAAACGTCTCCGAGACCTGAGAAGCCATGATAGGATAGTCGTACACTGTGTCAGCGAGGTGAAGGGGTTCGTCGGTTCAGGATGAGACTCTATTGGCGCATCAACTATTGGGTTTGGAGGTGGAACACAAACGGCTTGGTGCTCTGAACTAGGCATCAAAGCCTAGCTCCGGCAGGACTCAACTCAGCGTGGTGATGAGGCTCTGCACGTGGATGTATTGACAAGAGAAAAAAGAGGAACTAAGGAAGGAGGACCTCAGTCATGGACACATGCACGAGGAAGGTGCGACGCGAAATAGGCGATCACGGTTCACCGAAAGAGATCTAGACCTCCCAGATACGGGTCTTTCTTCCGAGGAGTTACCAGAAAAATCATCCTCGGTAGCAGCTTCCGAGAGAGCGCAAACTAACTCCACCAGACCTCACATAAGAACACCAACGGGCGTCTCGAGACCAAGCCTGAAGGTGAGACCCCATGGGACCGCCGGTTTATACCGGACTCATCCTAGATTGGCAAATATGTCGACAACGACATGAACCCTCAACGGATAATAGCCACGGATGGGAGCTCTTCCGCTGGCAAGCGCGACTATTACAGGGTCTGGCAACCTTACGTATTCTGAGAGCCCGACATCCTGCGTTTTATCGTGGTCTGAGATGCCCAGCCGACTCGGACTATGTACCCATGTCGCTAGCTGGAGCCGCCCTGGTGCGATCCCACCAGGACTCGGGAACAGAGACCGACAAGGTGGACTTTTTGATACAATACTCTTGTGCTTGGCAATTGTTCGCTGGGAAAAGTTCAGTATTTTACCAGGCACAACGGTACGTACTCGTTCTCCAAAACAAGGTTCGGGTCTTGAGGAAGGTGCAAGCCAGGCCATGGTGCATGGCGCAGGAACGAACGGCAATCGCAAAAGGAGCGGCAGGTTTGTAATCGAGTGGTTAGCAGTTCGTCCAGGTCCACGCTTGGCATATATCAAACTTGCTATGCGCCTCTAGCATGAACCGCCTGTTCATCATGATTTATCGTACCTCCGTCTTGGGCAGGGGGCTCACGTCGCGTTATCAGAGCGCACGGACACGCCTACGACCCAGGTTTTCAAACTTAACCCCAGCGGCTGCTCCAGCGATCCCGCCCCTGACACCAAAGAGCATCCCGAATCGCCGACGGGGCCACCAGCGCCGGTTTCGAAGCCCTGCGCCAAGAATGCTCTTGGTATCTGACGTCCCAAGCTTGGACTCTCTCGCTTACCGGGGTCCGCACATGATCGGTTTTGGTTCGCCTCCCGGTTCTTGCACCTGCCAAGAAAAAACGAGATATATGCCCCCGGATAACCTCTGAGGCTTGAATCTAGGCCGGGCTAGACGGGCGATCTTCCCCTCATTAACAATTATAGCGGTTTCCAGTATCCTACCTCTTGGACAATGCAAAGTAGGAGCGGGCTCTGCTCTCGCAGCAGCCATGTCCCGATATCTCCGCACATCAACGAACTTGCCAGCCCCAAGCGACCCCCCTCTTCTCTTACGATTTTGGCCAGCAGCCGGAGAGCACACACAGTCTTTAACCATCAAGGA
Organism: Sordariomycetes sp. B11D1; assembly: GCA_025503055.1. Classification (NCBI taxonomy): domain Eukaryota; kingdom Fungi; phylum Ascomycota; class Sordariomycetes; species Sordariomycetes sp. B11D1. The sequence continues at coordinate 412,611 of JAMFQS010000009.1, read as the reverse complement.
GTATTGTGCGGCGATCTGTCCCACGAGCCAACATTCGGCGAAGCCTGGTTCTGGGGTGGCTCGGGTCCAATACTGGCGGCGCCACCCGCCCTTCTTTCCTCCCCCAGGATTCCGCTGACCCTCGTAACGAGAGGATGAGCAGGGGTCTTCGGTTCTCTGGGCACACGAAGCGACGCAGCACCATCAACACTACATTTCAAATACCCACCACACGCGTTCTTTAGCGCTCCATGAACTCCTCGAACCGTCAGCGAACCCTTGACAGGGAAGGAGAGCGCAGTCAAATCCCATCATTGGTGCAAGTCAGGCACCCTGCTCGGCATATTTCTCCACAAGACCCACCGAACTTGGATTGCCATGCCGTGAGTTTGGGTTGCATTCCACTAGCCTTTGCCGAACCCACACAGCCCCCAGGGGTTGGTGGATGTGGAACTGCCATGAGACTCTCTGGGCGCTGCATGTCACCTTGTTCGGACTCCGGTTTCCAGCTCAAATTTTGCCATGAGACTTCTCGACTCCGCTAGTCGCGGAGTGGGTAAAGCGTTCTTGGCCCCCGAGTCGCTTTTCTTCTCTGTTCATGCCTTAATCCCCGGCATGACTGCCCCATGGCCTGTTTCCCATGTCCGATCAACGCAGCAGAGTAACAATCCCGCTCTCTCTAGTGGATAAATACACTTTTCCTGCAGTATGTCAGTCCCGGGACTTTGAGCCCTCGGAGGAAAATGCCGTTCACTGTGGCTGCACTCACAAGGACGAGCTCGGTCCAACGGTTCGTTTACCTCTGGAGGTCCGACCTCTTGGCGGGTGACATTCTGGTCCTGTCATCGATGAGACTTCGTTTCCCAAAGTTCTACAAGGGTAAGGGACAGCCGCTGTCCCGGCGCCAAACGTGCTTGATCTACGGACGTGTCGTTAGTAGACGGGATCACACCAAACAGCGGAGGCGAGGGGTGTAGTCTCTTCCCCCGGATCTACACTCCACTCTTCGGTGGGGCGTGTGCCGACATCCACCTGGGGCATGCGTGCTCCCAGCAAGCATAAAGCATAGAGTCAACTACCACCCCATGCGGTCCCTGCCTTATGGTCCTGTTCTGCGACAATACTTGGCATCATAGCTCTCAAGGGGCCCATGAAAAGCTCAAGTCGGTCTGCCTGCGGCCCGTTGCTTCCTTGCGCATCTACCCGGGCCTCGGCCTATTGTTCCATCTCCATCTCGGTGGCTTGCACGCTAGATCCTGGGAAGTATAACCCGACACCCGCCTTTCCACGTCAGAAACATGAAGCGGCGCATCTTCCCAGCCCTGTTGCTGTATCTAATTTCCGTATGATCGCGTTGCCGCTACTCCAGGTCCCGATCTGTCCGTCTACTCATCAGTGATTGAGAAGTCCGCTTGTCATAGTGCCACACCCCCTTTTTCCACCCCTCCCCCCTGTCCTTGTCCTCCACCTACCACAGAGACCATTTGTTACTCCTTCAGTTCGGGAGAGCGCACTGCGGGATGGTCCCCGTGCCTGGTCTTGTTGCTCATGCTTTGATTTTGTACCGCCGCCGGAGCTGATGAGCTTCCATGCCGTTTGTCTTTTCGAGCATGCAGACGTATACATACCAGTCTTCCTTCCTTCCTCTCCCCCCAGCCTTGTATGGAGCTGAGGGATATCGCTGATTTGATCTTCTCCACTTCAGATCATGCTTGTACAATCCTTATAGTTCTCTTCTCTTTTTGCCACCTCCTACTCACTGAATTCACACTCAAGGCCCGAATCTCAAGGTCTTTCGTCGACACTTTTCTACTTGCCCCAGAGAGTGGAACGGCATAAAGCCCTCATCTCACTATTCAATTGCATCCTATTCTTCCTGCAAGCCCAACCCCGCTGACGTCTTCGCCTTGTGGCTCACTGACCCGCGGCACCCTTGAGCTTCTCTTAGGCTCTTGACCTCCACGAATTACGCCCGTCTGTTTCCATTGGTTCGATTCTGCGCCAATCACTGTAATGGCAACTATGCGGTGGTAGTGTTTGGACCTCTATGGCTCACGACTTGGCCACTTCGTTCGCATCCCGGAGCAAACTCTTCGAGTATCCGTTTCTCGAGGCTGTCAGCCCCAAGGTGGCGACCTTCATTCTTCCTGATACATAACCGAAGAGTGGTGGGCCCTCGTGTGTTGAAAGGATCCCGAGATATCGACGAACGACTACTTGTCTGACACAACTTGGTCTTCTCGTATCCTTTACCTTCTTGTTACGACAGCTTCGACAAATTCGATCAGTCGTTCCCACGCCTTACAGCCAAATCTACCTTTCGGAGACTGGGCGTTCGTTTTCCACAGATCCCCGCATCAAAATATTACAGCACCGGAAACCATCATCTTCATCACTTACGGCTCGACTGGGCATTTCAAATCGTTGCTCAAGCCGCCTTGTTTCCCCACCTAATCGAGCTGCCCAAAACTTCAGCCTAGACCATCCAGCTCCCTTTTCGAATCAGCGCTGCTTCCAGAAGGTGGCTGCACCCGCAGAGCAAGTTGCAGCACCGTTTCGGCTCTCTGGACCACGACGCAAGCTGCAGTGCCCTCTTTGATATCATAGGACTGGACATACTACCACGACGGCGGTTATCACCACACTCTCCGGGGAATGCAACCTGGAGCAGACTACTGCGTTGCTTGGACAGAGGCCTCGACCAGGTTTGCCGCCCACTCTCCCCAACAATCGCCCACTACGGTCGGTACATATTCCCCGAAAGTCACTTCAGCGGCGGGGCGCGCTTCTTCATTCTCCCATCCTCCCGTGGCAGGGATACCTCCGGCTCCGGATCTAGCACAAAAACCCCAGCACTCTACGCCAAGAGCCATGCCTCCCATTGAATCAACGTCGAGGGGAAAGAAGCGCAGAATGGGCGCACACCCGTCCGAGCCTGCGAAGAAGCAGAGTAAGTGGTCAGCAGAAGAAGACATGCTTGTCATCGAGCTACGAGGGGGCGGCATGAAATGGGAAGACATCTCTGAGAATATACCAGGCCGTAGTTCTATTAGCTGCCGGCTGCACTATCAGAACTACCTCGAGAGGCGGTGTGAGTGGGACGAGGAGCGCATAAACAAGCTGGCGAGGCTGTACGAAAGGTACGTTGAGGATTCCACTGACCCAGATGATAGAACGGCTGTTGAGAGCCAAGAGATGTGTCCTAACCAGAAGGTGACGCTCTGCTGGATACGACGTGGCTGCTAACCAGCTGTGAGCAGATTCAAGGCAGAGATGTGGGCAAAGATTGCAGAAGAGATGGTCTTACCGTGGAGAGCCGTGGAAGCGATGCACTGGCAGGTCGGCGAGCTGGAAATGGCACGGCGTGCCGGGGTGGTACCGTTCACCCTCGCAAACGTCAGCACGAACAATACACCGGAGAGTCGAAGAGGTCAGTCATCGCGAGGACATGCCCGCTCGCGCTCAGGGAGCCAGCCCCAAGGCGTGATGAGGTACGAAGGAAGCCACATGGTGCCGCAGATTCCAGGCCAAGTGGTACCAGGCCGGCTTGATAGCAATCTCGTCCGATCTGACCCGATGCTCCCGGATGCGGCAGCACGACCCCCGATGACTGACCTGGGACCGCCCCAGAGCCTGGCTCCGCTTCACTTGCCCGCGACCCAGGGGCACGGCGCCGGGTTCCTTCCCGGCATCGCGGAGTTGACGACGGGGATGAGCCCTTATAGCACGCCGGCACACTCGGCGGGCATGCAAAGCATCAGTCCTGTGCATAGCGCCGGAGAGAGTCCCCATGGCCCCGTGGTTCCATATCATCCAGCTGCGAACCCTGGAAGCCTTAAGGGCTCAGCGAGCCCTAGACTCGGCTATCCGAGCCAGCAAAGGCATATGGGTCTGAGGCTCCATGAGACTAAGAGAGAGCCCATGCCGTGATTCTCCCAGGTCAATCTTTGGGTGGATACCTGTGCCGTGGAGGCGGGGTTGGGGAATCGAATGGGTAGGTTCCGGCTCTGTTGGGACTTTTCAATCCACTCTCTGGCAGTTTCTAGAGTGGCGAGAACGATACGCCGCGGAGATCCTCCATCCATAAGCTGATACAGCACGCAACACGACGAAAACACATGTGCCCGATGGTTGCAAGGGCTTGGGCCTCCATGAAGGAGGTAGCAGTGTTGGAGCAAGGGTAGGTGTGGTTGAAAGCGCGCTTGTTCTTTCGGCGTTTGGAGAGGTACTCTAAGTCCTTTTACCGCGACGAACGGGAGCAGTTTCACTGGCCTTGGGTTTACGGGTGCGAAGTGTGTTGTGCTCAAGTTTGGGCCAGTTGGACTTTTACATGTTTTCTATCCTTCTCGCATGCGTTTACATTTACCGTGTTATTCTTGTTTAGCGTTAAAACGGTCAATTATTGACGAATGTGTTGTTGGGGGGTAGTTTTGATGTTGACTCCCTGGTTGTGAGCTTACATTGAGGTAGGAGTGCCGAGCTTGTACGTCTTGGACTATGAGGACTACATGTCGTGTTGGTAGATGATGGCTGTTACCGGCATCGGAATGGTAACAGCCAGAGGTCGTTCCTCTATAATGTCACACTTTACATGTTCGCTGAGCGTCTCTTCATAAAGCCATCGCCGTCTATTTTTATTTTTTTTTCCCTAACGCCATCCATCACCTCGAGCACACGACCCACCAATTATCCCTCTCATACCCTCCCCTTAACACCGTCCCCCCAACAGCCCTGACATCCGCCTCCAGCTCGCCCTCCCTATACAAATGATAATACCGCTGATACGTCTCGTCCCCGCCGTCCTGCGCCCTCCCCTTCATGACCCACGGCACAAGCAGATCCTGCTCCCCGCCCTCGTCCCACCCCCTCCTGCTCCCCCTCTGCTCCAGCGCCCACACGTAAACAAGGACCTCCCCGCCACCCCTCACGCACGCCAGCAGCTCCGAGATGGCCTCGCGCCTGCGCTCGGGCGTCGAGAAGTGATGCACGACCGCGATGCAAATCGCCGCGTCGGCAACACCCCCCCGGAACGGCAACGCAAGCGAATCCGCCACCAGGACCTCCGCCCCCGCATCCCTCGCCCTGCCCCTCGCCAGCTCCACCAGCGCCGCGCTGCGGTCCGACGCGAGGAAGTGGTGCGGCGTGCCGGCGACGAGGTACTTGCCGTTTCCGCACCCGGCGTCCAGGACGAGCGAGCCGGGGGGCAGGGAGGCGAGGAAGGTCGTGACGAGGGGCCAGGGCTTGTGCCGGGTGGAGGAGAAGTGCGGGGCTATGGATTCGTAGACGGAGTGCACGTGGGTCTGCTCGTAGCTTGTCGGCGAGGGGGGTGAGGCCCGGGGGGGGTTGGCGGCGGCTGGGGCGGCAGGCGGGGTGGGGCCGGGGTCCGGGCCGGGGCTGGACCGGGGGGAGGGGTCCATTTTTTTTTTTTTTGGTGGGTGTGGGATTCGGGGGGTGGTGGTGGCTTGTTGGGAACCTTCGGCAGGGGAGACGAAAAAAGGCCGTTGGGCGCCCCTGCTGGGATCTGGGCGCGGCCCTCTGCGCGAGCCCCTCCTGGCGCGGAGAAGGCGGCCGAGCGCTGAGGAGCGGGTCTGGGCCTGCCCGAGTGTGACGGTGCCGCTCTGGCGGTGAGAGGCGGGGGGTTTGGGCAGGGGTTGCGCCGGCGAGGAGGGCGAGGGAGTTCGTTGATGGAGGTGACGTTTGGAATAAGGTTTGATGCGACTTTTCGGTACGTCTTGGACCCTTGGGCTCAGGGACGCTTGACGCGGTTTGGGGCCTCTGATGGCTCGGTATGATTGGGCGGCGCGGGAGGAATGTGTGGAGACCTGCCGGCCAGCGGGGTCTGACATGGACGGGTGGCGCAAGCAACGGCCCCGCTTTCTTCCAAGCGCAGCCGGCGGCGGGTCTTTGCACGGTGCCTTGGAGGAGGGGATTGCCGAGGAAACACCAGAAACCGGGCTGTCCGCGCCGTGACGCGTGCTGTGTTTCCGTTTTGGGGATCGGTCGCCCTGCGGCTCTCCTCCGACACGGGCTACGCCCGCTACACCCTGGCCGGGATCCCGGGGTTTGACGGAGGGACGTGCCGAAGGGCCCCGGGGGTGCAAAGGGGCGCCGCGTCCTTTTGCTTCCTGCATCTGCCGGAACGGGCTGCCACGCGGGCGCAACGAACCCCTGGGACTTGCGCCGTTGCGTCGGATACCGTCATACACGTCCAAGGTGGATGGCGTCCCCCACAAGACGGGCTCTAGTGGCTCACACCCCCCAGGCGCCCCGTTTCGGAACCGGGCCGCAACGACTGGGCACCCTCCGAACGAACCATCCCTTGGGTCCCTGACCCTGGCCCGCCTCGCTTACAGAGGACCAAGCAGGCACAGCTCACGCCCACCCAACACCGCATCCTAGAAACGTGCCACGCAATACAAGCTCCTGCACAGCAACACACCGCAAGTCCGAGCCGAGAGCGATGCCCACCGAGGGCTGCAAGATGAAGTGTAGTCGGGATTCCCCAGACCGGTTCATGCAGGCGATCGGGTGCCCGTCTGGGCGCTGCATGCAGGGGCATTTTGCAGGGCGGGCCGTGAGCTCACCGGCATTGGGCGTCAACGGTGCCCTCACCGGCCGCAGCCACCACGCCAGTCACGAAAGCCTTGCGCCTCTCGGGGTCCATATGAGTCTGGCTACCCCTCCCGCATGGAACAAGACTCGATATAGGTATACATGCTCAATTCGTTCACGCCCTATCGACCAGGTCGAGGCACAGCCCCCCCCCCCCTCCCTTTTTCCCAAACACCTACGCCTTCCGAACATTGTGCGGGCTCTCCGGGTCAAACTTGCTCGTCGTGATGAGGTCCGGATACACAACCTTGCCCTCCCTCCACACCTCCTCCATAACCCTCATCATCTCGATACTCTCCCCAAGCGGCATCCCCTCGCTCTCCAGCTTCCCATCCCTCAGGCACCGCGCACACTCGTCAGCCTCCCAGAACATGCCCATCCCCCAGTCGCCCCTCGCGGGGTCCTTGGGCACGACGCAGTCAAACGACTCGACGCCGCCGCCCTTACTGACGACCTTGTACCCCGAGGGCCTGTACGCGGGGTGCTTGACGGCGATCTCGCCCTTGGTGCCCTGGATGCGGATCGCGGGGCCGGCGGAGCCCTCGCCGTCCGGGTCCGAGGCGACGCGCAGCGCCGTCGTCGCAACGCCCGTGGACCGGTTGTTGGGGAAGTGCACGAGGATAGAGGTCTGCTCGTCGACGCCCGTCTCGGGGTGCCTGACGACGGAGGTCTGCACGACGGCCGGCTCCTTGGCCTCGGGCTGCAGGTGGTAGAGGATCTGGTAGACCCAGGTCAGGGAGTAGATGCCGAGGTCGAGGAGCGCGCCGCCGGCGAGGTCGGGGTTGACCATGCGGTTGGAGTTGGCGAAGGTGAGGGTGCCGTCGCCCTTGTCCGCGCCAATGGAGAGGTCGGCTTCCCGTCGTTAGTCACCATCATCGTCCCTCTCTGCTACAGTGACATCTCGCGGGGTGACTTACAGATGACCCGGTGGACCTTGCCAATGGCACCCGACTTCACCAACTCCCGGATCTTGATGCTCCAGGGGTGGAACCGCGTCCACACGGCCTCCATGAGGAACAGCTTCTTCTCCCTCGCCTTCTCAACCAGCAGCCTCGCCTGCTCGGCCGTGACGGTGAAGGCCTTCTCGCACAGCACGTTCTTGCCCGCCTCGAGAGCCAACATGGCGTTCTGGAAGTGGTGGCTGTGCGGCGTCGCGACGTAGACAATGTCGACGTTGGGGTCTGCCACGAGCTCGGCGTAGGTCCCGTAGGCCGCCGCGTCCGTGGGGCCGTCAATGGCCTTGATGAAGTCGGCGGCGCGGGAGGCGCCCGAGAGGGACGCGACGGCCGCGATCTTGTGGGCTACGTCGTGGACATCGCGGGTGGCGGGGTTCGTGAGGAGGTCCTTGCAGAAACCTGGGGGGGAGGTTCTGTGTTAGCTGGAGTCGCGGGGTGGGGTATGGTGGGGTCCCGTACTCTGGGCGATATAGCCGGTGGCCATGATACCCCAGCGGACGGTGTAGGGAGAAGCCATTGTTCCTGGTGCTGTTCGACAGGTCGCTTCGTACGTGTTGGTTCTTTGCGACGGGACTGAGGAGAGGAGAATCAAACCACCCGGGGACTCGCGCCGGTAAAAAGTACTTTCAAAGGTGGACACAGCGGGGTAACGTTGCGACCGTCACTGCTCGCCCCGCGCCCCTCATCGGATCGCGGGGCCTTCCTTCCGCCGTCGCGCGGCCGGTGTCCGAAATAGCTCGGTGCTTGATGCTATTACCCCCGCGCTAATGGGGGTACCTCCTGCCGTATTGGTCTATAATTGGTGGGAAGCTTCGTGAACACGAAGCCAGGATCCAGGTGATTTCCCAGAAGAGCTAGGTCGTTTTGAGGTTGTCCCCGAGCCCTTGGGTTCTCGCGAGGACGAAGAGCGGGGCGGATAAATTCGATGCGGACACTGGACTGCCTACGGCCTGCGCACACCTTCGGTCTTTTTCCCTTTTCGCTTCCGTCCTTTTTCCACTTTCCTCACTTCTTTTTTTCCCTTACATACATTGTTGGTTGGCTCCAACGCAGGTGGTTAGCTCCTTCCAACAGAGGTCGTAGCTCCAACAGCAACGACGTCATCTCCCCCCCCCCCCCAAAACGCTCCTTCCTCTCATACGATGCCTGCCCCGCACATCCATCGTGTAAGTCATTCATACACTCGGATACATCAGGCATCCATCTGGGGAATAGCTAAAGTCGTTTGTACACATTAATAAGATTCATCAAGAATAATGGCCGGGACCGGCTCCGCGTGTTGGGCTCACCCGAGACCCTCTATTGACTTCATGCCGTCGTCACCTAACCGAAAAGCTCCGACTTAAAGCCCCGCCATTCCAGCGCACCTTTCCAGCGCCCGCATCTCAAGGCACCAATTCCACGTACCCCAAGCTCTTTCAACTCAACACGCGAAACCTCACATATCAACAACCGCTCTGAGCCCAAGTGCCGAACTCAATTCCCGGAAACAACCCCACAGCTCCCACGATGCCCTCGTCCCTCACAAAGCCCCTCACCCTCCCCGGGTCCCCCACAACCCACGTCCCGCGCCTCATCTACGGCACAGCCTGGAAGAAGGCCCGCACGAGCCCCCTCGTGCACCTCGCCCTCTCCACCGGCTTCCGCGCTCTCGATACCGCCGCCCAGCCCCGCCACTATGCAGAGCACCACGTCGCATCCGCCCTTCGCCTAGCCGACACCCAGCACATCATCTCCCGCAAGGACATCTACCTCCAGACCAAGTTCTCGCCGCCCTCCGCCCAGGACCTCGACAACGTGCCGTACGACGTCTCCGCGCCGATTGAAGAGCAGGTGAAGACGTCTGTGGAGGGAAGTCTGCGGAACTTTACGCTGGGGGACGGCGAGGGGAATGGGGATGGGTATATTGACTGCTTGCTGCTGCACTCGCCGCTGCCGACGCTGGAGGAGACCATCGAGGCATGGACCGCCATGGCGGCGTTCGTGCCGCACAGGGTGCGCCACCTCGGCATCTCGAACGTATCCCTCCCGGAACTAAAGGCCCTCTGCGACACGCACGGCTCGGGCGTCACCCTCCCCAAGCCGGCCGTCGTGCAGAACAGGCTGCGGCCGGGGAACTACGAGCCCGAGCTGTACGAGTTCTGCCGGCAGCACGGGATCGTGCTCCAGCCGTTCTGGACGCTGAGCGCCAACAGGAACCTGGTCGAGTCTGAGCCTGTGGGCAAGGTCGCGCAGGAGGTGGGCGTTAGTAGGGAGGTCGCGACGTATGGGCTGTTGCTTGGGTTCGAGCACTTTGCGGTGCTAGACGGGACGACGAGCGAGGCGCATATGAAGGAGGATTTGGAGGGGATCGAGAAGATTGGGGAGTGGGTTGATGGGGAGGGGAAGCACACTTGGGTGGAGTGCCTGCGGGCGTTCAAGGGCCTTATGGGGTGTAAGTTGTAAAAGAGGGCAGTCATGAGGCGAGAATGAAGAGCTGAGTTACCTCGTTTACGGATTCCATTTATAAGGACGAGGCTCGTTAGGTCAATGGGAGTTATTGATTCGCCTTGTTTGCTACATCCTTCTGGAGAATGCGAACATCCCGTCCCATCCGCCTGCTATGCTGAAAAAAAGAATATGGTTCGCGTGTGGACAATACGGCAATGAGTGAACGCATAATGAACCCCACCAATGTTGTATACACATCGATCCCAAAACAAAAAGACTTCCCCCAGATCCCTGACTTGTTCCCACCATCTCTAAGCACCACCCGAAACCAAACGCTCCCTTCCTCACCCCCTACTCTTCTTCGCTTTCACATCCCCACTCTCCTCCGCCTTCCTCTTCCCCAAAACCCCCTCAACCGCCTCCCCGCGATCCTTCGCAGCATCAACATGACAACTCGCGTGGAATGCCCTGGCCCCCACCAGCTTCGCGTCCAGCCACACCCACTCCTGCGCCGAGTCGAGCCACTTGTTCTCAAAGCGTTCCTGGCAGATGGGGCAGACGGTGTTGGTGCCGCTCGAGGGGTCGGGGACGGGTATGTACTCCTGCTCCGGGGGCTTCTCGGCGGGTTCCGCGGCGGCTTGTTCGGTTGCTGTTGGGGGGTAGGCGAGGTCTATTTCCTCGCGGGATTTGATCCAGTCCTGAGATGGTTGTTAGTCATGGCGAACGTGGGAATTTGAGGGCTTCGAAGGATGGAGGGATGGCGTACCTGTTTGCTTACGTAGTGGCTCCGGTACTGGCCCCGTTTCTCGGCCTCGACCCTACGCTGCCTCGCCTGGAAGTGCCAGTCCATATGCGCCGTCTTCTTCTTCTTGCCCTCCGCGTCCGTCGTGAACCGCCTCCCGCACTGGGAGCACTGGGCCCCGAGGTCCGAATACAGCGATTTAAACATAAAGGAGCGCCTATGTCACCATCAGTTTGACCATTCCATTTTACAATGCGGCTGGGCACCAAGGGCGAGGGCCTTGGTCCCTTGGATTCCACTCACGGCACTTGGAGAGAGTTCAGATCCCACGATATCTCCCTCGGGTCCGCCGGCGGCGTCGCTTTCACGGGCGCGAGCGCCTTCATGATAACCGGAGGCAACGACGCAAGCGCCGACTCAACAGTGTTAGGCGCCGGTGCAGGCGCGGGCGCAGGCGCAGCAGGCGGCGGCGGAGGCGGGGCCCCGGCCCCTATTATGCCCCGCTGCCTTAGTTGTTGTATGATAGACATGGGGTCCGACGGCGGCGCCGCAGCTGGGGCGGGCGCCACGGAAGGCGGAGTCGGAGTTGGGACGGCGGGGGTCGGCGTCGTATTCCGGGACGGGTCGGTCTGCTGCTTCTGGTGCTGCTGCGCTAACAAGGCTGCGAGAGCACCTTTCCCCAGTATTGAGTCAACCGTTAGGCTGCCCTGGCCCGGCCCCGGCGTAGGCGTCGCGCTCGAAGAAGGAGGAGGGTGAGAGACGTGAGGCGCGGGATGTGCTACGTTGGCCGCAAGAGATACGGGCTGCTGCTGCGGCGGCGGCTGTGGCGGCACTGAGCCCCTCATCTTCACGGAGAGATCATCTACTTGTTTCTTAACTAGCACGAGCTGGTCGGGCGGCAGAGTCCCGGCGCGCACGATGGCCTGCAGATCCACGAGCGCCTTGAGGCGCGTGGCGACGCTGGGGTCATGGGGGCTCTGAACGGACTCCACGCGCGTGGCCACGATGAGGTCTTCGATGTCTTTATTCAACACATCTGCTGTCACGCCGGGCGCGGCCCCGTAGCCCGGCTGCTGCACGAGGGGGACTGTGTGATTAGTGGCGGAGGGTATGGGTGTAGCTCCTGGCCTGGGGGGTGGGAAGGCGGCCTGCTGGGTTGGTTAGCTCTGCTCGAGTCGCCCGGTAAGGGTACATACCTGCGAGTGTGGCATGGTCGGCGTACCGCCGTTAACGCTCGGGGGAGGGCGCTGGGGGTATCCTGGCATTTGCGCGGGGTTCATGCCAGGCGGCGTCGGCGTATTCCTATGATCGGGTCGTGCGAGGAACGGCGGGGGTTTCCGGTTCTGCGCGAGGTTCTGCATCGAGTTGTGGACCTTGATCAGGGCAGTCTCGATGGGAAGTACGACGTCAGGGGGAAAGACCGGCTTGGTGTCTATGGACCCGGGAACAGGGCCCTTCCACGTCTTCAGCATCTCCTCCATCTTGCGCCGCACAGGCTGGTCGACCCGCGCGTACGACTCCATAAACGTGCTGTACAGCTTGGGCGCGACGTATAGCGTGTACGGGGTGCCGACATTCTTGACAATGGCATCCAGCACGTACAATGACGCGAGCTTCCTCTGGGGCGCGGTCTATCAATGGCGTTAGCTTACAGAGTCCATCCGGCCGAGGGGATACCAGGGGGAAATTAGACAACCCTCGATGTTGAGCGGGGATTACTGTGGTCATACCTTGTTGATATGGGCCACAAGAACTTCAGAAATTTCATAGGCATGCTCCGTGTTCTCTCGAGCTATCTGGCACAGGTTCATGATCTCGATTCGACTAATGGACGTCATGTCCTCCAGCGCCAGCTTGAAGTCCTCCGCCACCTCGGCAGCGGCATTGTCCGACATGATCAAGTCTCTACCGGTGACTGGGGGTTATGTGGGGAGGGAACGGCGTGGCCGTGAGGATGGAGTAGTGAATGGGAACGAGTTGGTGTCTATCCGACTTGCCTCCAGGACAGGCAGGAGCGCTGACGATGGAAGAGGAAACGCAAGGAACCCAAGAGTAGCAGAAAGGCAACGCAAAGAGATATTTTGTTCCAGGCTCTCTACAGATCGGCCCTGGGGACAACGACGATGGGGGCTGCCCGTCCCTGCCCGTCGCCGCGGCCGCGACCGCGGCTTTGCTCTTGCTCACGTGCCAAGCTTCTCTCCTTTCTTCTCCAGCGAGATATCCGCTCCACCTGAGGGTCCGGCAATATCGTGTTTCCTAGAGGCACTCAGTTACGTGGTAGGTGCGGCGGAGTGGTTTCGTGACCAGATCGTCAAAAGGGGGCCGTTGCCTGATGCTCGCGCTGGAAGGGTCGAGAAGTCGAAGTAGAGGCTTCCGGTCGCGAGTACTATGTCCGGTCGGGAAAGGTCTAAGAAGGCTGTAGGTTAAAGAAACAACAAAACTGCGCTGCGACTCGTTTGTTGCGCCTTCCCCGAAGGTTGAAAGCGCCGTACTCGCTAGATGCTGGAATGAGGTTGTCGCATTGTCATGGATGCGTGCGGCCGACGTTAGCAGGTCCTTTGATGTCTCCAGCTGTTAAGGGCGATCACGTGCTGATGGTGCAACATCTGCTTAGTCAGAGCCATCATCGTCGATGCCCAGACCCACATTCGGAAAGAACTTCCGGGATGACGTCCACCTGCTAGCCCGTGACGCGGAGCGTAGTCATTCGGATACCCAAGATGAAATGGTGAATTTCCATCTCTGATTACAGTGACCCTTTCTGCATATCCTTGGCCTTGTTAGCTAGAATTGTTGAGTCCGGCACTCATCCTTGGCTCCGCTTTGTCACCAACAGCACCGCATCTGCGAACGGCCCCGAGTGTGAACGAAAGGTATCGGCGTGGTGCGATATTTCCGATGACAGGAGACGAATTCATCCTAGGCATATATGGTTTGAGTTAATGATTCCTAGCAACATCAATCTCTAAGATAGTCCGTCGTCTTTCTTTCGTCACGCAAACCAGCGATCTAACAACCGGCGCGAACACCCAACTCCGATGCAAGCCCGGAGGAGCCCGAGACGGCCGCAGTGACGATACGGGCTGGAGGAAATATCTCTTGACATATGATAGTACTATGAACGGCCCAACCTCTTAATTTCACTCCTCTTTCTTCTCTTGAACAGATATGATGTAGTAAGATGCATGGCTTGAAAGCTGTTGTGAAGTCAGAGTGAGAGCAGTGTTGTTGTCGAGGTGAACGAGCCGCAGTTGTGAGCACCTGCTAGCAAGCTCTTACATAATCCCCGCCGCCCAGCTCAAGCTCATGAGGCTGCCATGCGACACGCACACACGCCTCAACCTAGAAGGCTGAAGCTATCGACGACCCAAAACACCTACTCACCGTTTCGACGCATTGTGCCCGCCCATCATACTACACCCCGATTTAATTTTGCGTTCCGATCCGAAGACCCGCGAACCCCACAGAACACCCCGAAATCGTGCACGATGGCGCAAGGCGACTCGGAAAGGGTGCAGCAGGCCCTGAAGCTCCGCAAGGAGGACCCGCGCAAGGCGGAGAAGCTCATCAGAGACATCATCTCCCAGCCGCCGTCCGTGACCTCTGAAGCCGCCATCAAGGAGTATGAGACGGCTTTGATAGCGCTGGGAGAGCTTTACAAGGATGAGAAGTAGGTAGACCAGCAGTACTCGGCGCGACGCCCGGTGATGCTGACTCTCGCAGGGACTCGGGGAAGCTGGTGGAGCTTATCACGACGAGCCGGGCAGTTCTCTCTTCCTTCGCTAAGGCGAAAACGGCAAAGCTAGGTATGCACCCCGCCACGGCCCTCCCTGCCCGTTCGGCTACTCATACCCCGCAGTGAAGCAGCTCCTCGACTTCTTCCACGACATCCCCGACTCCGTCGACACCCAGGTGGCCATCACCAAATCTTGCATAGACTGGGCCAAGTCTGAGCGGCGCAGCTTCCTCCGCCAAAACCTCGAGACGCGCCTCGTCACCCTCCACATGGCCAAGCAGTCCTACTACGAGGCCCTCACCCTCATCAACAGCCTCCTCCGCGAGCTCAAGCGCCTCGACGACAAGCTCGTGCTCGTCGAGGTTCAGCTTCTCGAGTCGCGCGTCTACCACGCCCTCGGAAATATCCCCAAGGCCCGCGCCGCCCTCACGTCGGCCCGCACCAGCGCTGCCTCCGTGTACACACCCCCACGCCTCCAGGCCGACCTCGACATGCAGAGTGGCATGCTCCACGCGGAGGACAAGGACTTCAACACGAGCTACTCGTACTTTATCGAGGCGCTCGATGGCTACCACAGCCAGGACGACCCGGTCAAGGCCACGGCCACCCTCCAGTACATGCTCCTCTGCAAAGTGATGCTCAACCTCGCCGAGGACGTCAACACGCTGCTGCAGTCCAAGCAGGCCCTCAAATACGCGGGCCAGAACCTCGAGGCCATGAAGGCCGTGGCGCGCGCGCACTCGAACCGCTCGCTCGACGAGTACGAGCGCGCCCTGGCCTCCTACCGCTACGAGCTCGGCAGCGACGCCTTCATCCGGAACCACCTCCGCCGCCTGTACGACTCTATGCTTGAGCAGAACCTCATCAAGGTCATCGAGCCTTTCTCGCGCGTCGAGATCGCCCACATCGCCAAGATTGTGGGGCTCGACACGCTGCAGGTGGAGCGGAAGCTGAGCCAGATGATCCTCGACAAGGTCATCATCGGCGTGTTGGACCAGGGCGCGGGGTGTCTGATTGTCTATGACGAGACGGAGAGGGACCAGGGGTATGATTCCGCGCTGGCGACGATTGAGAAGCTGAGCGGGGTTGTGGATGTCTTGTACACGAATCAGGCATCGATGCTGGAGTAGGGGAATGACGAGGGGGTGGTTGTGTAATATTAGGGGTAGAAAATACAGCTTTACGGATCGATTTGGATATAGCAAGGGTGAAATAGTGTATTTCAAGGCGAGCATCATGATAGGCTTTCAGAAGTCATAGCGGACGTCACGATCAGTTTCCCAGGAACGCCCGAACGATGCTATGCCGCCCAACGAAACCCATAACTCCAGAAAAAGAAAACGAAATCCAACAACCGAGGCATAACCCAAGATCATTCCCAAGAGCAAACGAAAAGCAGGTATACACGGACAACACAGAATCAGCTCTCAGCCCTCAGCTCAAGCCCGAAGGCTTCCCCCCTCCCCCGCAACTAGCGCAAACAACCTCTTTGCCAAAACCCCCTCGTCCCACCCCCCGACCTCGGCCCTAAACGCATCCACAACGTCCAAGTGCCACGCCTCAATCTCCATGCTCCTGCCCTCCCCGGACGCCACGCGACCCAGCAGGCCCGCCGAGCGCCGGACGTACCCGGACGCCTGGATGTCGAAGGGGTAGGGGCCCTTCTTCCGCAGTTGGAGGAGGGTGTCGAGGAGGAGCCAGTGGTTCTTGCTCCAGATGCTTCGCGACAGGCGGGGGAGCCGGTCGGGCTTTTGAGGCGGCGCCTCGGTTACAGAGGCGTCGGAGACGCTGTTCTCCTTGTCTTCTTCGTGGACGGTCGAGGCCCCCGGCTTGAACTGCACCGTCGGAGCGGGGTCCTTGGGCTTCAGTTGCGCTGCCGGGACGGCATCCCTGGCCTTTAGGGGAGACGCCGCCGCGGCTTCCCTGGACCGCGGCTGCAATTCCGGGACGGACATCCTGGGCTTCGACTGCGCGGCTGGGACATTCTCCCTAGACTTCACCGGGGACGCCGCGGTGACCTGCCTTGGCCTCTCCTGCACCTCCGGCACATCCTCCCTAGTCTTCGACTGCACACCCACAAGCCTCCTCGCATTCGCACCCCCCCTAGCCTGGAGCGGCGACGTCACCTCCCCGGCGAACTCCACCACCCTCCCCGGCGTCCTCGCCTTCAGCGGCGACCTCAGACACGACTTGGTAGGCGACATGGTCCTGTGCGGAAGCTGCTCCCTCTCCACCTCGGGCGACTCGGGTGACTCCCCGAGAACCCGTGACGTCTCCTCCTGCCACCGCTCAATGTCGTTCCTGGAGAGCTGCATCTGAGGAGGCGTAGGGACCGTGGCGCGGGCGGAGGGCGGCGCGAAGAGGCTTGCGGATTGGCCTCGCCGGGGCGTGAAGTTTTGCTTCTGCTCCACGACGGGATGATCACTTGTCCGCTCGGGTGTCGAGGGCGCGGCCTGCTGGCGTTCCGCGACGCTCGCGCCGGTGGACCTTGTGGGGCTCGTCTGGGGCGCGGCGGTGGTGGCGACGGACGCCGATGCGGCGGACGAGAAGAGGTTGCGGCGGACGGGGCTGGGCTGGAACGCCTTCTGCGGGACGGCGGGGAACATGGAGTTCGAGGGGAGGGTCTGCGCCGGCGTAGGGGCTGCCCTGGGGCGCGCGTTCCTCCTCGCCAGGTTCCCGCTCGGCACGTTGGGCAGCATCGTCGGCGACGAGAAGAACTTGGATAGGTCGAGCCCGGGCTTGGCGGCGGAGCTTGGCTGGCGCATGCTGGTCGTCCTCTTCTGCGAGAGGAGGGAGTACTCCTCCAGCTGGCTCTCGTTTAGCCTATCCTGCGAAGTTTCGGCCGACGGAGTGGTCTGCGCATTGCGGCGCCAGGTGTCGGGAATCAGGTTGCGGCGAGCTCCCCGCTGGGCCGCACCGGCACCGAGTGCCCGGTGTTGCGGCTGCTTGGGACTCGAGCGCTGGGCCTCGGTGACCCAGATGTCCTCATCGTCCTCGTCGTCCCCATCATCCTCCGCTTCCCTAGCATTGCTAGCCTCCCCAGCGTCGACATTGCCCGCATTCTGTCTTTCCATCATGGACCCAAAATTGCCCGACATGCTAGACGACCGAGACTCAACAGTCTCGTACGCGATGGGGACCGGAGTCGGGTCCTCGGCCACCCAGCTCATCTCCTCCAACTCCTCCAGCGTAGCCCGCGTAGAATTGAACGCAGACGGCGGCGCGTTGGAGCGCTGGCTGGGCAAGTGCCGCGCGCTCTCATCCAGCGCTCTCATGAACGAATCCTGCCCGTTATGGACCCGGCTGGGCCCGAACGGATCATCGCTCGACGGCACCTCCGGCTGGTGCGAAGCCGACCGCGCGGCCGGCTGCTCCACCTCTCGACCTTGCAGCGAATTTCGACGGGGAGTCGCGTTGGACGACGCCTTGAATGGGCTTCCCAACGTCTTGCCCAGAGGTGATGAGTGATCAGAGGTAACGCTCTGCAACGCCAGACCCGCCCGCATAATGGGCGACAAGGTTGGGCGGCGCTCTTGCTCGGGCGACACCCTGTGGGCGTTCGCGTCGGGTAGGCCGGGGAGCTGCGGCGAAGACTCGATGCCAGCAGGCGTGACCTTGTCTTGCGCGGAGCGTCGCAACGCGAGGAGATTCGGCTGCTCTGCGGGGGCAGGGGAGGCGGGCTTTGAGGGTTCCCTCGCGGGCTCCGGAGCACGGTCCGTGTCCACGGGGGCGGCTTCTGCCGGCTTCGCTTTCGGGGCGACGCCGTGGCGCTGAGGCGACGGTGTCTCGTCGGGAGTTAGCATGCGGCTGGCATCCGAGCGGATCGTATCCGTCGCCACACTCACACCCGAGGCTACGTCTTTGCCCTGCGCGTCGGGCTGCTGGAGAGGCGACGGGTCGGGCGGCGGTGCGCCTGTACGCTCCGGCCGGCGCGGCGTCGCGGCTTCTAGGACAGCGTCGGGGATCTCTGAGAACGAGTCCTCGTAGAGGTTCGAGTCTTCCCGGGGGTTCGCGGAGCTGCGTCTCGAGGAGACACGCGACCGGGCGAACGGGGGCTGCGAGGGCGATTCGCCGGCGAGGGACTGCTGGCTCTGCATGGCCTTGAAGGTGAGGAGCTGCCTGCCGAGAGATGGGGTCTTGTTCCGCCGGGGGCTCTCGGACCACCATGGCGTTGGGCTCGCTACAGCAGGGGACGATTCCGGCGGGGGTTCAGCGGGCGCCTGTCGAGATTGGCTCGTGGAGTTCTCGGGCTGGTTAACCTCCCACTCTGGCTCTTGTGTCTGATGTTCCTCGGCCGTGTCCTCATGGTCTTCTTCGTGCTCGTGCTCATCATGCTGGAGCTCGGGCTCCATGTCCCGCATGGAGCGCTCGTGGGGGGACGAATGCTGCTCTTCCTGCTGCTGCTCATCAGTGTGTAGGAGCTGGGACTCCATAGCCCTCATGGAATGTCTGTAGAGAGGCGAAGTGTGGCCCCTTTCCTCCTGCTCTTGAGCATATCGGTCTCCGGGCTCCACATCATCCTGGGAAAGCGCGATGAGGGGCGAAGTGTGTCGCGCTCGCTGCTGTTCCTCCCGATATTCCTCCAAGTGCTCCTCCTGCTGTTCCTCAGCCTCCTGCCGTTCCTCGGTATGCTGAACTCCGTGCTTCATAGTTTGCACAGAATGTCTGGAATGAGGCGAAGCCTGGTCGTCCTGCTGATGCTCTTCAACGTGATGGGGCTCAGGCTCCATGTGCTGCTCGGAAGGTGCGTTCAAAGGCGCATGCTGCTGTTCCCCCTGCTCCTCGTATCGTCCTCTGTACTCTTCATTGCGTTGGGACTCGGGATCGGCATCATACTGGGAGCGCGCAAACAGAGACAAGGAGAGCGATTCCTGTTCCTGCAGCGGCTGTTCCTGGGGAAGTTTCTCGGCGTCCCTATCCTGCTCCCCTTCGTGACCCGCTGGCCCGTTGTCGCGCCCGTGCTCGCTACTCCCCGCGTCGCTCTGCATCCCATTCCTAATCGACTCGAGCGTCTTGTTGATGAAGA
Source organism: Sordariomycetes sp. B11D1 (assembly GCA_025503055.1). NCBI lineage: Eukaryota > Fungi > Ascomycota > Sordariomycetes > Sordariomycetes sp. B11D1. The sequence continues at coordinate 393,130 of JAMFQS010000009.1, read as the reverse complement.
GATTCGTGTCGTCCCCGATCTCATCCGACGCATTCGTTACCGGCGCGCCGCGGGCGGAAGCGCGCAGGGAGCGCATCGACTCGGTGAAAATCATGCTGAATTCCTCGGACTGGACGATTGTGTCTTCGCGCGGCCTGCGACCGAAGCCAGGGCGGCTCGCTTCCGACATGGCGTCGCTCATGGCATCTGTCGGCTTCGGGACCAGGAGAACTTCGTCGAGGTCTGAGTCGGGTTGTTCGGCCTGTTCGGGGGTGTCGTCTCGCGCATCGGCCATCGGCGCGTAGTCATCCGCCTCGGTCGCGTTTGGTGGTTCGGGGGACTGGTTGGGCGGTTCCACTGTTACTGTTGACCTGTTGAGAGACCGCGACCGGAAGCTCGGACGAGGGGTGGCTTCGTCTGACAACGTGTCCATCCAAAGATCTCCATCCGACGCAGGCACGTCAGTGTCCGCGCGTCCAACGGGCTCTGGCGCGGGCGAGTTTTCCATCTCCGCGGCGGCAGGTGACTCAGGCGCATCTTTCTCCTCCGGGACTTCGGGCACTTCTTCTACCAGCGGCTTCTTCCGCGGCCTGCCGCGCTTCTTAGCCGACGTCGCAGGCGCGGAACTAGGCTCCTCGTCCACAGCCTTCCTTTTCGCGCCCCTCTTCCCCTGCGACGTCGCGGGTGTCGCTTGAGTCGCGTCAGACGCGGGCTCCTGTCCAGCAGTCGCGCTCGCGCTCGCGCTCGCTCGCTTTCTCGCCGAAGCTCTCGGCGTCGGCTGGGTGCGAGCCTCCGACGCAGGCTCATCTTCCGCAACCGGATTCTTCCGCGGGCGCCCAGGTGTCCCCTTCCTCGCCGGCGTCCCAGCGCGCTTCTTCGCGCCAGGCTTCGGCGTCGGCGCGTATTTCCTCGGGCGACCCCTCTTCCTCGGAGTCGTCGCTGTCATCCCCGTTAGGTCATCCTCGTCGTCATCATCGTCGTCCCTGAGAGGGACAGTCGTCGTCGTGGTCCGAGCCCTCGGTGTCTTACTCGGACTCCTCTTACTCGGGCTAGACGACGGGAATAGGCGCCGGCGCACCGCACCGGCCCGCTCTTTCTGCCGCTGCTCCGACTCGACGGTGACGAAGAGCCGCTGCGGGGATCTGTTGTCGCCGACCTCGAGCGAGAAGGTCTGTCGGCGAGGCGAGACGCTCGTCCCGCCGATCGCAATGAAGTTTTTTGAGCGTTGGCTCCGGGTTACGGGGCGCGCGAGGCTGGAGGGTATGGACTCGTTGAGGGGGTCGGGCGACGACATCGACGCCTCGTCTTCGTATGTCGCCATGGTGGACTGTGGTGGTATAAGACCGGTCAGTGAAACGCGTGCGCCCGGTGCCACGGCGGGATTAATTGAATTTAGGACGAGGTATCGATGAGATGTGGGGGAGGCTTCGGTGAGACCGCTGTGGAAAGACATATACGATAGGCCGGGGATGTGACTGGGGCGCGGGGCGCGGTGTTGGGTGATCGCTAACGGAAATGGGGCGTGTTGACGTGGATGGCGTCTGGCGCAAGTTCGTAAATTGGCCTGACCAAGTGTTTGTTTACTTCTTTCCATTCAGGGACTAGCCCCGTGCGCACCCTTCGCAACCTCTCCAAGACCCTTCATGCAATAAGCCCAATATCACTGTATGCATGCGGCGGGTAAGGAATCTTCCGGTCAAGCGTCGGGTATTATGTCATTCCCCCCTCCCGAACCTTTCCCCAGAAAAGCCGACGCGGGGCCGGTTGCTTAATGGGTTCACATGCAGAAGATGACATAATGCCCCTCACCAGGGGACCAAACACCCGAGCTCCCATTCGACTCTCGGCTTCGTCTCCCGGGCGCGCGCCCCATTCGACCTCGGCTCGCCTGCCCGCTCGGCCATGCTAGCTGATGGAGACCAGGACGTCCGCTCTGGAGAATAAAGTTTCCTGATGCCCGGGTCCGGCTCTCCTCTTGACACGCCATCTCCGCATCTCTTCTTCCATTCCTTTTTTTCCAAACTGACTCCTATAGTCATCTTGGCTTAACCGAACAGCCCTGTACATCCATTTCCTTCTTAGATATTCCTTGTATCGTCGCCTTCATTCTTTTATAAGTCGACCTAGGTCTCTCCGCTCCCGTCGCAGAAGCTATCCACGATCGCAACAATGTCGAAGCCCGCCATCCCGCAGAATGACAACGTCGCCCATGCCCTCGCTGGCGCGGGCGGCGGCATCCTCTCCATGGCCCTGACGTACGCCCGTCCCCCGTCCCGTCCCCCTTCCCCTTCACCTCCCCGACCTCCACCCCACTTACACGGAGACACTGACTGGGAAACACAGCTACCCCCTCATCACCCTCTCCACCCGCGCCCAGGTCGAGTCCGCCCGCGCCGAAACCAAGTTCCTCGCCGCCGTCCAGCGCATCATCGCGCGCGAGGGCATCTCGGGCCTGTACTCGGGTCTCGACTCTGCGCTCTTCGGCATCAGCGTCACCAACTTCGTGTACTACTACTGGTTCGAGTGGACCCGCGCCTTCTTCGAGTCCGCCGCCGCCAGGGCGGGCCGCGCGTCCAAGCGCCTCTCGACCGTCGAGTCGATGGTCGCGGGCGCCATCGCCGGGTCGGCGACCGTCATCATCACGAACCCCATCTGGGTGGTCAACACGCGCATGACGACGCGCAAGCAGGAGAAGAAGGGCGACGAGGAGGCCGGCGAGGCCAAGGCGCCGGCCAAGGCGCCTGGCACCATCGGAACGCTGCTCTCGATGCTCAAGACTGAGGGTCCCCAGGCCTTCTTCGCGGGCGTGGTCCCCGCGCTGGTGCTCGTCATCAACCCCATCCTGCAGTACACGCTGTTCGAGCAGCTCAAGAACTCGGTTGAGAGGCGGCGCAAGGTCACACCGACCATCGCGTTCTTCCTCGGCGCTCTGGGCAAGCTGTTCGCCACGAGCATCACCTACCCCTACATTACCGTCAAGAGCCGCATGCACGTCGCGGGCAACGGCGAAAAGGAGGGCATGATGGCCGCCATCCGGAGGGTCATCAAGGAGGAGGGCTACGCGGGTCTTTACAAGGGTTTGTCACCCTAGCGTGAAACTAACATTATATTCTGTGCGGACGGCTAACGTTGATTTGCGCAGGTATCGGTCCCAAGATCACGCAGAGCGTGATTACGGCTGCGTTCCTCTTTGCGTTCAAGGACGTGCTGTACGCGCAGATGGTGAGGCTGCGCATGGGTCGCGCCAAGGCCGCTCTCAAGGCGTAAGCTGCTGATATCGCGCGGCGAGCGACGAAGTAAATCCACATGGGACGTCACGATTGGATAAGGGGCCGGTGTATGCCGGCTGAACCCGATGCTCTAGGATCCGCCTCGGTTCGAGGTGGCATGTTTCAAAATGATACCAACGGTCCTCCGAAGGACAGGGAAGAGATTGAGAGGGGGATGGGGCGACACGTCGAAGACTGCCGAGGACCTGGTAGTCCCCTAATAGCGGTTGTACGTACAGTCGAAGGTAGATAATCTATCCGTACCATTATGCGATGCACATTACCCACGACGATCCCCATCCCCCCTTCGCCATGCGCAAACGATCCTACCCGAGGTCCGTAATCTGACCCACGCTCCGGTCCCACCTCACCCGGGGATAACCCTCGGCACAATCCACCACTCGTGATACCCCTCCTCGGCCGCAGGAACCTCCACCTTGCCCTTGACCTTGGCCCCCTCTTCCTTCCCCGCAATCATCTTCTGCACCGTTGCAACCGTTACCCCGACGGCAATACAAGCCTTGAGCGCCCTCTTCGTCCTCTCCACCCAGGCCTCGTACCCCGCCCCCGAAAACGTCCTCTCCCTGTCCAGCTTCGCCATGCCCTCCAGAGTCTTCCGCGCACTGGCGGCGGCCTTCGCCGCGCCGGCGAGGATCCCTTCTGTCGGGACGTCCTGCTGCTCGACAGCCGACTTGAAGTCATCAAAGGGAACCAGCTCCGGGACGCCGACGGCGGCAAAAGGCCGCGTGCGGAGCTCGTAGCGGAGCGCGTCGGTGCTGTAGGGTCGCGGCGGGGAAGTGATGAGTTCGAGGCGGTGGAGGGCGGTGTATAGTGACGTTAGGGCGTCAGAGAGGTTCCACACCACCGCGGAATCGAGCAGCGAGAAGGAGAGGAGGGATAGCGACCTGACGACATCCGCGCCCTTTGAGCCCTGCGTCGGTTTCCGCGCGTGAGCCTCAACAAAGCCTTTCGTCCTCTCCAGTAGTTGAAACCGCTGCTTGCCGAGGTAGTTGAGATACCAGTACATCCCCGCCAGCTCATCCCTCTGGTAGACGTCCAGCTCGAAGCCCAGCTGCACGAACCAGCTCATAAGCCGGAGCTTATGCAGGCACGCCCACGACGAAAGCTGCAGTGACTCCATCGGCGCGGGCGGGTTCCCCGACGTTGCGATAACCAGCGGCTCCTCGAGCGTCAGCCCCCGCAGGAGCTGATCCATCTGCTCCGCATCCGCGTGCAAACCATCCCATTCGCGGATGAGGTGGACGAGGGTTCTCCGGACGCGGCACCTGTTTAGGCATAGGACGCGCAAAATCTCGAGGTAGACGGGGGCAGCGCGCTGACGGAACTTCTCCATGTGCTGAGATATGAGGAAGCGGGGTTCATGGGGGGCCTCGATCTCGTCGTTTGAGCGGTCGAGGAGGGTGCTGTAGGACATTGAGAAGAGGGAGAAGTCGTCGTCCAGGACCTGGCGCATGCTCTTGCTGCCCAGAAGGACCATGTCGTTGAAGATGAGGGCTTGGAGGAGACAGCGGGTGTAGACAAGGGGCTGGGGGTTCTTGGTCTGGAATATCGATACAAAAGTCTGTAGCTGTGTAAGTGGCAATCATGGAGATAGGCCAGTAAGGGCCGGGGAGGGAGGGGGGGGGTTTACCAGTAGGGATTCGGGGTTCGAGTACTCGACGACATCCGCGGCCGCCAAGTTGTCCCGGAATAGCCTCCAAAGGTGGCCGAGGGCGTCATCCCTACTTAGGTCCACAATTGGCCTGGGCGGCATCGTGCTAGCCAGCTTCTGCTGAATCCTCGCGTCAAACGACTCCTTGACCACCGTGGCCTGGACGTCCAGCCTCTCTATCAGCGTCTGGAGCGCCGAGTTGGCGTCGGACCACGCGGTCTTGATACCCTTGGCGTTGGTCGTGTCCTGGGACGCGATGGCCGCGCCGAGGAATCTGAGTCGTAGCTGGAGCCTGGCTTCTAGAGCCCCTATCATATCATCTGGTAGAGAGCCTTCCAGGTCTTTCAATAGCAGTACGGCATCCAGAAGACAGGCAACGATAGAGTCGGTATCGATCTCGTCGAGCAGTGTCCGGTGGTATGTGTGACTCACGAAATCCTCCTCCTACACTCGATGGTCAGTACGGAGAGGCCCAGAAGGCTCGCAAGGCCGGAGACGGGCTGAACCTCATAGTATGACTCGGTTTTTATTCGCTCAACGACGTATCCGCACGTCTTGAGCAAGCCGATACAGTACGCCCGGAGTATCGCAAGCAGCGGTGGGCGTTGGTACCCGGGCGACCGAACCTTGATAAAGTCGGCATCTTCCAGGCACTCGGGCTCAGGCATCAGGATCTCCTCAATGTACACACTCGTGAAGAGGGTCTGAGATAGGGGGTATCCCAGGTGCCACGCCATCTGCTACACGTCAGCGGGAAGTCCTGGTCGTCGGCAAGAGGGAAGCAGTACCTCGTGACATAGCAGCTGGTCCATTATGCCGAGCACCTCGTCCGGCAGCAGCTCCCTCCTGACGTCGTAGAGCTCCGCCGCCTCCTCGTGGGGATCACTGCAAGCGCTATCCATCTTGGGGTCCATGATCTACCACTCATTAGATTCCCTTGCCCACAAGCAACGGACAAGGAGAAACCAACCTCGAGAGCCCCGACGGACTCGAACAGCGTAAAGAACCCATCCTTGACAACCTGCCCGGGCGACAAAGCTGCGGCGCGTCAGCCATGCCTTCTCTCGCTCATGAGTCCGATAAGCGGGGGCGGGGCGCTCCGCAACGCGCGATTTGGCCTCCACGATCAGCGCAACTCACCCGACGCCGCTTCGGTGATTTTATCGGTGATGTCCGCGGACACAACAGCTCCGTTCCGCCTCGCGATGTCCGGCGGGGGCGGCGGGGGCATGTCGAGGGGATCCATGGTGTCGCCGTCTGCCTTGGGGGGCGCTGTCGCCCGTGGAGGTGCTGTGTAGCCGCGACTAAGGCGGGGAGTCCGGGATTCGGGATCGGGCCGGGCGCCTTGTGAGCCTAAGGTGGGATTTTACAACTATGTGTTGGGATATAAGGTGAGATCTGGTGTACTCTAGAGGTTCGTGGCCGTGTGTTTTGTCAGAGGTTGTGGTGGGGATTCGGGCGGCTGAAGCTAAGTTCGGCTAGAAGGATCGCGCCTCGCCCCCCGGGGGGGGGGGGGGGGGGGGGGGGGGGCGGGGGGGGGGGGGGGGGGGCGGGGGGGGGGGCAGGGACCGCGGAACTTACCCAGTAGATCAGGGCCCAGTACCAGGCCTCCGCGAGGAACGGGAACTTCTGCAGCACGCGGCTGAGCAGCCTGTCCTTGAAGACGGTAGTGTTGGGCGACGACACCATCCGCTCATAGCCGAAGAAGCTAACCCTCCGATTCCTCCATCGCGACTGCTCGAGCGGCGAGAGGGTGCCGGAGCTCCAGTCGACAGACTTTTCGGACGAGTCGGAGTCGGAGCGCCGGCGCGACGCATAGTCGTCGGACCGCTTCCGTGTGTTCTCAAGCTGGGCGTAGCTGGCGAGCTTGGAGGAGGCGACGTTGTCGGCGGCCGTGGTGCGGTTGAACCACGCCCCTCCGAAGAGGAGCGTGACGACCACGAGGGGTTCAGCCAAGGCGCCGATGCCCATCGTGGTTGTGGCTTCTGAGGCGGAGGGCAAAGCTGGAGCGAGGCGACGCTAGTTTGAGAGGCGAGGCGAGCCGCAAGCGGTGCTGGCTGGGAAAATTTGTAGATTGCGGATCGTGGGTTAACTCGACGGGAGGACGGTTTGAGGTTGTCGAGTAGGTACGGGGGTCGTCGTGGTCGAGTCGCTTGGGTGACAATGGATTACAACTCGTAGACTGGGCGGACCACCAAAAAAAGCTGGAGCAGGCAACGGCCGGAAGGGATAAGTTGCTCCTTTTCGGCGTTGTCTGGCAGCGAAGAAGACGAAGCGAAAACCCAAGCACGAAAAGGTATCCCCCAAGGAAATTTCACAAGACGAGGAGCCAGATGGAAACGGAGATAGGGGTGGAACGACAAACATCAAATAACTGGAATCGCTCCCGTTTTGTCACCAGGCAGGAACCCAGCTCCAGGGCTGGCGACCCCCAGTGGGGTGAGCGAAAAGTGGGCTGGCGCCCAAGACGGCGAGCCAACGGGGACTTGCGCATCCGCCCTTCCTGGTGCATTCCTTCCTTCATGCACCACTGCCCCCCTTCCCTCGCACACGGCGCAACCCGGCCAAGTCCACACTCAGCGACCAGCGCATGTACAAAGTATCTTTCTCCTTGGCAGGTGCCTGGCTGGGGCTTCCCACTCGGCCCCGCGTATCAACCCGCGTATCCGATACGGACGGTGACTTTCCAGCGCCCGTTCCCGACGTCCCGCACCAGGGCACACGACACATTACTTGTACGCACCTCAACAGGAACGTACCATTGCCATTTTGGTACCGTTTTAGAGATTTGCAGATGTGACAGACAGGGGTCCCTTTCCACCATTGCATATCGTCTTACAGGGGTCAGAAATGCCCCAGCAAGTGCGTATGTCGATGGAGAAGAGGCACCGACATTTCGGACAGGGGGGACTTGGATCTACCAAACCTTGGTGCCCTCGCGTCCAGCCCTCCTCCGACTCGGGAGGATTCCCTGATGGGGCGGTTGAGGGCCGAGGCACAATGCGAGAACCCAAGTCGAACTCGGGTTTTCTCGCCCCTCCCCTTATATAATCGGCGATCACTCCACTCTCCGGGCCCGTCACGAGCCCCCTGTCAGAGATCATTACGGGGTCCCTAGCAAACTTTTTGATCCGAGAACCCGGCAGGGCAATCCGCACCCATCGCCGACTTTGACCAGGTCCCACATCAGAATTACGGCGCGTCCGCTCGCCACGTCCATGACGCACTGGCACTACCACTACCCACACCCAGGCCACCGATTCCTCCGCAACGCTCGCAGCGCAGGACCCATCAGGAGCACTTGCACCGCCTTCCGAGCACGGAAGGGATGGGACGAGAGCTCTCCGCGAATCAGATCGATGGCACCGGGCCCCGCGACGAACCCAGCAGCCCCACACTGGCAACCCCAAAGGCGCCAGCCCCAAAGGCTTCGTGGCCAGGGCGCGGCATTCGTCGAGCTCGCCGTTCCGGAAAGCTGGCGCATGCGACGGCATTGCGTCATACAGCCTGTGTCCCGGCGGCCTAGCACTGCCACAATCCCACCCTTCGACAGCGCAAGTTCGTCCTTCTCGACCTCTCGCCCGTGCGCCGAGACCCCAATCCATCAATCGCTCGCCTCAAAACGGAACACCACCGCCCACCGTCAAGCGCCCAGAGATAAAATCGCTTGGTGTGGTACGCACGGTTTTCCCCGCCCCCTGTCGCGTGCGTGCCCTGTTTCATGTGCCTATTAAAGACGGGGCATGCCCACTTGGCGCCAAGACCTACGTTTCTTCCGCGCCGTGCGAAGAGCCTGCTGCCGACGCTAACCTCACTTCGCTCACCGTGACGTTTGGCCTCGGGTAGTTCGGGTCGGGGAGCGGGGAGTTGCAGCGCTCCGTCACTCCGCCGTGTGGAGGGCCCCGAGTGAGGCCCACAACGTGAAGGGCAGAGCCCACGCCGTACGGAGAGAGCCACGAGCATGGAGCAAAGAAATCGAAGGGTTATACTTTTAAGGGGGACACTGTGAGTGAAACGTCAGGTCTGGAGAAAAAGAGGGGGAAAAAGGGACGGGCTCTCTTGGGCTATCAAAGCCCGTCTTGGCTGGTAACGCCTAAAGAACGACAAGCCCCGCCCGTTTACGCGTCCTGTTAGTCGGATTCGTCGTTCCCTTACTCGGTGATTTTTCCCTCCTCTCTTCTGAGCAAAAAAAACGGACGGATGGAGGAAACCTGGGGGCAGGGATCTTCCGTTGGAACCCTTGGCGGAAAACGCTGGCCCATCCGTTCTCACCGGCGGAGATGGAGGTGGAGCCCTTTCATTTCCCGCTGCCGCCGACTCCCGAGTGTCCCCCTGCCCCTCGGCGTTTGAGGGCCCCGGTCTCCCGTCCTCGTAAGGCTCGGAACCTTTCCGACGTGACGGGCTTGTTTTTTTCCCCCTTCTCCTGGTCTAGAAGGAAAAAAAAAAGGAGTGTGGAGTGGGCATCGAGAACGGAGGCTAGGGGATGGCGTCGGGACGTGTGGAGGCGCGACTCCGCCATGGCGTTGCCTCGTGGAACTTTTTTTCTATTCTTCATTTCGGGCTACCCCGAGCGTTGCGGATGATCTTCACCCGGAGCGAAGAACGCGAGGTTGGTTCCTTCACAGCCCCAGCCCTATTGGGCTCGATGGATCGAGCAGACAAGTCGTGCCTGCGTTAAATCTGCGGTGAGTCCGGCTTCTCGGGGTTTTGATGGTAAAGCTGACAAAGGCGCGAGAGACGGCTTTCGGTTTTCGTCAATGACTTTTGATTCGTCTTTTGATGCTAGCCGGGGATAATGTCACGACGACGGGCATGGAAAAAATAACCACACCATTCCACGCCTGCGGAGGGTGGAGTGAAGTTTCAATATACGGCCACCCCGAGAAAAATACACTGACGCCCCGGAAGCTGTTGCTAGGCATAGAGGCCGAGGCCATGAGATAAGCTTCTCGTGCCTCTGACCCGCCACGGCGGTCGAAAGATCGTTGCTATCTTGAGGTCAAGTTGGGGGCAGTCGGTGGCGAGCGGCTCGCCCGTTCCTTTCATCACCCCGTCATCTTCCGAAACCGAGTCTCCTCTTTATGTTAAATGTGCGCTGTGTGCCGGGTTTCGAAGAGGACGGATTGGACATTCAAGCCGCCTCTGTAAAAAATTCCCGGGCGTGTAGCTTAAACTTGGCTCGTTTTTTTTCCCCCCCCCCCCCCCCCCCCGGGGGGCTCACCAACGCGCGGCATCTCGCTGAGCCGCGATTTGGCTGTGACGAAACGCGATGCCTGGCCTTCAATAACCGTTAGCGAGGGGAGCGCCATTTGGTTTGCTATCCCGCGCCGGGGGCGTGATAGTAGGTGCAGTTGGTGCTTGTGTCCGCGGAGTCATGGTATCGAGCTTCGAGGCGCGCTCGCTACCTACGGCTGTTAGATGCGATGGGTGTGATGCCAAAGGTTTAGCTCGTGGGCATGGCTGAGACAAGGCTGATCGCTCCGAGTGGAATACACGCTGGGAGAGCACGTCGAGGGCGAATGCTCTTGTGATATTGAAGTCTACGTGGCTTCGGTGGGTTCAACCCCTATGCTTCCGGCGAACCAATTCATTCGCGCTGCACAAGGCCGCATATGCACCCCCGGGTGGTGAACAGCTTCGTCAAGTCCGTGGCCGTCTTTGTCGTTCCCCTACTGCCAGGGGATTGCGTACAAAGCATAGGGTAAATGATAGTTGATTCTTCGCATCATCTCGAACCCTGGCTTAACTGTCTTTCCTCTCGCCCCCGCCTGGCCTTCGTTCTCTGGTACCACAACCAGCCAGCTTCTACGTCTCATTACCCTTACATCGCCTTGTGCCTGAGACGGCATGTGTCATGCCATCCGTCTACTGTTCCATTGTCCACCAACAAGGTCCACTACGGCCTGCGAGATAGCTTCACACTCAACCCCCTAGAACAACCTGACCCCCGGCGCAGGTGGGTTCACCGCGGCAAGAAGCCGCGTTTGGCGCAACGTCACCTTGAACTGCGGCAAACATGTCACATTTGCAGGTAGTGTGTGCTTCGGCTCGGTCCCAACTTGGACACCCGGTGAGCGACATACCCTTCCCATATCCATGCCAAGGCATAGACAACAGGTATCGAGGACGAAGGTGTATGAGCAAGCAACTTTCATCCAGTCCAGACTGCGATATTGCACCGCATAGCAACAAGAGTGTCCCACTAAAAGGGCTGCAGAATGCATATGGTATGTCGGGGGTCCTGCCATGGGATGCAGAGAAGCCAGCAGCGCAGCATTAAAGGTTTTCGCACTAACAGAGAGGTAAGACTGGAGAGAAGACAATATATGGAATATCAGGCTTCGAGAAAGCCCACGATCCGTGCAGCACACCACGATGCATGCCGTCTCGTGATACGCAGTACGCGTGTCGTCAATTTTACCTACGTAGCGGCAAGGAATTAGAGGCAAAATGTTGTGGCGGGCTGAGATGAAGGGGGCACTTTCCTTCTCTCCACATCTAGAGGAAAACCGACCTCGAGCCAGCACGGAAACCTGTTACGAGACCTCCTTCCGGGTCTGTAAGCGTGGTTCATGTGGTCCTGCCGCTTGACCTTGACAGACCCCGCATGGCCTCTGGTTTGGTAGTTGTCTCCCAGCCGGGGGAGTACACCACGAACAAAGCCTCCAGCTACATCCCACGCGGATGAGCCAATTTCCAAGAGGCCGTCCACTCCCTCACCTACACCCCCTAATCCGAATACTATGGAGCCAAAGGTGGCCCGACACCTCGAAGCCCTCGGAGAACAAAACTCCTCTTTCCATCCACCGTCCTGCGAGCTCAAAGCACAAGGCGCCGGCCAAGCAAGCCTGCGCGTGGCCTCCATCTTCATCGTCTTTGCCGCGGCCCTCCTCGGCGCCCTTCTACCGCTACTCATCCGCCGATCGGCGAGCTCCCGCGTTCCGAGACGGCTATTCTCCGCCTTCAAATTCGTGGGCACGGGGGTTATCGTGGGGACGGCCTGGATGCACCTCCTGTCGCCTGCGGTCGAGATACTAAACAGTCCGTGCCTGGAGCCGCGGTTCGGGGGTTTTGACTGGGGGTCAGCCATTGCGGGGATGACACTTATCGTCATGTTTTTCGTTCACCTGCTTGTGACCAAGCTGGGCCCCGGTACTGCCAACGGAGATAGAGCGGTGTCTACTCCTGAGAAGAAGAGGACGTTTGCCTTGACCGAGTGCTCGCAACCGAGGGAATCGAACAAGGGGCTTAACGGGCCTTCGTCGACGACTACCACCGCCATAGAGAATTCAAGGAAGCCACGTGGAAGCGAGGATATCCACTGCGATATGAAAGACGCCAGTACGCACCAAGCTGAGGAGTGCGCAGGTTCGCTCGCCTTCACGGCGCAGCTTACGGCGATCTTCATCCTCGAGTTCGGCGTCATTTTCCACAGCGTCTTCATCGGCCTCGTTCTCGCTACAACAGACGAGCTTCCCATCCTTCTCCTCGTCCTCGTTTTCCACCAGCTATTCGAGGGCCTCGGTCTCGGCGCCCGGCTCGCCCTCATCCCGTGGCCCAAATCACGGCTGTGGCTGCCATACGCCCTGTCTCTCGCCTTTGCTGTATCGACTCCCATCGGGACCGCCGCTGGCTTGGGGGCTCGTCCGGAGGATTCAGAGGCGCAGATGCTTACCAACGGGATATTCGATGCGATTAGTGCGGGGATATTGCTGTATACCGGCGTCTTTGAACTCATGGGGCGGGAGTTCTTCTTCAACACGCATATGCGTAAAGCTTCGCTGAAGGAGCAACTGTGCGCTTACGGATACATTGCCGGCGGATTCGTGCTCATGTTGGTCCTCGCGAAATGGGCATGAAAGGGTGCAAGGCGCCGATTCGGACCGGGTTGCGTTTGGCTCACAGGAATACCAGGGAAAAGGTGCTGGGGTCCGAAATCGCATTCCATGGACCATTTGGCATTTTTGGAGACTGATGAGCCCTGAGTATTATACCGAAAGGGTGTGCTTGTGTCATGAATAGATGGCCAGCTTGTTAATCTGATCGCGACGACCGTCATCCTCCTTGAAGTCTGGACGAATCACGACCCCACCCACATGTACTGATACGGCGAGGTGTGAATTGAAAAGTTTATAAACTATCAACACTGTATTGCTGACTAACCCCACGGGCTCCCAAGCCCTACCACCAAAGGCACCATAGCCCCGCCAAGATTCAACACCACTTTAATTTTTTCGACGTTTTTCACAGGACGACCGATTTGAACCTCGCGAACACCCAACTCCTCAACCTCACCAACCAACCCACAGCCTCCCCCGTTTCCATACACAATACCGCAAAAATGCCCGGTGGTGTCTCCGTTCGCGACGTCGATGTAGGTTGAACCTCACAAAAACCACTTCCCCAACATACATGGCCTGAAGCAGGAACTTCGCAACCCTCCTCGACAAAAGCCGATACTCGACGAAACAAATTTCGATCGTACCGAGATCATCTATACGGCGCAGGGAGGGAATGCGAATGGAGGACTGGGCACATACATACCACGGAGCAGGCGTGAGGGAGTCGAAAGACTTCCTGTGACGGAATAATTGCTAATTCGTGGGGTTTCCTTTTCTTCTCTTCAGGCGCAGAAGTTCATCAATGCCTATGCGGCTTTCCTGAAGCGCCAGGGCAAGCTCCCCATCCCTGGTTAGTATCCTTCCCCCCCGTTGCCCCATCCGTCTCTTGGGCCCTGGCACCCACGTCGGTTCTGGCCTTGCTAACGCACAACAGGATGGGTTGAGCTGGTCAAGACCGGCCCCGCCAAGGAGCTCCCCCCCCAGAACATCGACTGGTTCTACGTGCGCGCCGCCTCGATCGCCCGCCACATCTACCTCCGCAAGACTGTCGGTGTCGGCCGCCTGAGGAAGGTCCACGGCTCCGCCAAGAACAGGGGCTCGCGCCCCTCGAAGCACGTCGACGCCTCCGGCTCCGTCGACCGCAAGGTCGTCCAGGCCCTCGAGAAGATTGGCGTCGTTGAGCTCGATGAGGACAAGGGTGGCCGGAGGATCACCGAGGCTGGCCAGCGTGATCTTGACCGTATGTGCTCCTTTCCCCCGTCAACCCTATCCGGGTGTCTCGAACGTGGGCATGGTTGCTGACAACCCCGATAGGTATCGCGCAGACCACCGCCGAGGAGGACGAGGAGGAGTCTGACGACGAGTAAACGGGTCGTGTCTTGTCACTGTGGATTCGCGAGGACGGCGTAAAACGGGTTTTGTCATCAAAAAAGGGACATCGGTTGGCTGGTTAGCGTTAATGCCTTCATATCATGCCTTGACGTACCTCGACTTCACATAGTAACAACGTGTCCGTTGATGTGATAATTGCTCCGACCATCGCTCGATATATCGAGTTTTGGTTCCTGCCTATCATTCTATACGTGAGAGGCACCTTGCTTGTTTGAAGGTCGCCCAACCCTATTCATCCTCACCTTCAATGGGCTTGGACTTGCTGTTTCCCCGCCAGAACCTTCACCTTCGTCCTCAACTCCTCCAGGATTCTCGCCCACACGATCCACATCTCGCTCTTATTTCATTGGGACCCCTTCCCACCCATCCCCGAGAAGGCGCTCATCTGTGTCCTCAGTGGGCTTCGACTCGCGCTCTTCGCCTCTTCACCTCCATCTCTACGCCGCGGCAGGATCCTGCCGACAGCAATCCTCATCTCCAAGCCCGCCATCTCGAGTCCTCCAACTAGGTCAACCTAGCCGGCTGACCATCTCACAACTCTTCACACGAAAGACGCGGCAAATCCCCCGACGGCCCTCGCAGGAAATAAGGGTCGACTAGCGTCGCTGTTGCGTGCCGAGGAGAGGGCAGATCCTCTACCTCCTTCTTTGAATGCACGAGACGATCAAAGCAATCTCTTCGTCTCATCCCTACCAATGAGCCAACTTCCCTCTCCGGGTATGGTGATGCTGCAGGTCTAATGTGAGAGGCTCTGTGTTTTTAGGAACCTTTTCTGTTCTGGAATAACCAAACACATAGCTTCATCTATATCATCAAGGCGTGGACCCAAGACTTGGGGGATATCTTCGCGCTAAACACAAGAAGTCTTTGGTTTTTCACAGTACGTATTCTTCATTCCTCGGTGGCAGTGCCATCAGAAGTAACAGCGTATGGATCTAGTTCTAACTATACCTGGACAGCCTCACCGTGTCCTCGCCTCGTCCCGTGTCGACGTCCGACACCTCCAAAATGCGACGAGATTCTCCCGATTTCACCTTTTCCGACTACAGAGTGGAGTGGACGACCACCGGCTTGAATATCTACAAGCCCGTCCTCTCTGTCGGCGGCCGTCCCCATCCCCGGGAAACAAGAGTGGCCGGGATGCTCCTCCGCCGGCAAGGAGCACACGAGGTCATCATCGCCGTCACTGCCAGTGGTGGGTCTGCACCGCAAGCTATTGACACCAATGATGAGATGGTCCTAGATGGTGGTTACTTCCCCGTGGTGAAGCACTTTGCAAGGCAGCTGAGGATGAGCATGAACCACATCTACGACACGCAGGGCGGAAAGCACACGGTTGAGCAGAACGGCGAGTACTAGCACTGCTCGCACGCGGAGAAGAAACTAGCCGTTTTCGCCATATCCGTCACGCTCCGAGAGCTCGGGGACGATCGCCCGCTGAACCAAGTTGATCTTCTCGACCTTCACGCCATCCAGAACCGCTCCGCCGAGAAGCCCTCTTTTGAGATACACATCTCAAGGGCGCCCTGCCGAGTATGTGTCAAGTTTGTCCGTCTCCTTTCAGAGGTTTCCGGACTTCCCATTGTCATCTGCGTTGGGGCCGTCGTGGCCGAGAGCCAAGCACCTGTGGCCAGTCCCAAGTCGCTCCGAGAGAGGATCCAGGGCCGCGAGGAGCATCGGGAGGAAGTGAAGAAGCTTGGCCCGGTCCCGCTAGAGTGGCCCGAAGACCTCCGCCGGGTTTTCGCGGAGAAGGATGAATTCCAGCGGGGACGAGAGACCACCCTCTGCGTCGAGCTCCTGGAAATGCGGGAGAACCACGGATCGGAAAGCCCAGGGCCCGAGATCACCAGCATCTCCCAGGCCCCGCAGGGCACAGGTGAGGACGCAGAACCCAGGGCATCACGCACCGTGTCTGAAGGCACCACGGGGACCCTAGGTTCCCGCGAAAGCGGTCGCCAGCGCATCAGACTCGGCGGGGTTGCCGGTCCCGAGGGCGACGACTGTGACCTAGAGGAGATCGATGGATATACGTACTACTACCAGAGCATGAGACACACACCCGACGTACCCATCCCATCCATCGAGGAGGACTACCACAACTCTCGCCAGCTTACCCGAAGCCTCACGCCGGACACCGACCCTGTTGCTTATACGGCGGCGGGCTTGGGCCAGAGGCACACGCCGCAGCCGGAGGCAGGGCCGCGAACAGCCACCACACCTGAGGGAGTCCCGCTGGCTGTATCTCCCCGTACACATATGTTGATCCGCGGAAAAGAGTACGACGGGCCGACGTACATGCCGCGGAGCCCGATTCACAAACCGCGCGCGACGCCCATATTCTCGACCCCGTCTTATATCAGGAGGCGGTTCAGGTCTTCATCTGCCGCGCCTGGCGGCGAGGAGACACGGCGCAAGGCGGCTAAGAGTGATGGTGCGGCAAGCGGGAAGTCGGTGATTGGGGAGAGGATTGAGTCGGATTACTTCACGGGCCGGGAGGGTTGTGATCTTGATTGAGGATGAGGGTGAGGGTGAGGTTACCGGTGGCTTTGGTTGAGGTGGGCTGGTGACTGCTTGGTAGGTTGTTGTGAGAGGTGGATTGCTCTACTGGGGGGTAGTGTAGGGGAGCTCAGCGCTCGATGATGGTTGGTGTCTTGCTATCTGGATGGAGAGGTGGAAGGTGTTGCACTCGAGGACGGTCGTATCCAGGGGGAAATGGTGACTATAGTCTCGCAGATGAATGAATCTTTTGCTCTGCAAACTACTTAGCATATCAGCAAGAAGTCGGAATCTACACAAAGACCCCCAGCACCTCCGTGCCTCGTAAACCATGGCCGGCGGTGGAATCGGAGGCCCGGAGCGTAGTCCCTCCGGCGCGTAGCAGAAACAGTAGCTCAGCCCGCCGCTTGGTACCACAAGCGCGATTGTCACGGCGAGGACCGGCAGGCACTTGCCAGCTCACGTTCGATCTGTACGGGCCCGAACCGAGCCGGCGACTTGCACCGTGCACACACGCGGCACCCAACAATCGGCCCTGCAAGACGTCGAAAAACCAGGGTCCCGCTCTAGGCGGAGCAATGCGCCGGCCCCACCGCCGGGGGCCCACCTCCCCGACCGACCGTCTTGGCGCGGCGGGGCCGCAATCCTAATTGGCGCGTCGTTTGGATACGACGACGGCCGTATATCTCGGATGGCGCATCCATGTGTCCCCGTCCCCACGGCACGCGGCCCGCCGAGGCAGCTTTTCGCGGGCCATCTCGGGGGTAGGGGAGGCGGCACTGCCCCCCGGCGCACGTACTGCTATGCTGATCTGTATCCGAGGAGAGAAACCCTGCGAGGCTCGGGCTTTGGTGGCGGCGGGCCATGTGCCGTATGCGATACGGCCGCCGGCGCACGTCTCGGACCTGCTTACACGGGTCCTCCATCGTTGGCCGCGTGCAAGGCGGCTCACCATGCTACTCCGGCCGACTTATATACCCATACCCTCAATCTTCTCTCCCTCTCCCCCTCCTCTCCCCTTTTCATGATATGGTAGTATCCAAGTCTTCAAACGCCCTTCGACCGGGAGGCACCGCTTTGCCAACATCTACATTCCCACGCTCGACCCCCTCCCGATCGCTCAGAATGGACGCGACGGACCCCGGATCCCTGGGCGAGGGCTTCGACTTCCAGCTCTACCGCTACGACGTGTCCCTCCCGGCGGCGATCGCCGCCATGGTCGTGTTCCTCACACTGTCGGTGCTGCACGTCTGGAGGATGCGGCGGCACAGGTCCTTCTACTTCACGGCCTTTACAGTGGGCGGTTTCTGTACGCAGCCCTCCCGCGCCGCCTCAGCCCTATGCATCTTCCGGCCACCCGTCGAGAACCCCACCCCGCTAACGAGTCGCGGACATCAGTCCAAGTAGTAGGCTACGCAGCCCGCATCGCCTCCCACCACGACCCCTACTCCGTCCCCGCCTTCTCCATCCAAGCAATCTTCATCCTCGTCTCCCCCGCCCTCTACGCCGCCTCAATCTACATGATCCTCGCACGCCTCGTCCTCTCCATCCACTCCGCCCACCTCTCCATCGTCCCCGTCCGCTGGATGACCCGCGTCTTCGTCACCTTCGACGTCGTCTCCTTTGCACTGCAGGGGGGCGGGGGGGGGATACAGGCGGCGGGGACGCTGGAGCTGTTTGAGGTTGGGGAGAAGGTCATCATTGCGGGGCTGTTTGTGCAGATTGTGGTGTTTAGCTTCTTTGTCGTCACCGCTGCTTCGTTCCACAAGAGGAGGGTGAGTGCTGGGCCTGTGCCGGGGAGCGTGCCGTGGAGACGGCACCTGGCGGTCCTATACGTCGTCAGCGCCATAATCCTGGTGAGGAGCATTTTCAGAGTGGTGGAGTACCTGCAGGGAAACAACGGGTACCTGATCTCTCACGAGATCTTCCTGTACATCTTCGACGCGATCCTGATGGCGGCGGTCATGGCCATCTTCTTGGCTTGGTACGTCGATGACCTGGCGCCCTCCCAAGGCTTGAAGAGGGGGAGCGGGAGGGAGCTGATCCCGAGCTCGGGGAGCGACATGGAGATGGGGCCACGGCCGCAGGCGGGTTGATGGTCGATTCAAAGGGGCATCTAAGCCGCTCAATGCCGGGTTCTTCTTCCGTGTCCTCATGTATCAGCACGCTATTCTGCTTTTTTTGGGCGAGGTAACTCACTCTGGACTTTCATCTTCTACATGTACCGCAAAGATTTAGACGGGGGAATAGACGCCGGAAGGAGGCTCCGTGTCATATTAGCCTGTATTCGAGTCAAAAGCGTACACGCGCCTTGTTATCCCCGTCCCCCTCGTGTCCGGGCTCGCAACTCCCAGATCAGCCGCCGCGAAAGGCCGAGCGGCCTGCCAAGATCGGGACCGGCGGCGATCGCCGCCACTAGTCGCCCTCGTCTTATCCCCGATCGGAGAAGCCGCGGTACATGTAGATGGCGAGCACCGCATACTCAAACGTTCCCCAATCGACTTCCTCCCAGTCCCAGCCCGGCCCAACCCTGGGGCCACCAAGTCCTACCGGACTACCCCCGGGGCCCAAGATGGTGTCTGCGAGTAAGGCTAGTCCGAGCTGTGATTACAAAGTCCAGGGTCCGCGGGAGCCCCAGGAAGATAGCACGTGCCGTGATGGGCGGATCTCCCTGCTGGGAACGCCGGGGTTGGGTCTGGAGAGATGCCTATGCCTCGAGAGCCTAGGCCGTTGCAAGACCCACAGCGTACTAAAAGCATCGACCAAAAGTCCCTTCCTTCATATTACTCTCGAGCAGGGGGGGTGTACCGAGTTACGCCGCCCCGTCGGCGACTCAAGACCAACCATTAGCCCGGTCCCTAGTCCCGGCCACGACTACCCCTTCAGACCACTGCCGAAGGCGGCACCCATCCAACCTCCTCAACCGGCCACCTCACCCACAGCCTCCACTCCTCGTCCAGAAGCCCCCAGGCCCTGGCAACCAGACTCACGGGCCACCCCTTGAGCCACCACCTGTCCTCCAACCGCCGTAGCAGCGCGCAGAAGAACGCCACGATGGCCACGGCCTCCTGCGTCGGGACACGTAGAAGCGGGAGGAGCTCCTCTGCCACGATGAACAGCCACACAAAGGCGTCTATGATATCATAGGACGTGCTCTGCTGCGCGTGCCGGAAGGATTTAGCGAGCTCGTCCACGGCGGCGATGTACGTCCCCGTCTGCTCATCGGGGAGGGCCCGCTGGGATATAGCCTCCCGGAGCTCCTGCAGCGGTGTTGTGGCGGGCGATTCGGAGTCCGCGGCGTCGCGGAGCTCGAAGCGGCTCTGGGCGTGCGTGAAGAGTGGAGAGAGGGGGCCTTGGCGCGGGACGCCGGCGACGTGGAGGATGCCGCGGATGCCGCGGAGGACAAAGAGCCAGTCTGGGAAGCCGGAGTCGCCAAGGAGGAGGACGTCGTCTGGGTCGCGGGGCCAGCCGAGGGCTGGGGCAGTTAACTACGCTGTCGGCCTCCTTCATGAGGATGGGTTGCGGGTACGTACTGTAGTAGGTCGTCAGGACGGAGAACAGGAAGAGCGGCTGCGCCGTGTCGTTGGAGACTTCCGGGATGAGAGGCATGGCGATCCTCGATGCCGCCTGGTAGTGAACTATGGCGACAGACTGGTAATGCTCCCTCATGTGCGGGCGGAAGTGCGCGAGGTGAAGGCTCGACACGGCGAGGAGCGCCCTCATGATGTAGTCGCAGGTGAAGCCCACCTGCACGACGGACACGCGGTAGAAGTCCCTAATGGCCTTGAGACGGCGTCAGGAAGCCTTCACTACAAGCAGCGCTGGGGGCGAGCCTACCGGGTCCGCTGACAGCGTGACGTGCGTGGTGGTCGTGTAGTTGTGCAGCAGCTCCAGGTCCGTCATGTTGAGACCCCCCGGCGAGATGGCGAACTTCGGGGACTCGGAGCCGAGGAAGTCGCACTTGTCGTTGCGCTTGAGGCAGTTTGCGCAGGCGGGCTTCTGCTCGTCGCACTGGGGCAAGTTAGTCTCGTCACCACCAGGGGGTAGACTTGCACGGTCCGGCGAGGCGGCTCGGACAAGCGGTGGGCGCGAGGACGGATACTCCCTACCTTGATCTTTCTGCCCTTGCAGTTCTTACACCCTGGCGCATGCAATGGGTCAGTCGAGCATCGGCACAGGACGGTGGGGCTTAGTGAGAGGACATACCCAGCCGGCTCTTGTTGTGTGTCCGCCGCTTGTCGCCGGCCATCATGTGTGGCGCCCTGCCCCGGAACCGGGACGCTGGGGAGAGTTGGCTGCGAGTTCCGCGCACCCGCGTCGACGTCTATGTGCACCGTATAGCCCGGCCTCCTGCCCAGTGTTTCTCGCGAAGAGGACTGTCGGAACTCGGTCCGGTCTTGGTCTTGGAAGGTTTGCGTCGTCTGTCTGGTAGAGGAGGGGAAGTAGTGCGCAAGGGTCGCAAATTTAGGTCTTATTACAGCGTGGGCCGCTAGGCGGGCGGCGCCGCGAACCCACGCTGCGGGGGGGGGGGGGGGGGGGGGGCGGGGGGGCCGGGGGGGGGCC
>JAMFQS010000009.1:283979-364295 GCA_025503055.1 Sordariomycetes sp. B11D1 | reverse complement strand
ACTTTTTCGGGTTCTTGTCCACCAACCCCCCCCCCCCATTCCCCCCCCCAACCCCCCCCCCCCCCCCCCCCCCCACACACACACACAAATACGATTTCGCGAAACGAACGAACTCTCAACCTCGCAGGCATGACTGATCCTTTGGAAACCGACCCTCCGCTTCTGCGCGACAACACCGAGATCAAGGACTACTCCGCTGCCGGGTACACGTACCCCGGCCTCCGAATATTTTACCGCCCGCGCGATAAAATCGATGAGCTTCCGAGCGTCCCCCAGCCGCTGCCGCTCCTCGTCTTCATCCATGGACTAGGAGGCTCCGCCGCGCAATTCGCGCCCCTTCTCACGAGTCTCGTGCCGATTGCCTCATGCCTAGCCGTTGACCTCCCCGGCTGCGGTCGCTCCCGCTACGCTGAGACGAAGTGGGAGGCTTACACGACCGAGGCGCTCTGCGAGCTGCTGGAGACCATCATCGAGGATTACCGGGATAAGGATGCGGGGCAGCAGGTCGTGCTCGTTGGCCATAGTCTAGGGACGGCGCTCTGCACTCACCTCGCAAGCCGGGACTATCCGCACAAGACGGACCTTGTGGACAACATAAGCGGCCTCGTCGCCATCTGCCCGGTCTCGGGCCCGCCGACCAAGAAGCAGGTCAGGGTTTTCAAGCTGCTCCTGTGGCTGGTACCAGAGTGGCTCTTCGATCTGTGGCGGAGGTGGGATCGCCGCGGCGGACCGGAGAGCAAGAGTGTCAGACGCTTTGTTGGGGAGGGCGCGGACGACGAGTCGAAGCGTCTGCAGCACATGTTTAATTGTCAGAGCCGTACGCCCGTCTGGCGGCGGATGGCCTACGGATGTTTCCCCACCTCTTGGGACGACGACGAGAGCCCGAACGGCGGCATTCCGACTGTGGAGACCTGGCAGCGCCTTGACGTTCCGGTCTTTTTGGTGGGCGGCGACGCGGACAAAGTCACGCCCCCCAGTAACGTCTACAAGATCGCGAACCGTCCGAAGCAGATTACCGAAGCCAAGGCGAAGTCGGCTACGGAAACGGATAGCACTGCGTCCTCCCTCCGGCCTGCCCCTGCGACGCATCATAGCAACGAAACCGCCTCTAGCAATGTCCGCCTTGTTAGGACCCCGCAGAGGCGCCCTCTGTCGGATGACGACGAGCCGGAGAGCGAGCCCACGACGCCTAGAACGCCTGCACCCGCCAACGGCTCCTCCGATGAGGACATTCCTGAGCAGCCGCTGCACCCTAGCGGTGTCATCAAGACGTTCATGATGCCGGAGCCCGCTAGTCATGCGTTGCTGTACATGCCCATGACGGTCCGTATCCTCGCGGGGAACATTTGCGACTTTTTGTCGACGGCTATCACGGGCAGGCTCGCTTACTCGGTACGTCACTCACCTTATCTATCGGAGCCTGGTATGTTCCTAAATATGAACTAACGTGGTTTCAGTGGCAACTGCAATACCTCGCCAAGGAAGGCAAGTGGGACATGAAGAACCTCGCCAAATGGCAAGGTGTCGCCCCCGTCTCCAGCCCCCTCGGCCCACCCGACGCCCCCGTCTTCGTCGCCATGAAGACCCTCCGCGAGGTTGACGACGTGCACTGCCCCACCGTCTTCGTCCAGAACTGGGGCAGCCGCGTGACGGACGTCATCGACATCAGCCGCGACCAGCCCTCGTACGACCCCACGGGCCTGCAGAAGGGGGGCATCGCGTACCACAAGATGTCGACGGTGTCCAAGATCCCGCCCACGGATGAAGAGGTCGCTAGCTTCGTCTCGCTTGTTGATAGTGTGCGGGAGTCACGTGCCGCCGGGAGTGAGGAGAGTGAGAAGGGACTGATTGGTGTGCACTGCCATTATGGGTTTAACCGGACGGGGTACTTTATTGTGTGCTACCTCGTAGAGAGGTGCGGGTTCGGGGTGCAGGAGGCGATGGACGCGTTTGCGGCGGCGAGGCCGCCGGGCATCCGGCATCAGCATTTCAGGGACAAGCTGTTTATGAAGTACGGCATGCGGGGGGAGTCAAAGAAGGATGTCTAGGGGCGGTCAGGCAAGTAAGTGATGTGGTGGGTGTCCGAGCTCCTTGGGAGGAGAGGCTGGATGCTTCTGTCCCTTGAGAAACTGAGACGGGAGGCACGATCGGAAGAATCCAGGAGAGGGCAAGGGTTTTACAGTAGCGCTTGGGAGTTCTCTTTTCTTTGCCACTTTCGGGGTTCGTCTCGAGCATTTGTTTGCACGTTAGCGGTTATCAGGGCCATTCGTTTTTGCTTCGCTTACGGCAGGTTATGGAGGAGGCGTTCTTTTTTAGAGGGAGGGATGCATACTTAATGTCTAGGGCGCTCTGCCTTGAAAACGTTCAATGTTTATGGTTCAGTTTTATCTATGGGTACATGCGCCTGGATGTTTGATGAGTATGTGGGCGTGGGTTGTTTGGTTGGTCGGTGGTGGTACGTGAGCAGGTTGTCGTGGGGCTTACACCGACTCGGTGGTGTCTCTGGGCGACGCACGCCGGTGTTCCCCGAGTATATCCCAGTTCTCTTCTCGCCTCGCGATGCAGCCGGCTTAAAAGGATGGATTCACTCTCAGGGTTTGCCTGCTGTATATTACTGTCCCCCTTGCGGGATATATATATGCGCAGGGGGGAGCTGAACGCGGTGACAGTAGGTGACAGTAGGCTGTTGACGGCCAGTCACGGCTGAGATATTTCTTTCCTTATCTGCGGTACGTCGGTCATCAGCATGAGGTTATGTATACGATATCTATAAGACACTGTTGATCCCCAGGAGCGTTCTGAGTGCAAGGAGCCTTTAACCCGCCGGCCCCATACGAGAGTCTTCCCGCGGCATGAATCTATACTCCATCCTACAGCTCCAGAACAAATGCCTAGTCGTTCAACACCTGGAAAGACATGACCCAAAGGAACTCCTCTATCGTCGTAATCTTCTGGGTTTCCGGGCGACCAGGCCCAGCCTCACGTCCTCCACCCGACCCCTATCCTCTCTGGCTCCCAGTACATCTCCAAGCCGGGCCACCGCCCAAGATACCGCTCCCCGCCTTCCACCCCCTCATATTCATAGCCAAGTCTATGCTGTCCCCTGTAACTCCTCTGTCCCTGCCGACTCCGTCCTGGACTCCCTACTTCATGCCCATACTCAATCCTGCACCCCCCACAAAAGTTCGAATCCTGCACAACGGCGATGTTCCGTGCGCCAGGGAGGCACGCATCCGGCAGACGGAAGGGGAGACGGTAGAGGCCGGGGGGTTCCCATGCTGGCGGCTCGGTTATGGCGTCGAGCTGGGTGGAGATAGCGGGGCAGGAGGGGCCGAAGAGGAGGGATGGGCTGTGGCCGCAGAGAGGGACAGAGAGGACGTAGATGCACATGAATGTTGGTGTAAGTGAGAGACGCTGGTGCCCTGGGCTTGGTGCTCATGGGATTGACGCTTGTGGAATAAGGCGTAGGTTGGGAGTGTAGATGCCAGCTCGGGGCCATTCGTGAGCTAGGGATTACCATGGCCATCATCGACACGGAAGCGAGCGGCGTTTTATGCCGTGATGGAGTTTGCCTCCCATTCCGAGGCGATCTCAGAGCTTTTGACGAAGCCTTGGACAAACACTGTGAGCGGTACCCAAGCGCCGAGTGTAGGAGTGTTTGAGGATGGACGATGCCGTTGACGATAGCCTCATCAAATGGATCATGCCGCACAAATCCAGACCGCATCCATCCTAGAGCAACACCCGGTTCCTGACGGGGAACCCGGGTATTTGTCCGCGCGCGTTCGTTCCTAGGGAATAGGGTCCGAGCGGGCAAGCCCTTCCGCTCGCCCCGGCGGCCGAGGTGGCACGGCTAGATGACACACTTGTGAGATACCGGAACAGCCACGCGATAGCTGTCAGAAAGTCAGCCCGAGACGTCGGGCATTGTTGGACGAGCACGCCTTGTTTTGGACTCGAACAGAGCGTGGGAGCGGCGTGGTTGTTTGGCGACGCGCACGGGGGTGCGACGGGTTTGTAGGGTTTCAGTGTCATCTTGTATGAGTTCACCGAGCGTGTTTCTGGGATTGGAAGCATGCTTAGCCAAGAGTCCAAGCCCGTGGTGCGTTTCGGACCACCAGTCGGTGGTTCGTCGGAGGTGCTTTAGCTTGCATTACTGCAGGCAGTGCGAAGCTCATGTGGGGCCCGGCAGTGTCCAGCTGACGACGACCCCCCGCAAGCCCCAAGCCCATGCCGCTGTTAACCCGGTGCGACGCCTAAACCCGGATGGCCCCAAAGCTCCCCCCCGTCATCGCTCGTCATCTGGGTCTCGAGCCATTGTTCCGCCTAGAGGAGTTTCGCTTTCCTCCTCTATCGTGAAATCTATCTCCAGAGCTTCTATCTAGCTGCCCCGTGTTTCAATCCTGGGCTTTTCAGGTCTGTTTACTTGACTCAGATCAGCTTGTCCGACAGCCGCCTGGTCGCAATCGGAGTCATCTAACCCCGATCGTCGGAGCCGCCGTCGCGAACCCAGCAAAGATGGTACGACCGCCAAATCCGACGATTGCCCAGCGAGGCCCTTGCCCTGCTCAGGCCCAGTCCTCACTCCGATGCTAACTACCTAGGCCGAGCCGTCCGCCACAACCCCCCTCCTCCCCAACCCCCGCCGCGAGCCCGCCGACGACGCCTCCAACCGCTCCGACAATGGCGTCAAGAACGTCTCGCGCTTCCGCGAGCTCATCCTCTTCGTCTGGGCTCTCCTTGCCACCGCCGCCGTCGTCATCTTCGCCGTCTGGACCCAGCACCATGCTCAGACTCAGCCCTTGACCCTTCCGGACAAGCGCAACCTGATCTTTATGGTCTCGGATGGCATGGGCCCCGCCTCGCTGTCACTGACCCGCAGCTTCCGCCAGCACGTCGATGGCCTGCCCATCAACGACACCCTGTCGCTCGACCGCCACCTTTGGGGAAGCAGCCGGACGCGGTCGTCCAACTCGCTGGTGACGGACAGCGCCGCTGGCGCCACGGCCTTTTCATGCGGAGCCAAGAGCTACAACGGTGCCATCTCTATACTCCCGCCCAACTACGAGCCTTGCGGCACCGTTCTTGAGGCGGCTAAGCGCGCAGGCTACATGACGGGTCTCGTAGTCACGACGGACCTCACGGACGCAACCCCGGCGTGCTTCGCCAGCCACGTCGTACTCCGTGCTCTTAACGACGACATTGCCGTCCAGGAGATCGGCGACGGGCCTCTCGGCCGTGTCGTTGACCTGATGCTCGGTGGCGGCCGCTGCCACTTCCTCCCCAACACGACGAGCGGCAGCTGCCGGCAGGACGACTACGACGTGGCCGGCAGGGCCCAGAAGGACTTCGGCTGGACGTACCTAAACGACAGGGCGGGCTTCGACAGCCTCAAGGGCGGTGAGGATGTCTCTCTGCCGCTGATGGGTCTCTTTGCCGGCCGGGACATCCCCTTCGAGCTGGACCGCCGGAACATGAACGACGTGTACCCGAGCTTGAGCGAGATGGCCGCTACTGCCATCCGCGCCCTGGAGAAGGCGACCGAGAAGAGCGACAAGGGCTTCTTCCTCATGATCGAAGGCAGCCGTATCGATCATGCTGCGCACATTAACGACCCTGCGGCGCATGTGCACGAGGTTATCGAGTACGACAAGACCTTCCAGTCCGTCCTTGACTTTTTGGAGGATAGCAAGACTGAGGGCATGCTCGTTGCTACGAGCGACCACGAGACGGGTGGTCTCGCCACGGCCCTGCGTAAGTCTCCTGAAGCCCGTAACGAGATGCATTTACTGACTTCTCCACAGAGGAGCCCGGCCACGGCCCCGTTTACAACTGGTACCCCTCCGTCCTCGCCAACGCCAACGCCTCCGCAGAGTACCTCACCTTCCGCCTCCGCCAGCACATCGACTCGTCCGCATCCGCTGCCGGCAACAAGTCCGCCCTCCGCGACTGGATAAACACCCACCTCGTGATCCAGGGCCTCGGTATAACCGACGCCCTCCCGTCGGAACTCGACCGTCTCGTCGATAACCCAGACGACGCGAAGGATGTACTCTCTGACATGATTAGCCGCCGGGCGCGCGTGGGGTGGAGTACGCACGGGCACACTGCCGTCGACGTAAACATTTACAGCTCTGGTGGGAGGTGGGCGGAGGGGGTGAGGGGGAATGTGGAGAACACGGATGTTGGCAAGTTTTTGAGGAAGTACCTGGATGTTGATGTTGATGAGATCACGAAGGAGTTGCTGGATAAGATGGATGTCGAGGGGTTGAAGCGCATGGCGGAGGGGCTGGAGGGCGTGGGGGCTGCTGCGGTGGGTGGCGAGGTTGGAGATCGCTGGGCCGGGTTCGTTGAGGGTGGTGCTTTCGAGGACCTGTAGGGTTGTTGCATGTTACGGCGTTTCTTGGGTTTACATCTTGCTGAAGGGCGAGAACGTACACTTATATGCTGTGTCGAGGGTCACATATACGCCTGTGATAGAGCATGGAAGTATGTGGATGGGAGGAGTAGCTTATGAAGGAACGAATATATTGTCTGGCATTTTGGAATCTTAGACTCTATGTGTCTCTCCATTCACTACTGCATGGTGATTTCTAGATAGATCGGGTATTGTGATACCAAGTCGTCCCGATATTATCAGACTTGCGACCCCGCGGCCCCACGTCCAGGCAAAAGGTAGACGCAAAAATGCGGGCCACACGAATCAGCCCCAGCCGCTAACAACCCCTCATGACGCTAACAATTGGCACGACGTGCAAAAAAAGAAACCGTGATAAGAGTGAGATTCGAACTCACGCCCTCTTTCGAGGACCAGGAATTACTTGTTAAGGTAACCTTAACCTGGCGCCTTGGACCGCTCGGCCATCTTACCGTGATCTGTTGATGTGATCTCGGCGCACTCCCACAGGTAAAGATTCATTCCGAACGCCTCGCTGCAAATGCATATCCAAACCCCCAAGTTCGCTCCTCCCCGCCCAACTAAACGTCATGACATCCCCTCCACATCCTGGACCATGAAGCTCGGACTCCAGTACTCCCACGGTCGCACCTGCTTGTCCACCCAAAGCATCCCCTCGCCCATCAGGTCCTCCACCGCCGTCTGCGCCCTCGCGCGCGGCCACCGCAGGTTCACAACCAGCATGTCCACCGAAACGTAGCCCACCGCCTGCGCCGCCTCCAGCACCGCACTCTGGTCCGTGTTGAGCTCCCGCGGCACTGAGCGGATGTACGCCTTGCTCCCGACGTGCAGGACGCTGTACGACGACCCGAGCGGCCCCAACGTCTCGACAGCCCTAAGCACATCGTCCTCCGTGATCTCGCCAGCCCCCTCCATCCTCCCCCTCCCAATCCTCTCGCACACCTCACTCAACCCGATCAACCCGCCATTCTCCCCTCTCGTAGCCCCACAAACCTCCACCACCCTAACCGCCAACTCAAAGTAAAAGTCATTGACCGACCGACCCAGAAGCTGCGCCCACATGGAACCAGACGAAGACCCCGCGGCGGAGGCGCTGAGGGGGTCCACGCCGATGGCGGCGCACATGCGCGCGAACTGCGCGCGGAACGACGGGTTCGAACGTATGTCCTTGGAGTGGGTGGCGGCGAACTGTTGGAGGAGGGAGCGGAAGACGGAGATCTGCGCCTCGAGGGCCTGTGAGTTTGCGGTGCGGAGAGTGGTGCCATGGGAGGCGAACTGCGCCGACGTGAGACGGGTGCGGTCGAACGCGCCGATGCCGACGCCTTTGCGGGACATGGTCGGTGGTCCCTTTTACATGTTCTCCTCTTCTTGGATTTAAATGGTCCCGTGGGTGGGACTAGACGTGTCCCGGAAGAAGCTCCTACTCAAGCACCGGGAGATGAAACTAGGAGTTCTGTATCTGATGTCTCGAACGCTCAAGAGGAGGCCGGGAGCCATGGCGGGGACCTATCGAGGGGACGTCTGAACATGACGTAAGCACCCTTTGACTTCCCCCGGTACATCCCGACCGCGCGCCAAGACCCGTCCCATCACGTGCCGGAGTAACCCCGCCTAATCCACCCGCCCAACCCTGAGCCCCACGACGCAGAAGGCACCACGAAAAGTGCCTAGGCGGCAGGGCAAAAATCGAACCTCCTTTGCACGTGGATCCAGTGAAATCTCGCCTCGCCTCCGACACCTTCGAATTTCCCTCCCCATCACCCAGCGCCCGCCCCTCCAGAACTCCTAACCCCCGAGTCGACAACCTCGCGACAACAGCAACAGACAGCAAAAATGTCGGCCCCCCAGAGCGTCCAGTGCTTCGGCAAGAAGAAGACGGCTACGGCCGTCGCCCACTGCGCCGTAAGGAATCCCTGTCTCGCCTTTTTGTTTGGTTTCCGGTCTTCGACGAAGTTGGGTGTTGGGAATGGATGGGAGGATTGGGGACTGGGATTTCGATGGAGGATTGGATTCGTTTCGTGGATGTGGGATGAATTGCTGACTTTGGAATAGCCGCGCCGTGGTCCTTCGCCCATCATCAAGGTCAACGGCAAGCCTCTCCACCTGTGAGTTGCCCTATATACGACCCTCGACGCTCGACTCTGGGTGGCAGTTTTACTGATGCACAGCGTCTACAGCGTCCAGCCCGCCATCCTCCGCTACAAGGTCTACGAGCCCCTCCTTGTCCTCGGCCTCGACAAGTTCTCGCAGGGTACGTATCCCCATCTCGAATTTGATATCCGCCCAACCTCGAACACCGGATCCCCCCTTTTTGGGAGGAAGGCCTTCTATCCTACGGGGTCCCCCGAGGAACGTTTCAACTAACAATCACGCAGTTGACATCCGCGTCCGCGTCTCCGGCGGTGGTCACACCTCGCAGATCTACGCCATCCGCCAGGCCATCTCCAAGGCCCTGATCGCCTACTACCAGAAGTACGTCGACGAGCACTCCAAGAACCTCCTCAAGCAGGCCCTCGTCCAGTTCGACCGCACCCTCCTCGTCGCCGACAACCGCCGGTGCGAGCCCAAGAAGTTCGGCGGTCCCGGCGCCAGGTCGAGGTTCCAGAAGTCGTACCGTTAAACGCCTGCTGTATCTCAACTCTTTGTGTGTATGGGATATGCTGTCTGGCGTTGGTACACGTTTGTGTGGCCTGTGGGGATGGAATCATGTGGGCCGAGTCTGGGTATGACGACAAGGTCCCATTGAGCAGAGGTGGAGGGGAAGCATGGTGAACGGGGGAGAGGAAAGGAGAAAGCGCCGTGGGGGGAAATAAAGCCTTTTTATCATTCCGAGGGCCAAAAGGGATTTCGGTTTTAGCACTCTGGGCGCGGCCCCGGCTTTGGAGTCGGAGAAAGGAAAAATGTTTTACTTTTTTGATCTCGGGCTGGCATTTCTCCGGAAAGAGTGTTTGGTGCTTTTGAACCCCCCCGCGCGTTTGCAGGGTCGTGTCTTTGCTCGGATCTGTGACGAAGGCAGGCGAATGAATCAATGAATCGACAGAGTGCTGGCCCGGTGATGTCTGTTGGATCCCAAGACTGTGAAGAGGGCCCGTGTGGTTAGGCCGCTGTCGGCGCAATGGAGTAGAAACGAAGCTGGACGGGCGTGCTACTCTTCGAGACACACCGTTCGACCAACTTGCCGGTCATAGTTGCCAGCCCATGCCGTGTTACCGTAATACCCCTTTGAGCTTCCCAGTTCCACCCAAGAATACCAATATCAAGTCAAGACTCAGGACCTCAGTGACATGGCGTCTCTTTTTTTCCCAAGGTCTCCACGAGAGTAAGACGGCAGGCATCCCCTGGTGGATGAACAGACGATCTCTGTCATAGTCTGTCATCCAACTGTGTCCGGCAAGGTCGGTCGGCGCTTCTAGAGGGTACCTTGGAAGCGCCATCCGGGGCCGAGGCGTGCTGTGCTACGTCTACCAAGCCCAATAATGTAGCTTCATTCATGGCTACTCGCCCGCATATCATCATTCAAAGCTGATATTTTGATATCGACTGATTAGCATATATAACACTCAAGCTGCTTATCGAGAAATTCGCGAAGCCACACTCTTTACAACCCGCGTCAGGCATGGGATCGCCAAACCTCCCCCTCGCACTATGGCAGATGATGCCAACGTTCCATACTCGCCGACCCCTTCAACGCCGGAAACGCAACAAGGTGCCGCGACAGACCAAAATGCCCCGTTGCTCGTCGATGCGCTCCCGTACTGCCGACCAAACTCCAAGACGCAAGTATATGCAGAAACAAACACGCGTGCGCAGGGGGGAGAGGCATGCGACGACGGCACCACACCTCACCCCTGACAAGACGAGCGACCCAGGCCAACGGACGAGCCAACACCAGTAGAACCCCTAGTCCCACGACACCAAATCCATGGGCCTCCCCCCCTCATCCGTCGCCACAACCGTGGCCGCAAACTCCCCCCTCTCATCCTCCGCCTCCAGCTCATCCATCTCAACCTCGACCTCCTCCCCGTCCTCCAGCATCACCTTCCCCTTCCGGACGTAATCAGCCCCCAGATCCCATCCGAAGCCCGTCACCACGGCTTCTAGCTCCGAGAACGCGACGCCGACGTCGAGCTGCGAGGCGGAGGGGTCGTCACCGAGGAGCTCGTCCAGCCTCCGCTTGTAGACCGTCAAGCTTATCCTAAGATCCCTCTCGAGACCCGAGCCGAATTCAAAGACGGAGCCTTCGAGGCGGGTGTCGTCGTACTTTAGCTGCGCCGCCAGCGCGCGTAAAAACTTGGCCGCAAGGAAAGGCTTCGTCCCCGCGAGGCTATGCGCCCTCAGAAACACCCGCAGGACAACATGCCACCACTGCAGTACACACCCCTCATTCCCAAGATGCATCCCCACCAGGAACGCAAGCTGCAGCTCCCCCACCACATCATCGTCCGTAAGGCGCGTCTCCCCGCCGTCAATCACCCCAAGCATGTACGCCGTCGCATCCCGCGCCTGCTCCGAGCGCGCCGCGCCGGTGGAGGAGGGCGCGTATGTGCGGTCTGCCTGCGAGAAGGAGAAGGCGAGGGGGTTGACGGCGACGACGCTGACGTGGCGGTCGAGCTCGCGCTCCGAGGCGAGGGTCGTGGTGCCCTTGACGCGGTCCGTCGTATGGACGTGCCAGGGACCGCTCTCGCTGCCCGTCACGCGGCGGAGCATCCTCGCCGTGATGTGCGAGGAGAGGTGCGCCCACATGCCGTTTTCCCTCAGGTCGTCCAGGCCGAGCGACATGCCGGCGGGCACTTGGTCTCGCGGGACGGGGCTGCGGTACGGCGGCAGCGAGGGCAGCGCCTCCGCGACGTCAGCCCGTTGAAACCGCGCCTCCGTCTTGCTCGCGGGTTCCCCGAGGACGTCGTTGTACCGGTCCCACTGCACGACGTGGATCTGCTCGGGGCGTTCCGCGATGAGCCAAAAGCCGGTGCGCGTGGACCCCGCATCGTTCTCTGATGCCCAGAAGAAGTGCGCGCCGGGGGGTATCTCTTTTACGCCGCGGAAGCTTTTGGCGCGGAAGGAGACCGAGTCGTAGCCGACGGTGAAGTTGTCGGGGAGGTCGAGGACGAGGACGACGTCGCCGCCGAGCGGGTCGGGGGCTGGGGAGGCCATGTCGTGGGACGAGGCGGCGTTGGCGAGGGCCTGGCGGGAGAGTGGGGTCGAGGCGCGGTGGACCTGCAGGCTGCCGAGTGGGTAGGAGCCGATGGCGGGGATGGAGGCGTGGGAGTGGCCGCTGGTGGCAGAGAAGGTCGAGTTGGAGCGCGGGATGCTCGTCGCGGGAGTGGAGGGCGTGTCGGTTCCGCGAGCTAGCGTGCTGTCAGAGTCGTGCTGGTCTGTCATGTCTCTACGGGAACATTAGGTCGATGGCAATGACAGGCGCCGGGATATCGGGTCCGTACCTGTTCGCGGGACAACACTGCAAGATGCGACGGAGGGGTGTGTCCCCAGCTCCTCGTTGGCAATCCGGTCCTCGAACCCGCCAGATCAGTCGTCAAGAATCGTCAAAGTTGCGTAATGGCGGAAACAAAAGGCACACGTAGGCGTACTCCCAGATACGAGAGGATAGCGCGCCGTGGCTGCAGACCTTGCGTGGGTGGCTTTGTCCTGAGAAGCCCAGGCAGGAATATAGTGGTGATGGTTGTGCGCAGAGAGAAAATAATTGCCCGAGGCCGCCGCCCACCATCTCTCTTTCGTCGCGTCGCGTCACAATGGAGGGGCAACGGCAGAGCTGACGTCATTGGCAGCGCGCCTCTCTTATAGCAGAGTGCCCAAGGACGGAGAGAGAAATGTAAGTATAAACGACATTTGTCTCGTATGGCCACGATATTATGGGCAGGTCGCGATCTGATTGATTCGATTGCCATGCCAAACACCGCTATACTCTGAGCGAATAGCCAGTGCTCGAGCTACTGTCCAATAGCGCGGGACCAGGCCCTGTTAGGCTTGCCGAGTTCCAACCTAGCAGACCGATACGACGCATCTTCACTGTGAACTCGAGACGGCGCATTGCTCCTTCCCACACGCCTTCCCGTCGACGCCGTCTCTCCGGCACCCTAAACTAGGCCCCCCCTCCCCCCAGATTCCCGAACCAACACTCACTAACCCCGCATGAAGTCATCTTCTAACTCGGCCATACCCCCCCCCCCCCCAGCCCCCCGATGCATTCCCTCATCCGCACTTTTGGCCCCCACACTAACCGCATCCAGGGAAGATCCGGTCCCAGCACTAAGGCTCGGGCCCTGTCTCCCAACACGCCCGATGCGAGGGGGTGTAAGTGGGATTTTCGAAGCTACTGCGCGACGGCCCCTTTTTTAGGGTCTCGCTTAGCCGCGTGGGATACATGCAGGATGCCAGTGCTTGCGCACGCCCCCCGAGGGGGTTGCATCAGCCCTATGGAGCCGGCTCGCCTTGACAAGTCCTTGGTTCGCACTGCTGTTGGATTGCTTGTTAGCTCTGAAGGAGTTTGGGCCCGGTGCTGTGGATCTAAAGATGGGATGGATGCCCATTCCCGCATCCCGAGTCCCACATCGCACCCGCGCCCCGAGCGCCGTCATCCCATCCCGTCCCGCCGTCCGCCGGAAGCACCGCGGCACCCGTCCCCTCCCCCGGAATGCCACCCGTATCCCCAACCCCCGACGGCCGAGGTTTCCGCCGGCGCCGGCTGCTTTCCCCGCCCTCCCTACCGGCTTTGTGGAACCACCGGCCACCAAAGAAGTATTTCCCGCCGGTCAGGCGAGGACCAGCCACTCACGTTCGCGAGATGTCTTACACGAAGCGTGGCCGGTGAAGCACCTAGATGTTCCAACGCCCCGTTTCTGCACGGCACTTGCATCAAGGGCACTGGCAGAGCGTCGGAGTTCGGGGAGTATGGGCCTGCCGAATGCGCTTTCTCTCGGCGAGTCTTACACCCTGCCGTCGCAACTAACCTTCGGATATCCCCCCCTCTCCATCCGCGCTCGGTAAACCAACGATTGTCCCGACTTCCAGTGCAACCTCCCGGGCCCATTCCCTCCATCCACACACCCCTGCTCGACCCGAGGATCTGGTCGCACTAAGCAAGGTAACACAGCAGAGGGCTGAGACCGGCCGTCGCCCCGCCGAGGGATCTTGGAAAAATCCCGACCAGTATATCCGTTTGCCTTTCCTCTTGTCCGGTGGCGTCCTGACGGGCTAAACACCGACACCGGCCCTGTGTTCTCTCGTTCGTCACAATACTAGTAGGCAGTTAATATACATTTCTCCTTCGGTAGATGACCCTATCGTAGCCCGGCGAGGCCTTTCACAAAAGTACAGTCGTCGTCATCCCCGGGATTTGACTCCATGCGCAGATCCTCTCGTCACCTAGCAAACCCACCACCGTATTCCCAAGCTCAACACTTAACACCCATTTCCCTCCTCGCCTCCTCCAAGAAAAACAAAGAATCCCACAAAGCCGCAAACGACCGTCCCCAAGACAAGACACACACCCTGCCCTCGCCCGCCAAAAAAAATAAAAAACAAAAAAAAAATAAGAAACCCCAAATATCCAACCGGACACCCTTCATCCACACCCGTTACACAAAGACAGTTACACAAAGACACCACACTAAACCCGCGCTAACGCATGTGTAATGTGTAACAGACAAAAAAAAAACTTCCATGTCCCCGCCGGCTGCTACCCGTTACACGACGATAAAGCTAAAATAGACCTACATTTACAAGTACTCACGTACTTCCCACTCCGGGGGATACCCTCCCCTTCCTCTCTCACCCTCCCCTCACCCGTTTGCTTCTCGGGTCCTGTCATTTACCCTCCACTCCCTGCCCTCAACTATCCATCGACGCCGACTCCAAAGCGGTTGTGGGTTTCACCGCCCCGGTCCCGGGCCCCAAGTCCTTGTGTAACGTCGAGGCATATAAGCCACGTGTACGAGAGACCCCGAGCGGAACATGCAGGGAGCGTCCCGACGACGTCCCTTCCACGACCGCCTGCCATCGAAAGACATAATTCGGCACCGGCGCCCCTGTGTCCCGATGGCGTTCGCCCTGCTCGGGGGAGATGGACCGTAGAACGGCCATGCGGGCATGACACAACCAGCACAAGGCGGACACCGAGGCATATCGCCCTGCTGCCGCTGCACCGTGGCACGAGTCGGACATCTCCGTCTCCGAATCTCGAGTGACCCCCCGATATCCGCCCCTTCCTCCTCCCTCCCGCCAACATCTACCTCTCACAGACGTCTGCAAACCCGATCTTGTGGGGTAAAGCCGCTCCACCCCATCTCCCTTAATTACTACATCTCCTTTTATACCCTCCACTTCCAGCTTCCACAACACGCAACACGCAAAGCACAAAGACCGCCCAATTCAAATGAACCCAGCACAACACCCCCAAACCGAACCCCGTGATGAACCACAATGACCGACCCCCAGAGACCAGAACGGAGAGAGGAAAAAACGTTAAGACAAAAAAACACAAAGAGTAGAAAACCATGATGCATAATAGTTCGACCGTCACCCCCTTCCCTTTAGAAGCACAAAAAAGCCAAGAAAAATAAAAGCAACCGCCTCCCAATTTTTTCCCCTTTCTCGTGACTCCTCGATGCATGCATGGTCTCTTGTTCCAATCCGTTCCCAGTGATGCCATGTGGTAGGACAAGTAGGAAATATAAGAAAAAACTTTCAGTGCCGTTCAACGTACGCGGGCGAGCTCGTGGGGGGCCAGCTGTCGGGGGAGCCCCCTTAATGGCTGGGGGGTTGCGTGCCGTTCGCTGCGTCGACACGTCAGTTACTACGAACCGTATGCGAGGCATGCTGGGGAACCGCTGGGGAATCGATGACTTACACTGGCTGTACATGGCTTGCGTCGGCTGGCCATAAGGAGAATGGGGAGGGGGGTAGCTCGGGTACATCTGGCTGTTCGGGTATTCGGGTAGGGGCTGCTGCGGCACGGTCGCCGAGGGGGGTGCAGGATACGCGCTCGCCTGGTACCCAATGGGGGGAAGCTGAAGCGCCCTAGATCCGCCGCCGTACGTCGTCGGAGGTTGCGTGCCATCTGCCGCGGTGGGGTCGGCCGGTGCCTGAATGGCCGCCGCCGCCGCGGCTGCCGCCGCAGAATTGGCAGCTCGTTGGCGTTCCTCCTCGGCCTTCCGCTGAGCCTCCTCCTCCTTCTTCCGCTGCTTCCACTCCTTCCGGATCTCCTTGAATTCTGATTCAAAATGGTCAGTCCCCCTGCTTGATCGAGCACTTCCCACTCGTACCTGTTCCCCAATATTCGGGAGCGAAGGATGGAGCGGAAAGCGGCATCGGGACAAAAGAGAGCTTACCATCAGGAGTCCTCTTCGGCCCGTGGCCTTGCATGGTGACGTGGGCGTTGAGATGATTAAGCGTCCCGTACGCCTTCTCACAACCGTTCCAACCGCACTTGTACATGCGCTCAATCTCCTCATACCTCCTCCGCGGTCGCTTGTGTTGTTGGGAGCCCGGGATCGGGACAAAGGAGTACACCTGGAAGCACCTGTTAGTGATGCCGGTCACGCAAGATATATCACCTTGCCACCTCTTCTACGCTGGGGTGTTTGCGCCTTGGCAAGTCTCTGCAAGCATGTTCAGGCCCGCGGAGGCGCACCAAAGGCTTCCCAAATGGCGAGGTCGGCGGGGGAAGGGAAGCGTGGAGCCAACATACTTGATTCGCCCGTTGTTGGTGACCCGCGGACGTGGGAGTGGGAGGGAATACAGGGCCCGTGGGCGTCAACGGAGCGGCACCGTGCTGGCCGTAGGCGGCCCAATCGGGTCTCGCTTGCGCGTACATGCTCGCCCCGTGCTGATAGCCCGGTCCCATGTCGCCAGGCGGGCCGTAGGGCGAATGCGTCGGGCCGTAAGCATAGGTCGGGCTCGGGGCCGCGATGGAAGGGTCTGTAGCGACGTCAGCTTTGCCTGCTCATACCGAGCCTCTACCGCCCCCTATCTCGGGATTCAAGTTAAAACGAACTATTTGCCTGCGACATGCCCCCGCTGGACCCGCTACCACTCGCTGGATGGGGTTGATACGGACGTTGAATGTGTTCGGGGAATGACCCTGACCGAGCTGAAGCAGGATACACACCGTATTCAGAGGTGGGCGTCCCCGACGCCGAATAGGCGCTTGGCCTGACGTCCGGAGGGTGTCCCGCAGGATACGGCGACGGAGCCGGCTGCGCGTCGGCACTAGTAGGCTCCGTCCGGGCGTCAGGATACGATGTCGGGTACGGCGATGGCAGCCCGTGCTGCGGGTAGTCGCCGCCGTTGCGTTCCATGGTGGTGAAGGTTGGCGTGGGCAGGAAGTAGGTTTTGCGCCAAGTACGCGCCGGCGATTCGTGTGGTCTAGTGAGTTAGGCCGCGCCGGACCCAAAGTCTGGAGATATTCTTCCGGCAAATTCGCTGCGATGACGCGCGAAAAAATAGATAAGATATCAGGGCCGAGGGGTAAGCAAGCGTAACAGGTTGGGAATCCCGGTACGCGGAGGAGGGAGGGGGGAGAAAGTGATGGAAGGAGACAAGATGGACGTCAGAGTGGGTGCGCGAGGTTGACGTTTGGGGGGAGTACGCTAAATACTCTCAGGGCTGCCAAAACCTGTCGAGCGAGAAGGAAGTCTCGACCCGGGGCTCCTCTGGGATCGCACACACTCCCTCCGTGAGTGTGCGAAGGAATTTTGAGTTTCGACTAACGAGAGTTTTGGCGCCACTGCCGGTCCGACTGTCAGTGGCGAGAGACGAGAGCAGACGCGGCAGGAGGAAGGAGCGAGTCGAAGCGTTTGGTCTTGGAGTCGGGATGAGAGCGCTGGTGGACGGAATTTACGATTTGCGACTGCGGCGTATTTCTTTTTGACCTCTGCTCTGTGGATCAAGGATCAATCAATGGGCATGCTCCGTCATGGACGTCGTCCATGTAATATGTACATGACGAGGTTACATTGGGTGGTGTACCTGGGTTAGACGGCTTTCGGCGATTGGGGGGGGGGGGCGTGTATTTAGAGATAGTGTATTTGAAGCCTTGGGGCTAAGGACGAACGAGTGGGCCCGAAATTTTGTGCCGCATATATACCGAGGCAGGTGGCCATGCCCATGCTCGTACAGTGCAGAGAATTCCGCGCTCCGTCCCCACGGGATGTGGACCGGAAGAACCAGGTCGGGCATGGGAGAACCCGCGTGCTGCGACAGCTCACGAGCTTATTCGCGTCGCGAAGCTATAGGAACCCCAAGAGACTAACGGTTGAAGTTGAATTGGAAGGAAAACAAGGCATCCAGCTGAATCGCGACGGGGGATAAACTTCCGCTTGGGGTGAGTGTCTGAAGCGGCTTGCATCTTTCCATCGTCATGCGGGTTTTCACTGAGGTACAGAGTACCGTCCTGCTCGGCGAGCACGGAGTGAGGACCTGAAAGAAAGGCCCACTTCTTCAACTCTCTCCGGCCCCTCACGAGCATCTCGGATCATTGTGGGTCGCGTATGGATAGCGGTAATCAGCAATCCAGCCAGGCGGACAGAGCAAGAGCAAAGCGCTCGTGCCAGGTCCACAGTCCCAAATGGACCCCGAATATCCTTGGGACCTGGAAGTCGGATGTGGGGCATTTAAATGGAACATGACATTGCGAGCCGGGGTCAACGCTAAAGTATTGCTTGCTGCCTTGCTTCAGCAAACGAGCGTGGGAGATTGCTCCGAGTTCCCATGGGGGTTCAAGGGTTCGACACTGCTCCGTCGCGGGACCCATGGCAAGGCAGGGATGAGAGAAACGTGGCGGGAGATAGAACAGTAGGCGTCCGGATCCGGTACGATCTTGTGAAGCTGGTGGATCGTCGGTACTCCGTTCGGGGGAGGCCCGGAGTGAGGGACGTGCAACTGAGTCTACTGCTCCGGAAGATGCCGGCCACTAGATGAGAAAAACGACAACTGATACAAACCTCCAATGTCCCGGGGGTCTCGCCAAGCGACCCCATCGTCGCTTGGTTTTCAAA
This sequence comes from Sordariomycetes sp. B11D1, assembly GCA_025503055.1. Classification (NCBI taxonomy): domain Eukaryota; kingdom Fungi; phylum Ascomycota; class Sordariomycetes; species Sordariomycetes sp. B11D1. The sequence goes on along the minus strand of JAMFQS010000009.1, from coordinate 345,866 downwards.
AGACCCAATGACACACAGCTCCGGCGAGCCAGGGCATCGACGGAATGGCCGTACGGAGTGGGGTGTCGATCGCCGTCCACTGAAGCCCAGTCCTGATGCCCCATGGCCTCTCGAGTCCCCGAGACACATGGGGAACAGATAGAAGGGGGGTGGTTGTCCTGCTGCGCTTCGGCAACAGACTTCGTCGGACACAGGGTCGGGTTCCGAGTCCGCCTCTATCCGTGCTTGTACGTGACTGCTGCCAGAGAAGTTTCACACAAACCTGTTCAAGCCAGCCCAGGTACCGAGATCGCCTCGTTGCACAATGGCGATAGTCTCAAATGCACTGAGGTCCTGATATTGTAATCTTACTCTCGGGTCTCCATTGCGGCAAAATTTGTGACGTCGTGCCCCGAGGTAGTCCTCGCACCAAGCTTCCGGCGGAGTACCGAGTACCAGCAGGAGGGGAGGAGCGATGGACGCCTATCCGTATCCGTTGGCGTGCAGCTTGGCGACTTTCAGCCCACATCCGTGCATCGGACGCTACGATGACGGCGAGCAACAACCTCAGGAAGGAACGGCCCCTGCAAATGGGCTCGTTACCTAGTCCACATTCGGCAATAAACCGGCTCTCTTCGTGGGCATGACCAGATCTGGGAGATTACTTCTTCCCAACCGGAACGTGGGGGGAGGGGGGACCTGCTGCATTTGGAGCAGCGGAAGGAGCGACCCAGCTCCACTTCTTCAGTCGATTCATGTGCTCGTGGAAAGAGAGGTCATCCTCTAGGTTCCCACTTGATAAGTTTCAAAAGACTGCTCTCGCCAGACTCCCAATATTACGTGCGCGACCAGACGGAGTAACGAATATGTAGTCCGTCACAGGATGCCTTGGTTGTCGCTTGTTGGATGCGGGAAAGCAGGCCACGACCGAATCATTATTCGAAGCTCCACGTTCGGTAGCGATCGACGAACCAAGGACCAGAACCGTCGCTCTCAAGGTCCCATCCTATCAAATGATGGATCGGCGCACCCAACTTAGCTCATTTCTGTTTGCCGTCGTTCGCGCGGGGCGCCAAATGGAGCCAAGGCGCGGCTGAAAACTTCTGAGATGAACCAAGCCAAGCAGATCGTGCTAATCCCAAAGTTTCCTAGGTCTTAACAGACGCAATTATTCCCCGGGATGATTGTCCCAACACACAATCTTCGGAACCATGCTGCTGGCAACTTGCTGCACGGACCAGAGCGCAAAAGGAAAGGCTCAGTACGGATGCACAGTAGTCTTCCCACCGAGCAGGGTCTCGACGCTCCTTAGCGGGATCTAGAGCAACCTGGCCCGAGCGAAGAATCGAGCGGGCCACCCGCGCATGGCACTCATCAATAGATTCAGCGAGCGATGCGCTATCGCGTCGATTCCTCCACTTGAATGGAAACGGCACGCGCGTGCGCATCAGTCCAGCGAAGCGAAGACTACGGCCACACTACTTGTCGGTAACTTCCCTGGTTTGGGTTACTAGCCCAGGAACGCCGTTTCTACGGACGAGCCGGCGCCCGCTAGACGCGGGGCAGTAGTGCTGACATCCACGTTCTTCCTTGCACCTACTTTAGTACGAAACATTATTGCGACTTCCAAGGCGAGATTCGATTGAACGGCTGCGCGCGGTGGTTTCTCGACAAACAGCACCCGTAGGGGCTAATATTGGATGTGGCTGTCCTGACAGGCGTCTCGTTCAACAGGAGTGTCGGATTGTCGCCGAAGATGCATTCCGACGAAATGAGGAGCGTGGCGAGATGGAGGGGTGTGAGAAGGCGCTGAACTGACATTGTGGCAGACTCGTGACAACCATTCCGTCCGAGTAATACCTCGTATTCGATATTCCAGTGCACGAATCGATGCCAGTACCTACTACCCTCCTAAATCCCTTCAGTTGGCGAGGGGTCCTCCCCGGCTTCCGCCCTCTCATTTGCGCTCTCGGATACTTTTGGCCACGCGCGTCCCAACGTTCTGGTTAGGCCACTTTTGCTATTCCCGGCAGGCAGTGTGACACACGCGAAGCTAGCGTGCGGAGGCGACCACCATTTCGCTAGGGCGATCTACAATGGGCTTTAGCAACATTAGGGCGCCGATGCAATCTCTGGGGAACCAAGCCGTCGGAATCGGCTAGGCTACGATTGAACATGAAACCGTCTTCTTCGCTGGCGCTGTGGTTCACACTGACGCTGTTAACTTGGTATCACAAGATACCTCCAGGTGCGTCTGAGCGTTTGAATGCCGCGCTAAGTTTAGTTCCCGAATCTCATAAGTAGAAGCGGGAAGTATTGACAAACATTGGGCGGCATCCAACCTCTTCCTTTGTTTTCCGATTTCCCGTCGTCATTTATCTTTTTTCTCCCACCTAAGTGACTACGACGTACCGACCCGCAATTGAGATTTGCAAACGCGACAGAGCGGGGGCTCACAAGGATTTTCCCCTCACACGCCCCTGGTCGGAGCTGCGGACCAAGCATGGGCTCCGTCGGGGCTCCAGTCGCTTCAATTTTTCTCCAGGACAAGGGTCAGTCTTTGCTCGGATTGCCCGGGGCTAGCTTGGACGAGCCCCGCCCCGGGTCGCTTTTTGGGGGGTGGGGCCGGGGGGGGGGGGGGGGGGCCCCCCCCCCCCCCCCCCCCCCCCCGCCCCCCACCCCCTTTCACACCATTTCCCCTCACAGTTGCTAACATCATTGGATCGCCGACTGGTCGGGCTTCGAAGGATGCAGATTGGACGATCCCTTCGGTACCGTCAGCTGTACAGGGTCTCGGTTCCAGGGAGGAACATGAAGCTGACTTCATATTGGGCGGCCCGTATACCGCCCGGACCTCCTTCGGCATCGTTCTCACCGCCAACCTTCCTCCGGACCGCGGGTGGAGCACAGAGGTGAGTACAACCTTTGCAGATTGGAACAATTCTAGCCCCCATGGAAATTGTATCGTCTGCATGAAGCTGCACTAAAACCTAATGCCACCGTACTAGTGCAGAGCACTTGGGTAGCCGGCCTGATCTTGGGGAGTGCTTAGTACCTTAGTCGCATCGAGTACATAGTGCCGCCGCGCCGGCTCAAGCGGTCACGGGTCTTCTTCCGCGTTCTCCTTCGTCGTATTTTTTTTTTCACCCTACTCCGTTCAGGGCTTAGTTGGGACGAGCAGCGGCACACAGGACACCGACACCACGGCATCGCTCCCGCTTAACCAGAAAGTACATCCCGCTTTGGATGGGACCGGCGAATGCAACTTCGTGGGCCTTTCCACGTGTTAAGGTGGGCTCGTGTCGGCATCCTTGATCATAGCCTCTGCGCTTGCCAAACGACCCCTTGTTGCTCTCTAGCCGTTGCGGTGCTACGTCGCATCGTTGCGGCAATCCCAGTAGCACCCCCCTGTTCTTGGATCTTCACCTCACGTGGGATACCCACTTTCGTGGGCCTGAGTGAAAATAATCCTGGACAGAAAGTCCAGTCAGTGTGGCAAGCGTTCCCTGTAGCGTTTTGCGCTCAGTGAAAGGCGCCGAAATGCGGCTTCGAATGGGGCACTTTGACTACCAGGGCAAGGGTTTACCGAGCATGGTGACAACTGTGTGCGCACGCTCTCACAAGCCGCGCCGGTCATCGAAAATTCTCCGGGAGACGGCGCGGAGCTAGTTTAGTACGAGTGCGCCTAGCACTACCAAGGGACCATGCACGTCACCCAAAGGCTCCAGTCCGGGTCCGAGGTACCTGGGGAAAAGCGACAAGTGTACTCTCAATCGGCAGAGGAGATCATTCCCACTGCGCACACGCCGCCGTCATATGTAGGAGATTTCCCACGGAAGAACGCTCACTCCCCGCCGGTCACTTGGCTCGTGCGCCATGTGCGTTGACGTTTTAGGGCACTCTCAAGGGAGCAGCTCGACCAATGGGATCCACAGAGCTACTGCCGACTTCTTGTGCCGTCGCTTCTGGGCTGGTGTTTCCTGCATGCACTCGCTTCCCATGCTACAAGCCTGCATTACGACGAAGAGAATTTGACAAGTCCGCCGACTCCGGGCCAGCTCAGTGGAACCGCGATGTTGTCCCTCCCGGTGCTGCACGATACCGGCCGAACTGTGACATCTACTTGAACGTTGTGAGGTCTGTTGAGGGGAACGGATCGAATACGGTGCGTTCATTCTTCGTTTAGCCTCGCGGTTCTCTCTTCAACTCATTAACTCGGGTTGTCAAGCATGATGCTGCCCAGTGAACTCCGCTGTCGTCCGGGCCCTCGAACGAACTTCGGGTATGGCCCCGAAATTCTTTGTACGGTAAAGAAGAAGAAAAACAGCCCCGTTATCGCCGATGTCCCGGTGTGGCAGCCTTGTTGATTTGGTCTTGCACCGCCAAACGTTCTACTTTCCGCGCTTGGGTCTTTCCCCGGGTCTCCCTCTTGGCACTCTCCCTCAAATCTGAAATGAAGTCTGTCTGAGGGCTTTGGAAGCGAGATGCGGGGCGACGCAGCTCAACGCCGGGACTTGGTTGAGCGCAAATGGTGCTCTGATTGGCCTGTGCCCCTCGACCTGAAGGTGCACACTCCGGCGGAGACCCCGGCAATCGAAGCCAAGGAAGCTCGACAATGGATGGGTCGCAGTTCGGACTGCAGACTGGAGCCCGAAGGCGGTATGTAAGCTTCAGGTGGGCCGGAGGCCCTGCCTCCTCAGGTCCTCTCGACGAATACGTCCAAGTGCTCCGAAGCCCCATTGTCCCCGGCCGGAGAAGCGGCGATGAGGACTTTCGTTTTCGAAGGGCGTGCGATTGTCAATAGCTTGGCGTGGAAGACGGGTATCCGCAGCTCTCATTGGCAGACCTGGAGATTGATCTTCAGGGTCCTCCCCTCGGTATTTGGGGCCTCTCCAGCTTTGGGAATTACAAATTTGGGATGTTCTCGACGGCTTGGTGGGGAATGACTGAGGGGGACCCGGCAAATTGGGCCCGGAGCTAGGGCGGAGTTGCACGGTGTTGTCTGGCTCGTTTGTGTGTGCTGTGGGACTCGCCCCAAGAACACTTCCGCAGGAAAGATAAGTTGGGACACGAAAGGTCCGTGTGCTGCCCTTCCCCCACACCCAGATCGCATTTTCACGTCACTTTCGCATATGGAGGCGAGCTATTCCCGCCGGACGCTCGCGGCGTCCCCGGCCTTGGCCCAGGCTCGTGAGGTCATGGGGCGGTGGCTGGGAGAGGCGACCACGGGCTTGTGGACCTCGACCGCAGCCAAGACAAGCAGTCTTGCCTGCCCACCGCCACGAACTCGCATTGGCGCCGGAAGGGTACCAGGCCCTTGGACCGGGGGGGGGGGGGTAGGACGAGGTATTTAGTGCCTACAGTGCATGCAACCTCGAGAAGCATACTGTTGTCATCGCCTCTGGCGCTAACCCCGTATTACAGAGCATGGACAAAGACAAGCGTGGATACACCCCGCAGCACTGGCAGGCATTTCAAAGTCGGGCTGCTCCAGGCTAATGACGCATGTGGACCGGCACAGTTGGGTTGTGATTTGGCAACAACCGGGGGCGGCAGAGTGACAAGCGCAACCAGGTTCCTGGAAACGATGGGGAGTCTCACGAGGCGTAACGCAGTTACGCAGGCGTCAAGCCTTGCCGGCCTGGCAGGTGCGCCAACCCCTTGGCTCGGATCTCAACGCTAGCCCTCGACTTGCGCTAGCTCTCGGGCGCTGAGACGGATGTGGAGCGCGCCTTGAGAAGAAAGGCGCGTTTCGCGAGGATTGCCAGGCCGCACAACCTTCAACCGGATTTGATGGGGCGGCGGACTGATACTCCGAGGACAGGAAACCGCCGGCTTCCTCAGTACGAGTACGAGTGGGAGTCCGCTGAGAAAGGAAGGAGGGGGCGACGCAGGTGGGAATCCGAGTCTGGGCCTCGACGAGTCTTTGCAAGACTCGAAATTTGCAAAACTGCCGAGGCGATGCGACGAGGGGCTGGGAAGAGGCCGGCATACTGACATGTCGGAAAACATGCGAATGATACTACAACTCCACTTTCGCCGCGGGATGTCGCGACGTTGAGCGCAGTCTTGCGGTGAGACTCATCCGGTGCGGACATGTTCATGTCCCGTCTGGGGTATGATTATCACCGTGCACACCCCGGGAGGAGTCCCTCTCCACTTGCTTGTACCAGGGAATGGACCCTTCGTTTTGGCGAGTCCCGGCCAGTACGATTTGTCACAGGCGGTTCCGGGTAAGCTCACGACTGGGGGTGCCCGGGATCCCGCCAGAGTCGGTCTCGAGGATGCGGCCGGCCAGGAGCAATCCGTGGCGGCGGTATCTTCGCCGAGTTTAGCGCCTGCCTTTCTCAACTCGGAGCCGGCTCCTTGCGGCATGGGTTGTGCCCCTAAAACAGGCGCGCTGGCGACGAAACGTGTGATTCGAACTTCAAAGAGGGTCTTTGATGCGAAGCCCCGTCCGTCTACTACATCCTGTCCCGCATATCCTGCAGGAAAGGATATGGTACGAAGCCAAGTGAGAAGGGACGTTCTCAAAAGGATCTGTCAATCCGGCCCCCGCCGCTCTGACAAGGAGTGACGCCAAAGAGATTGTGACGTCTCACGGGCACTCTGTTTCTTGGCACTCGAGGGCTTCAGGCTCGTCCGAGCGCATAGCCAGGAGCTGCATCCCTGCCGCCGAGACCTTCAGTTCCAGTTCGGCGCGCGAAGCGGAACGACACCGACGATATCGGGCTCGGGGCAGCCTCGGTTTCCTTGCTTCGGGTAATCCGAGCCGCTCTTGCGGTGGGGCGATGAAGGTTCAGCTGTCGCTCGCGGTTCTTGCATTGTCGACACCGGTCGGAGGTCCCTAGTACGAGACGGTGTCTATAATTGTCTCCCGATCGGAGATGACGAACCTGCTGCCAATAAACTGGTTCTAATGACATGACACTCACGAGGTAGGAATCTTACTGTATCCTGAGAAACGTGGGTGGGTTCGCAGATGGCAGGAGCAGCGGCAGCGAAGGACGACCCCACGGCGCCCGTGCCAATGTACCCCCGCCATCCTCTTCCTCGGCACTAGCTGGGGTCGGGATGAGTCCAAGAAATGGAAAGCGGCGTTGCGGTTGCGTTTCTGTGTCCCACACCCCCTCACGCGAACTGCAATTCCCTCTTCCCTTGGGCCCGCCGAATCACCCCTCCCGTCCGAGTACCCAGTACCTCCCATACCCGAGGCAACGGGAAGCTAATGACGCGGAATTGATAGCGTCAGGGCGCGGAAGGGGACCATTCGTTCGAAACACGGACCTGGCAGGGGGCGTCGGCGCGGGGGCCAAAAGAGAAGGGCAGAAAAAGCAAATTGAGTGTGCTGCGGTGCGAGTGCTGTCGTACAGGACCACACCCCGTTCCCACACATTTGCCGCTTCCGACGCTCTGGTTCCGCCGGCGCATACGCTATCCGGCGATCATCTGGCGCGGGAAGGGTTCTAGCGTCGCTGGTGACACGGGGCGAGGGGCCCCGGGGTTCTGGCAAACGGGTCGCACGCTTCTGAGTTTAGGCGTGCGACGGCGCGAGTCCGTGGCCCCTAAGTGCCGATCGCCCGATTCCGTGATGGGTTTGGGGACGTGGTACTCGTGTGGTTCGGGGCGTGCGGCTTGTGCTTTGGTGCAGGTTCCGAGTATGTACATGTCCACGCTCCCAGCCTGTCGGTCGGGTCCATGAGTTCCAGACGACAAGGAGACGACGGGACCACACGTCTCCCGTCAGACCCAAGCAACGTCTACTCTGGTGTGTCGGAGCGAACCCTTCCACATGCAGTGATGATACATGAAAGATGACAGGACTCTCTGGGGACAATTGACCAATCGACAGGTCGACGATCAGTCGGTTCTTGGTCGGCTCTCGCGGGTTTCGCATGACACACACGACCACACCGCCCTACCACTACGTCGTAGCGCAGCATCGCATTCGAAGCCTCCGGACGTTGTCTGGAGTCGGCTCTGGCTTCCTGATTGACCGAATGCCGCGGATCGCACTCGGTACCGAAAACTTTGTGACTGCAAGGCCCCGCTGGGTGGATTTAGCCGTGGGGGAGGAGTTGAGGTCGTGTTCCGGGCGCAGGCTGACATATCGTCAGTTCATCGAGGCAACCGTGCTCTGTATACCGAGCGCCAAACTACCCAGTGTTCCAGGCCTAACGTCGCCCAAGGAAGGATCTGCAGCGGTCGGTAAGCCCTTGTGTGTTCACCTGCTAGTCATCACGGGGACATGAAGTGAGGCATGTCGCGGCAATTGTGCATGTCCCGGGGGCGAGAACTGCAGGTTCGTCAGGAACCATTCACACGACAGGCCTTGTCTCGGAGCTTCTCCGATTCCATTCTACCCCTTGCAGTACCAAGACGGCTGCTCATTGCAGCTGGGGTGGCAGCATAATGGTTCAGACGACGATCAGACGGGCGCTCAATCTCCGGGTGCTCAGAACGACGCCGGTAGATAGTTCGCATGCTCAATCTCGCTCGTGAGCTGCCGCATTGTGCCCGTTGGGCTCCGATTTTTTTTTTTTTTTTGATAAAGGAACTGGTAACTGGATACTTCTACCTGTGCTCGCCATTGCCCCTCGGGTTTTCCTGCGGTAGGTGGAGGCCTCATTCCGATTGCTCCTGGCCAAACAGCAGCACCACCCACGAGGCACATTGTGCGCTCTACCAACATCCCTCATGCTCGAGGCAGATCGTCCATCAAAGCAACGCTCTGGCGCTTCGTTCATCTCGCGAACCCGGTGGGCCTTCAAGGTAGGCTATACAACCGCACTAGCCCCGTCCTTAGCGCAGAGTTGTGTCTCCTAATGCATCTGCCGAGGACTAAACTAGGCCGCACAAGATAGCTTAACCGCTTTTCCCTGGTAGCTCGGAGTAAGCAACCAGGGCCCATCCGCGGGGCCTGGGCCTCGAACATGAGACGAGCAGGCCACTCGAAATGATCGGCGCTGTTGCACCACGAACCCACGATGGTCTTGACGCCCCATGTACCGCCGGGCCTCGCAAGATCGGCAAGCCCCTCAGATCAGCGGCGTCGTCTGGATCCCTCGCCCGCACCCTTGCGCCGGCGGCTGTCTCGGTACAGGGCACAAGTGCTTGCTCCGTTGGGACCAGTCCATGGTCCACCGCGCTTGTCACGGGCACTAATGACGGCCCCGGGGCTCACCTCTCGCTCGGTTCATCTGTCGGCCCCAGGGCGGTGGCACTGCCGTTCCAAGCGGGAGCAGACCCTCGAGCAAGGGCCAGGCCGGACCTAGGAAGGGACAGAAGGAAGCAGAGAAACCCTTCTTCCGGTCGGCTATTTGCTAGCACAATTAGTGTATGCATCTCCGTCCCGATGGGGTAAAGGCCGGGGGAGGAGTCCGCATCAGTACCAAGAGTCCTCAGTCCTGCAAAGGGTGGGGGTGGACAAAGACGGTACTCTGTATCAGGTACTCACTACGTCTGTGTGAGGGAGCGCCAAGTACGCGGACTCAATGGTCAGCCGGAAGGGCGCTACCCCCGAGAAACTCGCATCGAAGCTCCGACAGCTTGACGCCACCAAGCGGTGCGTCGACGAAGTCCCACTTCCCCTGGCTACCGTGTGTTAACGCTAGGATGGGGTGGTGGTGGTACAGGGCGCTATACAAGCTTCCGCGGCTCGTTGGAGCTTTCTCTGGGGGGGATCAGGCACTGGCGCCAGCGCACGGCATTAGTTTCCTTCCCAACTACGCGGTTAGGGCCCGTCTGTCTGGTCTGTAGTTGGGACCAGCTAACCCTTGGGGTTTAGGCCGGGATTATGGTCTCGTCCGCCGTGCTGGGATTTAACTATTCCGCTTCTGGGGCGTGGGCGCGGGCGCCGTCTCTTGCAAGTGGCAGGCGGACAAGTGTACCTTTGGGATTCGTTCTTCGGGGATAAGTCGAGTTCCGCTCGTCGTTACTGTACTTTTACGGAGGACTCCCCCCGGGCCACAAGAGGGGAAATGAGGGATTTGCGGACCGGCAGGAAAAAGGGATTTCACCTCACCCCTCCTCTTGTGCTAGGAACCCTCCGGCAGTGGGTAACGGACATACCGAGGTGGAGGAGGAGGGGTGTGCAAAGACGTTGAGTTTTTTTACAAGTTTTCCGGGCACCGTGCTCTGTGCAGAGAAAAAAAAAGGCCTTTTCCCCGCCGAGGGAGGGGCTAGTGGGAAGCTTAACGCCACCGCGATTCTTGACCCCGCAGATGTCCTCGAGTTGGCGGTCTAGACCGGGCTCTGCGTCTGCTTTGGGAGGCTTGTGAAGGGATCGGGACGTGGCTTTTTGGTCAAGTAGCTCGTGGTCTTGTCCCCGGGACTTCGACGAAGAGTCTGCGTCGGCGTGCAGGTGAGGTTGTGAACAGCGGATCGCGGTGATGACGTGTGGAGCGCATCGGTACTTCGGATAACCGACGAACGGAAGGCGGGAACCCGTGCTTGGAGGGCCCACCGGTACGCCACTTGTGGGTGCCGGTGCGAGGCGAGGGGCGTGGAGACTGCTAGGAAAGCTGGTGGCCACGGCGGACGCGTTCCTGGATGCTTGCCGATGGCTTTGATGCGACTGGTTGGGAGCGTCTGGTGGATCACCCTTGGTGGAGGGCGAGGGGAGGCGGTAGCACGGCAGTCACAGCGCTCGTCTGGACTGGGGGTTTCTCAGTGTACTGGGGCCTGATACTTTCCAAGGGGCCGTGAGGCTGGTCTTGGGTGTCCTGGTCCTAGCTGGTATGCATCCTGACGTGGCCTCGCGACTCGGGCGTCAAGGGAGGAGAATACGGCCCGGCCTTGTCTGTAACAGGTGCGTGGCTGCAGACTGCACGGGAGGCGTCTCTAGAGATGGCCCGGGGTGCATGTGTGTGGACCCTCTGCCACCCGCCGATCCAAGTCGGACATGCCGCTCCCACGGGTGCCTCGCATCCCGTGGTGACACGACAGCGGACATGTATAGCACCCGAGTGCGGCGTTGCTCTCTATTCGAAGGGGCCGACTACGTAGTGGACGGGACGCGGTGAGTATTTGAGGGATCCTCGTCTTCCGAGGAGGAGCAGATGGGGTCCGTGACAGCTTGGCCGGGCGTTGAAATATGGCGCCTGCCCAGGATCGCCACGGTGCTCGAGGACGCCGGAAGTGATTGTCCGCCTGCATGCTGCGCGGCGCAGGCAGGCCTTCACCTTTAGCGAGGAGCTGAGCGTTACGGTGCAGGCGGGAGTTGACTCTCAAGCAGGGAAGAGGGGCTGGTTGTCAGTTTGATCGTCGTGAAAGCTCAGCCCTCGGGGAAGCGGATGTGCAAACGGGTCACAACAGCTGAGTGGACTTGGTAGACAGCAGCACCATCCGGCCTGCCGGACGTCGCGTTCAGGGCCAGGGTTCTTTCTGGCCGGAGCGGCAGGCCCGAGTTGTAAACCCTGGGTGAGTCCGCCATGCCCACGAGGCCGTAGATGTATCCACGCTGAGGCCATATTTACTCTGCACCTTCACTCGGCGAGCACCTTGGCCCATCATGTACGCTTGCCACTGGGACCCTGCCAAGCCGGACGTGAACGCAAGCAAAACTACTGGTGTCCGGGAACCCGGTGAATGCCCCCTTGCCCTGGCCGCACCGTCCTTGTCCCCGGCACTCGTCACTCATCATCCAGGGCAAGGCTCAGCAAGGAAAAGAGAAAAAAGAAGAAAAAAAGAAGAAAAACGAAAAGACGCTCCGAGTATAATCTCCAAAAACATAAAAAAAAAGAGAGGTCGGATACCCGAGTTTTCTCGGATGCACCTAGGTATTGAACCCGATGCGGGGGTCGAACCCGCGACCTTGAGATTAAGAGTCTCACGCTCTACCGATTGAGCTAACCGGGCGGGATGCGCTTGTTGAAGTCGCTCGCCCCTGGCGGGCCCTTGGCGGCTTCCGCGCCTGGGCGACAGCCACAGCAGGTGAGCGGAGGCGGCGCGAGGACTCCTGGAAAAAGGAGGGGGGGGGGGGGGGCCGCCGGATCTTGGAGAGGTGGGCAGTGTCCAGACTGCTGGATGGGAAGCCCATGCCGGGCGGGTACATGCCATTGTCCCTCGCGGACAGGGCTGGGGCGTGACCGGCTCGTCTTCGAGCTCGGTGCTGCGTTCGGCGAGGGGAGGGACAGGTTCGAGGCGTGTCATGGACCGCATGGGCACCTGCGTCCTCTGGGTTCGCACACGAAGCTGCGATCGCCACTGGGCAGCTGCATATGAGAGACAAACTTGTCCTCCGGCAGTAGGTGGGCAGCACGCCCCTCCTCCCTCGAGGCAGGGCCTGGACAAGACGACGAGTAAAGAGGGGCAAGCGGGCGCGCGTGCAATACCCACCCCAGCTGCCTTTGAGCGGCTTCGGGCCGTTTCTGAGAAAGCAGCTACATCAGTTGCCGCGAGTCCGGGGAAGCGTACGTTATGTGTACCGGGAGTCCTCGAAAGGGCATGGGCGGCGAGGGCGGGAGCAGGTCTTGATGCTATTCTGGCACATGTAGGACGCAGGCAAGGGTGGCCGCTGGCTATTCCCCTCAACGAAGCCGAGGGCGACCTCTCATAGTGCCATCAGGGTCGAACCAGGCTTCAAGCAAGTCACGAACGAAACCAAGGAACAGAGAACCCCGTTCCCATCAAGCACGCAAATGTTCAAAAGTCGAGCATGTTCCAAACCCCGGGGGGAACAAACACGCAAGACACCATTCACGAACATACAAAGAATTCGATTTCCACCCTCCGAAGCTAAAAAGACCCAGTAATAGCAAGACTAAACTCCGCATCTAGCATCTAATGCAAATTCCGAGCCCCTTTTGTTTTCCTCCACAACTCGACGGGGACCCTTCGCCGGCCTCATCCCGGGTCGGTCGTCGCCCCCGTCCGCTCTCCGTGACATTAAATACCTGAAACCCCCGGGGGGGAAAACAAAACAGACCTGATGAACAAGAGGAGCTACCTGGTACAAGAAAAGCGATGCAGACGGAAATTCCGAGTGTGGACTAAAGAAAATGGCACAGGAAAGAACCGGCTACACAAAAGCCGATCCCTTCCAGGGTATGGGAGGTGCGAAGCAGCACACCGTGGGGCCTAAGAAGCCACTATCGAACCTCTACTCGAATACCTCGGTAACAAGGATCCGTGTTCCGCGTCTGAACGGACGGGAGGAAGACATGCTTGATTCGCCATGCCGACGTTCTCGACCGGGGCCACCGGAGACAACTTTACCACCGCCTCCGCGAGAGGGGCATGTTGTTGGCGTTGGCTGTCATCTGCTGTCAGAAGGTGCTGTCTTGACTGGCTTGTCTAATTCAGCGTCTGCGATACGTACCGCGCCCACCGCCTCGGCCGCGGTAGCCACCGAACCGCCCGCCGCCGCCGCCACCGAAGCGGGCCATCTCGGCGAGGCGCGGGTCGATCTGCTGCTTGGCCTCTTGGAGGACATTGACAAGATCCCGGGCCTGCTTAGCGTCTGTGACGGTTAGCATCGACTGTCGAGAGGAAGGGCCATGCACAACTTACTATCCGTGGTGAAGAACGTTATGGCCGTGCCAGTCGCGCCGGCACGACCAGTACGTCCGATTCTGTGGATGTAATCCTCGGAGTTATTGGGGTAATCGTAGTTCAAGACATGGGTAATGTTCCGAACGTCTTAATCGCCAGAGGAAAGAGAAAAGGGTTAGCGCACTCGAAACGAGCAATACGTCAGGTGTAGCAACTGTCCAGCATAGGCCGCGACGCTTTTCGTTTCCCCAAGTACTGGGTTGTCCGAAAAGCTCGCTCATTGTTCGCCTGTCTGTACTTCACTGCCAGGGCAGAAAACGGGGCTGTCCCATTGTGCATCAATTTGCCATCCTAGGGGTTCGGCGTGTGCGCCGAGGCCTTGCCGGCCTCGGGAATCTTGGGGCTTGTCTTTCGACAGTGGTCCAATCATTTAAGAGAGAAGCGACCATCATCTGGTCCACGCTTGTACCGTTTTCACGACTTCGACCGACCACGGTACAAGAGTGGATTAGCAAGCGCAGCTGGCACTCCGCACGCATCCAGGATCACGCAGCGGACCAAGACTCCACGCAGGGTATATGAACCAAGGGAACGCGAAGCAGTTCAGGCAAGTTTTGCGGGAAGAGAGCCCCTAGACACAAGAGTAAAGTACAGCAACGGGTTGCCGGGCGTTGCTAACGACCTTTGGAGGGCAGCGAGAGAGGGGTTTTGGGGGAGAGGGCAGGGGGTGATACTTACCAATACCACGCGAGGCCACGTCCGTCGCCACCATGATGGGGCTCTTTCCGGTCTTGAACTGGTCGAGGACCCAGTCACGCTCGTTCTGCTGCTTGTCTCCGTGGATGGCTGTGATTTGTTAGTGAGCGTCTCGTTGGGGGGTCGTGTCTACTGGAAACCTACAGAGCGCGGGCCAGCCGTCCTGGCGCAGGAAGCGCGTGATGTCATCGGCAACACGCTTGGTGCCGACGAAGAGGAGGCACTTGTTCTCCTTGTTGTCCATGATCTTCTCGAGGTGCTTGATCATCTTGTCGCGCTTCTCCATCTCCGAAACGACCTCAACAATCTGGGTGATACGGTGGTTGGCAGCGAGGTCCATGGAGCCAATGTTGACCTGGATGAAGTCGTTGAGGAAGTCGGACGCGAGAGCGCGAACCTCCTTAGGCCAGGTGGCCGACCACATGAGCGTCTGACGGTCAGGGCGAATCTGACCAATGATCTTGCGGATCTGGGGCTCGAAACCCATGTCAAGCATGCGGTCGGCCTCGTCTAGGACGAGGTAGGTGACACGGCGGAGGTTGGTCTTGCCGGCCTCGAGCATGTCAATCAGACGGCCAGGGGTGGCAATGCAGACCTCGACACCACGGCTGAGGTCGCGGATCTGGGGCCCCTTGGGGACACCGCCGTAGACGCAAGTGTTCCTAATGCGCGAAGACCGGCCGAACTTGGTGATCTCCTGCTGAATCTGCACGGCGAGCTCTCGCGTGGGCGCGAGGACCAGAACGATGGGGCCGTCGCCAGGGGCGAGGAGAGGCTGGGCGTTGATGTGGACGATGGAGGGCAGACAATACGTAAGCGTCTTTCCGGAACCAGTCTCAGCAATGCCGACAACGTCGCGACCGCAGAGAGCCATGGGCCAGCCCTGGGACTGAATGGCGGTGGGGGCAGGGAAGCCCTGCGCCTTGACCTCGTCCATGACATAACGAGGGAAACCAGCCTCATCGAAGGTCTCAACGGGCTTGGGGACGTTATTGCCGGCAATGGTTATGGAGTGCTTGGCCCGGAAGGCATCAACCTCGGCAGAGCTGCGGTTGGTGACGTCCTCGTGCTCCTTGTAGAAGTCCTTCTCAAACTTAGGAAGGGTCGAGACGTCTGAGAATGTTAGCATATCGTTCTTGAGGCGAACTTGAGGCCGTGAGCCACTTACCATAGCTCTGGTTCTTCAGGCCAGCGCCGAGGTTCGACATCCTGTCACCACCACCACCCCCGTAGCCGCCGCCGCCATATCCACCACCTCCATAGCCGCCGCCGCCGTACCCACCACCTCCATAGCCGCCGCCGCCGCCGCCGCCGTATCCTCCACCTCCGTATCCGCCGCCGTTAGAGTAGCTGCGCGAGAACGTTAGTATTAAAGGACTCAAAAC
The DNA here is from genome assembly GCA_025503055.1 of Sordariomycetes sp. B11D1. Lineage (NCBI taxonomy): Eukaryota > Fungi > Ascomycota > Sordariomycetes > Sordariomycetes sp. B11D1. The sequence goes on along the minus strand of JAMFQS010000009.1, from coordinate 330,252 downwards.
AAGGGGCCACAAGCGCGTTTTGACAGTCCTCGACGCGACCCATCTGCACAAAGCAAGACACGTCTGGAGAACTGTCGAGATGACTGAAGCTAACGAAACAAAAACATACCCGTTCGAGTAGCCGCCGCCGCCGCCGCCGCCGTATCCACGATCACCGCCGCGCTCGTGTCGGTCGTAGCCGCCGCCGTAGCCGCCGCCACCGCGACCGCCGTATCCGCCGTAACTCATTTTCGAAGTCTGGTGATGGACGAAGCCCGTCTGTGATGGAATGTTGGGGGGGGAGTCAAATGAAGGTGCGCAAACGGTCAAACGTTCGCAGGGACGACTGGGAATCGTGGAGATAAAGAGTACGGGGTAAAAGGATCGTCTCTTCCAAGAATACGATGAGGAAAGAGAGAGGGAGTAGGTAGATATAGAGACGCGTGATGGAAAGGAAGAAGGAAGAAGTTGCGATGTAGAAGGCGTTGGGGAAGTTTCCTTTTTTTTTTTTTTTTTTTCCCCTTTGCGAAAGCGCCTTAGCCTTTTTCGTATTTTTTTCTTCGCCTCCCTGCCTGCCTAGCGACGGCGCGTCCGGCAGGTACGTACCTTCAAGAAGGGAGCAGAGATTTCAAACTTCATCACGTAAGCAGTCACCTAAAGTCATCATGGAGAGTGGAGGCGGTGTGTAGACCACGGCTGCCAACAGCCGTCTCTAGCAAACGGTGATGCCAGCAACTTGTCGAGCCTTGTGAGACCTTCTCTGCGCTCTATACTTGATTTTTTAACGGTAGTATTTCTAATTTTCAGTTCAAATTTCGTTCCTAAAATAGCTTTCAAAATCTATATGCTGCCCCAAAAGATTCCCCCGCCAACTACTGGCTCGGGAACATCTCCCAGAACCCAATCTCCAGCTGTGCCCAAACCGTCAGACGAGCTCACTGGACGCAAGCGGGACAGTACTCACCTTCATCCCCTGAATAAAGATCTTCACGAGCTCCTCGATCCTATCAGAGGACTGCCTCCAGGCCTCTTCCTCCATTTGCTCTGCACAATCATCAGTCATGCCCTAGCATTATCTTTCCCGACATGACTTACCCGATGCCAGCCGGACGGCCTCGACGTAATCATCCGCCACGTAGTTCTGGATCCAGGACCAGTAAGTGTTGTCGGCGTGCGCTTTCTTAGTGTCCGGGTGGCCGACGAGCATCTTAGCAACGGCACCGTAGCCGAGAGTGCAAGGGGCCAGGGCCACCTGGAGGGCGAGTAGGTCTTGGCTATGGCCGATGTCGAGGAGGAACCTTGTGTACGCGGTGCAAGCTGTAATTCTGTCAGATACCAGGCTAAAAAAGAAAGAAGGGAAAAGAGTGAATCAAAGAAACAGTGGGAAGGCCCGGGTTACCTTGCGTCTCTGGCGTGCTCTCGATCTCTTCGATCGAGATGCCAAAGGTCTTGCAGTACTCTATGTGCAGCTTCATCTCGTGGAAGATGTGCGTGATAATCTCGTTGGACTATACACACTATGTTAGTTCATCGCGAGCGTAGTACTCCTCGATTCTTCATCCCACTTTACCCTCGTGATGTTTCCAACGTTCGTTGCCTTGTAAGCCGCCAGAGCATGGGCTCGAGAAAAGTGGACCTACACTGTCAGTCTCTTGCCGAAAGGCTGCCCAGCTTGGATCGACTTACCAGATACAAGTAGTCCTGGATGATGTACCCCTTAAACGACTCAAGAGGTAACGTTCCATTGCCCATAGCCATCACGAACGGGTGGTGCACAAAGGCATCCCACACGGGTTTGACATCAGGCCTCGAGAGGAGGTACTCGATAAAATAGCCGCTTCAAGACGTTAGCATTAATGACTCTTCCGGTAAAAGTGGGAGAGCATACCGAGAGAACGGGAGCTGGAACGTGCTATGGAAGTGGTTCAACGGGCCATGGCCCTTGCCAAAGCCAGGGGCCATGGAGATAGCCGGCTGGATGTACCGGCAGGCAAAGTGTACGGCGATCGGAACGTCCATGCCCTTGGAAAGGTTCGACGCAATGGCGGCTAGACAGGAAGTCGGACGGGTTAGCACTAGTGGTCACGAATGACATGTCGTTTGGCCATTACGAGAGGCCGCATCACTTACAAGCCAGGGTGCAGCCCGTGCCATGGGTATTCTTAGAATCCTGATACGCGCTTTCGATCCGAATGGCCTTTCCCTCACCATAAAGAATATCCATCACAATAGCAGGCTCCCGCCCCACCGTTCCAGCCTCAGCGACCGCATAGTCCTTCGTGAGGGGCAGGTGGCCGCCCTTCAGGAGCACCCACTTCGGACCGAGGGACTGAATTCGCGCAGCCATCTTCTCGAGATCCTCGACGCTCAAGATCTCGGCCTGGGGCTTGGGACCCTCAGCTAACTCGGCCAGGAGCTTGGCCTCGGGGATGTTCGGGGTGAGGACCGTGGCGCAGGGCACGAGGGCGTCACTCAGGGCCTTGACGGCGCTGTTGGGGAAGAGCTGGCCGCCGCTCGTGGAGATCATGACCTAGAAAACGAGTTTAACTCCCATTCTTGTGGATAGAGACTTGTACACGGCGGGATGAATAGGACATGATTTCTGGAGGCCAGAGAGAGACGAGACCTACCGGGTCTACGACAATGTTCCTGGCAGAGTTGTCCTTCAGTACTTTCGCCACGGCGTGCGCCGTCGCCTCGGAGCCCAGCATGCCAATCTTCACGGCATCCTGACCTATGTCCTTCATGCAGATCTCTATCTGCCTCGCCACGAACTGCGGCGGGACGTGGTGGATATCATGCACGGCGGTGGTATCCTGGGCCGTCAGCGCCGTGGTGGCGGTCATAGCGTAGCAGCCATGAGCGGCGATAGTTTTCTGATCTGCTTCTAGGCCGCTGGGTAGAGCTCAACAAAGTTAGCCTCGTATGTCAAACTCTCACGACGGTTCGTTCAGGGGTCCCGGTCATCGGAGGACCCGGGAGGGGTGTGGAAGGGGGAGACAAACGCTCCGCCGGAGCAGTCGGAGCCGGCAATGACCAGAACTCGGCCTCTTTCCGTTGTCATGTTGACGGATCAATATCAGTATGTGAAGGCGACAAGTATCTGTTTCTTAGTACACTCAGAAGGGTCGGTGCCGACAGGTGAGAGGTTGACGTGTGTGTGAGGCCGGTATAAGCCAACGACCCCGCAACGTGGGGTATAAATTTTAGCTGATCCGGCTCAATTTGGCGGGCCTCAGAAAAGCTACATCGTACCAGTTTCTGATTCACAAACTATTCGTAATACTGCCGTATTCCATTAGACGGTAGATGAGCGGCTTTGACTGGGCATTGGATAGCGAGCAGCTATTCTGACATAGCTGCATCGGACGAGAACCACTGCATAGCATTGACACCGGCAGCGCCGTGATCGACCCCCGGTCCGGGCGGCGATGAAGCAACACCGTAAGTAGCAGCAATGTCTTGGATGCTCGATAAGTTGATATCTTGTAGTGAGGTGTGCGCAAAGCTCTTCGATCAAGAAGATGATGCTGGCGTGTTCTCGGCGTCCCCTTGCGGGATTATTCTCGCGTCGCCACTACCAAGGAAGTACCGTCTTTAATTGGGAACATGCATGCCGTTGGTGTCCGTCTGCATCGTGAATTCATCTGCACTCAGGCCAACGATCGCTGGAGATCAGGAAGCTCTCTCTGGCGCGAAGAGCCCTGGAAGCAGCCCCATTTGGACCCCAGGCCCGTCGAGAACTTTTGAGTTTCCCGACAGCCGGCCCAGCTCTGGACCCTGCCGGGCAGCATTTGCGGAGGCCCTTGCAAGCCATGCGCTCGCGAACGACCCAGTGTCCGTTGTGCTCTCGTCGTGGCAGGGAGTGACAGAGAGCCCTTCGTCTGCGCTAGCTAAATGACAATGACTCAAAAAGACAACTTCTTCAAGGGGAGGCGAGTTGACGGGTTCGCCGGAGCTCGACACGCCGCAAACATTGGCAACTGCCAAAGGCTGGAAAGTCGTCGTCACACCTTAGTCTCATGCTCCTCCGCGTTTCTGCCGAGGCCCGTCAACGCGCAGAGCCCGGTTTCCCCTCGTTCCTGCGTAAACAGACCAAGCACTCCACCGAATGTAACCATGGCCGTCCAAGCCCGTGCTGTTTGCGAGCACCCCAGCGAACACTCATTGGGGATAGCTGCAAAAACCAGCCTCCCATACTCGCTTCAAAGGTACTACTGCGGCTGGGGACGCTAAGGATTGCGTGCAGCCTGAGGCAAGTGATACACTAGCACCATGTAGCTGCCATATGGGGTAATTTCAGGCCATCCGATCCACGATAAACAACGCCTCGGCGCTCCCGCCCAATCACCAGCGCTCCTGCTGGGCCAAGAGTACCAGGTACGAGCCACTGTCCCGAGCTTCTTCTGGGACAGCCCCCAGCAACGGGGTACAGGTACACCGGCCTCGGTGCTCGTACCCGGCGGAGAGTGGTCGTCCGTCGCAAGGCCTAGTGGGCCCAGAGCTGGTTGCGCTTGGATACGTGCCCAACCAGCCCGCGGTCCTTTCCCACGCCCGTCCATACCCTCGGTCATCCCACGATCACATCCACTCACTCTGTTCTCATCAGACAACCCCAGTTTCGAGACACTCTAGGAGTCGTATCCATCAGCCAACCGCCGCGCCCCGGCTACCGTGTCGTCCATCGCCCCGAGCTTCGCACCAGCCTCTTCCGAGCGCCCCTTTCCGCGCAACTCTCACGGCACCCCACGCTCTCTCATTGGCTGCGTGTGAATACCAACCACCTCGGGGTAAACAAACTGCCCATCACCGTTTCAGAAACTTCAATTGGCCCCGACGACGAGAGCGAACGACTGCGACGACAGTGACGACGAACGCGGAATCTCACGATTCCTTGGAAGTTGTTTCGGCCGACTCTAGTTCGCGATTCGCGCCCCGCCTCGGGCAGTTCTCAGACAGACCCAACCTACCAGTAGCTCGCCTATCCAATTAAGCGCTCGAACCATCGACAATGGTCAGATTCGCGACAGAGAAGGTGCACCAGGCCTTTGACAAGGTCGGCGAGATGACGGATCCCGACGTCGTCATCCCCGGCACAAGCGGGAAGCACCCCATCACCGCCGCTATTGGTACCGCCCTTACCGGAGGCAGGGAAAATGCCGGCACCAAGGGATACCTGTCGGTAGGTTTCGAGACGGGTGGCGCGCCGCAATGGTGGATCCTGTCGAGTCTCGGAAGCTGATGAACTGCGATCATAGGCGTACCTCAAGGAACTCAGGGAGAACCCCGTGCGAACCAAGATGCTCACGGCTGGCACCCTCGCTGGCCTCCAAGAAGTGCTCGCTTCGTGGCTCGCCAAGGACCGGAACAAGCACGGCCACTACTTCACATCCAGGGTGCCCAAGATGGCGGCGTATGGCGCTCTTGTTAGCGCTCCCATGGGCCACTTCCTGATCTTCCTGTTGCAGAAGACTTTCCGCAACCGCACGAGCCTGAAGTCCAAGATCATGCAGATTCTCATTAGCAACCTTATCGTAAGTCATCGCAGACCGCCTCCGCGCCCCGGCATCTGCGGACGTACTAACCCAGTGCTTTAGTTCGCGCCGATTCAAAACAGCGTGTACCTGGTTGCCATGGCCCTGATCGCCGGTGCGAAGACGTTCCACCAGGTGAAGGCTACGGTCCGCGTGGGATTCTGGAGGGTCATGAAGATCAGCTGGATCACGTCGCCGGTTTGCCTTGCCTTCGCGCAGAAGTTCCTCCCCGACCACCTCTGGGTCCCCTTCTTCAACCTCGTCGCCTTCATTATCGGCACCTACATCAATACCGTCACCAAGAAGAAGAGGCTCGCGGCCCTCCGCAGGAAGCACTTCGGCAGTGGTGGCGGCGGCGGGTCCGTCATGGGAGGACGGCCGGAGGATTACCCTCCTCCCCCCATGGGGCCCCCCATGGGTCCTCCCGGCATGCCCCCCAGCATGGGCCCCAACCCCCACTACTAGGCAGTCGGGAGACAGCCTGCTGAAAGGTAATGAGACGCGCCATGAATGAAGAACCCGAAAGGGAACATGATGGGAGGTATTTCTGGAACGGCGAATGGGCGTCTTGCCGCGTGCTAGTCTGTACTGGAGGAACAACCAGGCGCCAGAGTTGAGGCGGAACCAAGTCGACATAAATCTCCGCCGCCGACGCGTTTCTGGTCCAACGTTGTAAGATTTCTGTTCTGATTCGCTGGATATATGGTTTTGTTGCGGCTCGTTCGAGGATGGAGGTGGTGGAATAGTTGGACAAGTATTGCAATATATTGGTGTTTCGGTTCAAGAAAGTGGCGGCGGCTGCCCTGTCGACACTTCACTTTTATGTGCGTTTGCTTGCTTTAAGTTGCACCTGCTTGACTTTCGGATAGGCCCTCCCTCGGTTGTAGATACCAACTGAACGAGGTGCGCCTGCCTCGGCGGGACCTCACGGGCACGCCTTCCAAGTCGCACCTGCCTTGGTCGGGATGTTTGATTGTCTAGATAGTCGGAGTCTTCCAATGTCCGGCTTTGGCTATTGTTGGGCTTGCCCCAAGCTACTGGGCCAAGTCTGGGTGCGCGTAAAGCTGTCTTGCTTCCCCAACTCCAGTCTTCCCGTCAAGACTCCTCATCCTCCACCACGTTGTGCATCCGCCCGGTACTGTATTTAATAGCATTCATTATCCGGCGAGAATTTGGTCCCCCTATCCTTGATGCTCGATCGACCATCTCACCCTTTCCAGTCCGCAGCAGTGTGTCCACCATGGCTTGGTTGCGGGGTGCCTTTGCCCTGGGCAGCTCTCGTTCGAAAGCGCGCCGGAGAGCGACGGGTTCAAAGACAAGCGGCCCGAAGACCAGAGCCCTAAATTTAAGACAAGCACTCCTACGGCCAGAAGCATCATCTTCGGACGACCCCGGGCCCCTTGACTCGGCATCTCAGCGTCGGCCAAGCCGGGACTCGGAATGCAGTATTTCCGGCATCAGCATGTTGTCATCACCTTCTCCCTCAATTGCCGTGTCCGATGTCTCGGCATCAACGGATTCTATCAACTCAGCCTCGCCATTCGAAACATCATCGGAGCCGTCGACCGGCATCACGACCCCCTCTGTTAAGGGTGAAAGCAAGGTAGGGGAGCGGGCCCGGCCCCAGCTGAGGAGGCTCCCGACGTTGGTATCACAGCAGCAGGCAAAGCTACCCCTCCCGGAGCCAACTTCTCAGTCTTCACAAGAAGAGTGTAAGCACCCAAAGATGATGCTCACCAAGGGAGAAAACTTTGCTTGCATGACCTGTGAGAAACGGGGCCTGAAGAGCGTGTTCGTGTGCACGGATGAAGCTGAAGCCCCGAAAAGGCGTTGTGTCCAGCGGTCTTCTGATGTACGTTCGATCATGCCCCAAGTCTTGAAAATCACCAATAATCTTCTCGTCGACCACAGAGTTAAAACACTAACACGGTCGTACCAAATAGCGGACGACGGGGGACGGCCTTGGGGAGATATACTCCACTCTGAAGCATGTAGAGAGTCAAGCATCATCGCAGTCGGACTTACCTTTCCTCAAAAACATGACGGCGCAGGAGATCTCAACGTTCTCCACTGAAACGCTCATGAAGATGATAATCGAGCGTGAGTTGATGGGTTATGGGTGCGCGCAGAAGTTCTGTCTGGAAGGACTAATACCATTTGCAGAAAACCCCGAGTATGCCGACTCCCGTTGCCAACTCCATTCCGCTATCACGGCTGTTCGCAACGCAGTTTCTCAGCGTACTCTACGTGTGAAGGCTAAGCATACTCGAGAGAGTACCGACTCTCCCCGTGTCAGCATATCCTCGGCTATGCCGTGGCTCCCAACGACAAAAAAACGAGAGTGTCGATACTCAGTGTGTGCTGCGTGCGCACTCAAGTGCACGGACAGGGTATATCTTGGTCTGCAGCCCGTCGCGACGAAGGAAAAGATATCCGTCACACCAACTCCTAGCTATGAGATATGCGAACCGTGCTAGGGGCGGAGTTTTACTGTCGGACAGCCCAGGAGTCTCAGCAAGACCAAGAAAACAGATATCCAGTGGTCCGAAGGCGGCCCCATTGTCTCTCTTCTGGATTTGGACATCTTCTACCACGGCCTCGTGGGAGACGGATGGCGAATACCCAAATGGACAAGGCCAAGGAACATGCTTCGGGTACCCCAGAAGCTGAGAAGAGAGGCTAGCGAGGACTCAGCATAACGCCCACTAGTCTATACCCCGATGGCTCTGCTCCCCAAGCAGCGGTGCTTGGGAGTTTGGAACGTTTTACAACTACCCTTTCACTCTGGATCCTCCTCGATTCTCGTGGTGGATCCGGTATCTAGGAATATTAGAGTACAACGATGCCCTTCACTAGATCCGTGTTGTGGAGCTCGTTCAAAGACGGGGGTTTACACCGCATTATTATCATGTGTTTCTTTCTCACTTGTATATCTGCTAAAGGATGACTGACGTGGGCCAAGTGGAGGACTTGATCATGTTTGGTTGGGACATGAGAGTGGGCTAGACTTGAAGTTGTAGCGATCCATTTGCGGGACTGGGACGGATGGGATATCGCCCATGAAGCGAGGGCATTGATGCCAAGAAGCGCTGGCTTTGGGTGGCCGGAAGGAATCACCTACACATTCACACGATGTTAGCGTTCGGGGCACATACCTGTGGTGGTATGCGTCAATGGTAGATATTAAAAACTATGGATTCCATGCTAAAGCAACCCGCGTCTTGATTGGGTGAAAAGGAATCCGCATATCAAACAGACGGCGAAAACATTGCGATGTTCCTAAACCACTCCCTAAACCGCGGGCCATGCAGGAAGACACCGCTTGCTGGAATCCGTATCATACATTAATGTTGTCGGTCGGCCCTAGACATAGAGACTAATTCTGTCCATCCTCCATCGTATCTCCCGGTCTTGTCTCAAGTCTACCCTCAATCCGTCGTATCCTCCAACACGGCCTTCATCATGCGGTTCCCAATGACACCAGCCTCCTTGAACCTAGGCTCGAAGAACCGCTCCGTACTCTCGAAGCGCTCCCTCCACGTCTCGAAGTGGCCGAGCTCAACGCACTCTGCCCACGCTCTGGCGGCGAACGTGAACTCGAGGTCGTCGGACCGGAAAGTGCGGTCCTCCACCGCGATGCGGATGGCCTCGTCCAGCATGGCGGGGTTGCGGAAGAGGTGCTCCGTCACGCCGAGGAAGATGCGGAACAGCGGGGTCGAGCAGAGCATGTGGTCGTAGGGGACGATGCCGAGGGCGGCCCAGCAGTCGACCATTGCGAGGAGGGAGAGGTGGTTGTTGGGGGCCGGGACGCCCTCTTCGCCCTCCTCGCGGAGGGAGAAGCGGTCGAGGAGCTCCGGGCGGAGGAGCTGTTTCCTCGCCCACTTGGGGTCCTGCTCGGGGCCAAAGACCTTCTCCTTGGCGGCGTAGATCCGCCTGCGGAAGGCCTCTGGGTTCCCGCCCAGCATGAGCTTGTAGAGGTCCGTGACCGACGCGGCGTACTGCGAGATCTGACGCTTGGCCTGCGGGTTGAGGATCGCGAGGCCGGCGTAGACGTGCCACTTCTGGCTGTAGATCCGGAGCATGATGTTGATCTTCACGTTCTCCACCCCCCCGACGTACCGGGAGAGAGCCCAGGGGAACTGCGCGTTGGCGTGCCACGCCTTACCCATCGAGAGGAAGGCGACGTGCGTCGCCGCCTGCGTGTTGGCCGTTATGCGGTCATGGTCCAGGGCAGAAAGGTACACGACCTTTGAGCCGAGGCACGAGAGGACGGCCTCGACCTTGGAGAGGGAGGCGGCGGAGGCGCGGTGGTTGATTATAACGAGGGGCTGGCCGCGTGGGTCGACGTTGGGGCCGTGGAGGGAGTGGCAGGAGATGATATCGGCATCGGGGGGAAGCCAGCGCTCGAAGGCCTTGATCTCGGGGTCTTTACAGGAGGTTTGGCCGCCCACTATCGCGCCGACCTTGGTCGCTGCTCAACTCGTTAGGGACCAGAGTAGCTAGCTTCAGAAAGGACAATCACAGAAAGACACGCGAGGAGCTTCATACACTGGCCGTACATCTCGACCACCTTGTCGATGGCCGAGGCCTCCACGTTGTACAGAATGTAGTCGCTGGCGCGGGACACGAGAGAGCCGTTGCGGCAAATCTTTACGTTGTTCTATTGTATTGACAAAGAGACGTCTCAGCACTCTGTATACATAATTGTACAAAGAAATGTTTGAGAGAAGAGCTGCCTCGCATACATTTCCGGCAAATTCTTCAGTCAGGGCCTGGACCTTGGCGTCATCATCCTTGTCACAGGCGAGAATGCTGGTCGGCCGTTAGTTAGCTGAGCACCGTCACGGGCTGGCGCTCGGTCCGCTGGGTCTCCGCATTGTTGTTTGGGCTAGCAGTGGGATCTATCGAGATACTGTTAGCTCAATGCTTGTGCAAAGTGGCACCAAGACAGTAAAGCTCGAAGTGAAGGTGAAAATTTCAGACAAAGTATGTTAAGGTAGCTGGAGTTGACATCATCGAAAGTCCGCAGCGTAGACCCGGAGCCAGAAAGGTGACCAGACCCGGCCACGGACGATGCTCGAGCCAAATGCGCTCTGGTCATCATTGACAGGGAGGGGATTGCCAAAAGACAAGGGATAGAAGAATCAAGATCGACTTACCAAAAGAGCAATGTCCCTCAAGAGGCAGACATCACGAACCAAGAAACTCACCTCCAGCCGGCGGCAGATAGCCTGCGGGCGTACATCTTCCCCATGTCGCCCATGCCAATCAGGCCCACGACGAAGTCCTCCATGCCCGCCGGGCGGGTCTGAGAGTCCGCCATGGTTTGAATGTGTGATAATTTATCAAAGCACGGATTGGGCAACAGCAATCACACCATGGGGCGCGTGTGGGCTCTGGAAGGAGTCACCGCGTGGTGAAGCTGCGCTAGAGATGATGGGCGAGGGAAAAGAATGACTCGAGGAAGACGATAATTTTTCTTGGTGTCGCGGGGTCATTTGGGGTTTTAAGCGGCCCGGGTAAAAGTCGGGTTGTCGAGTTCGTCGCTCACTAGCATAGCGCCCCTTTAAATGCATTTGTGGATATCGTCTCACAGCTCATACAACTACGGAGCTCCCCTCTCTCGCCAGCCCGAATCCTCCAGTAATCGAAGGGTACGCTTGTCATCATGGCCCTATTCACTCTGGGCTCTAATGGCTCCGGCCAGCTAGGAATCACCCACAAGGAAGATGTTTCCGTCCCCAAGCCCGCCGTCTTCCACCCAGACCCCAGCACCCTCTCTATCTCCCGCATCGCAGCCGGCGGGAACCACACCCTCGTCCTCCTACAGTCGGGAGAGCTTTACTGGAGCGGGGATCCGAAGTCGGGAGCATGCGGTCTCACTACCTCCGTCTCTAACCCTTCCCAGAGCATCTTTCGCCCTGTGGAGCTCGTGGCAGAGGGCCGTGATCTACCGGAGGGGACCATCACAGATGTAGCGGCCACATGGGAGGCTTCTGTCATAGTACGGAGAGAAGGGGACAAGACGACAGTGTACACTTTGGGCTCAGGGCCCAAGGGGGAGCTGGGTCTAGGCGCACTGCCAGTCGAGATCCTGCGTACCCCCTCCGCAACGCGGATACCCGACTTTCCACCTGAGGGAACGAACGTCGTGGGCCTCTCTGCCTGTATGAGCCACGCCGTCGCCATTCTAGACAACGGGGACGTCTACGGCTGGGGCAACGGCAGGAAAGGCCAGCTTGGAGAACCAGCCGAGGTCGTCCAGGCCCCGCGGAAGATATCGCCCGTGAACTTCCCCGTAAAGAAGGCCGTGACCGGCAAGGAATTTACCTGTCTCGTGTCTGCGCCGGAGACGGGCAAGATACTCGTCCTAGGCTCGGATAAGTGGAGTATCAAGTCCAGTGCTCCCCAGAGTGCAAAGGGCTGGAAGGACGTCGGCGCGAGCTGGGGCAACGGCTACGTGCTATTCGACGATGGGCGGCTGACGAGCTGGGGGAGGGATGACCACGGGCAAATGGTCCCGCCGAATCTCCCCAAGGTGTCGAAGCTTGCTGTCGGGAGCGAGCATGTCGTGTGCCTGTCGGAGAAAAAGGAGGTGCTCTCGTGGGGCTGGGCCGAGCACGGGAATTGCGGCCCGACGACAGATGTTGACGTCAAGGGACGGTGGAACGTCGTTGCATCGGCCAAGTTTATGCCCGAGGGCCTACAGATCACGGGTGTCGGCGCGGGTTGCGCGACTAGTTGGGTAACCATCACCGCTGGGTGAATTGAAGATATATGCATAACTCCCAACGCCGTCATAGTACCATCTGGATCCCGTTTCAAACGCTCCATAGCCTCAAACCAAGCCGAGATCCCCTAGTCTAGTACGACGGCCCGTCATAAAACAGCCCAAACCTTCTAGCATCTGACAACTTCTGCGTAGGCTCAAGGAAAGAAGTCTCCTGCGTACTATCCGGTGCAGCCTCTGTTGGGCCCGGTGGCAGTTCGTTTTCGTTACTGGTCTGCTCCTCCTGAGATAGTATGTTAGACACAGAAAGCAGAGTCCAGCTGCAATTGCACAACTTACCCGCGTGGCTGTTCCATCCCACTCCAATCTCGCATCCTCCTCGTCCTCGTCCTCGTCCCTCACCGGCGCCCACTCGTCGTCGTCGTCGCCCCCGACAAACAGGCTTTCCGACATCATCCTACTAGGAGGCGGCGGTGCCTGCGACGGCCTCATTTCAAAGTACCCCCTCCTCTGCACACTCGGCCTCAGCACAGACGGCTGGGGCGTCGGTCGACTAACCGAGGCTGCCCGCACCGACGGCGCGGCGCTGGCCCTCCTAGAGGCAGCCTCGAGCTCAGGAGCGGCGGTCTTCTTCCCCTTGCGTTGGCCCCGCATCTTCTGGCCCGGGTTCCCGCGCTCGCCAACCGTCATGAGGAGGAAGTCACAGTGCATGGCGTCGCCGGCGTACCAGATCTTGATGGGTTGGCCGGGGTGGGAGTAGCGGGTTGAGAGCTCGGTGCCGGCCGCTCCAGCGTGCTGTACTATGGCGCGGAAGTCACGGACTGGGACTATAATGTGGAGCTCGTCTTCTACCTCGACGTCCTCGAATTCGTCGAGGTCCATGGCGATGGAGGTTCGTAGGGGCTTGCCCCGTATTGCTAAATGGGGTCGGTTAGAGAGGCAACGTCAGGGGGCGGAAGTGATGTGTGCAAACTCACATGCAGTGTTCACGTCCACTGCCTTTTCGGTGTAGCCAAGGAACTTGATCACGTCGCCTTCAGAGTTGATGTCAAGGAGCTCTGCACCGGGCCCGAAGTGGTCCATGACACCCCGCAACGTCCGCGAGGGGATGGTCCAGTGGTGGATGGCCTGCTCGGCGTTGAATCTGGCGTGGACCGGCGGGTTACTGGCGAAGGGGAGCCTATGAGTTGATGTGCATCCTGCTTGGGTTAGTATCCTCATCAGGGGTCTCCTGGCCGGGGAACGCACCATTGCGGAAGGCGATTTTCACTGTGAACCGGCTTTCTAGGTTGGTACCGTCGTCGATAGCGACGTCGCACCTATCAATTGCCGTAGGACGCTCTCCACCAGATGTATCGGTCCCGCTTCCCCCGCGATTTCGGAATATCGACACGAGGGTCTATCCCGTCAGTTCGTGGCTTCCTGGCTCTTCAGCACGTGTTGAATACTCACACGGGCGTAGAGGGTACAGAAGAATGAGGCTCGGCCCAGGGAGGGCCCGTCGAAGCGGAACTTTGAGAAGAACTTGTTCGTAGAGAGGGAAAAGTGCGCGTAGCCCGACTTTGTGGTGTTTATCGCCGAGAGGACGAACTAGTCTCATCAGCGACGCGATTCTAGGCAGACAGAGCAGAACGCGGTACGAAAGACACGGTTCACAGCAACTTCAGATACATATAGAGGGGATGGAGTGTACCTGGTCCTTCTTCGCCTCAAGGCACACTTCCTCGTTGAACTTGTTGAGGCAGATGAGCACGTCGCGGAGGGCGTTGACGCCCTCCTCGCTCAGCGTGAATGAGAGGACCGGCGCCATGATGTCTCACGCGTTTTCCACTTCAGCGCGCCATTTCACGGACAAGATTGCGAGTATACGGATTTCCAGTGGTGGATATGCAAGTTTTCGTCAAAGATCTTAACCAGGCGAACAAACTGGAGATCTTGGTGTACTTGTCTGCCTTCGTCCACTTGAGTCGGAGGAAGGAGTGATGGGATGGTGGGACGGGCTCCAGAACAACGATTAGACGGATATTAGAATATCTTGTTCAGGACGAGACCAGGACGGGAAAAAAAGGCGGCGGAACACTCTGCAGGAAAGCCGTGTAAGTACGTAGAGGACATGGCCATCTCAATCAGCCTCTTCAAACGATGCCAAAACAGGTAGTTTAACAGGCAAAGACCTTGCTGGCTGCCTCGGGCGAGATATCTCGGTCCTCGCAAGCTGTGGCGCCCGTTCCGAAAGCCGCGCCACAAGCGCCACAGTACTTTACACGACGGAGCTCCATCTCACCTCGGATTTGACGACCAAGATTAAGACGCCGACATCCCTCTCTTACAAACGCAAGGCGCATAATACACCCTGCAGCCTAAAATGCTGGCAACAGGGGTATATCCACGGCTGCTAATTAGCTCTCGTCCTTTTGTCTGCCGTTCCTGTGCCAACCACGCCTCTCACCCTCTCAAGCTCTCAAGCGCCTTCTCAACGACAGCATGGCGGTCCGCGAAGGGCGGACTGGCGAACCTAGGCCGCTCAAAGGGCCCTGTTGATAGGTCTCAGCAGTTTGCGCTTCCGAGCACGCCGGCGCGGACGCGCTTTGCGCCGTCACCGACGGGGTATCTTCACTTGGGATCGCTGAGGACGGCGCTGTATAATTACTTGCTGGCGAGGGCGACTGGGGGCCAGTTTATTGTCCGCGTGGAGGATACTGACCAGGTACGGCGCTTTATTCTCTCTGCGTATATTTTCGGTTACTAACAAAGGCGTGGCAGCTGAGAATTGTGGGCGATGCTGAGAAGAGGCTTTTCGATGACCTGCGGTGGGCTAACCTATCTTGGGATGAAGGTGCGCACCCCTATCTCTGCCACCAAAAATGTCAAAGTCCTAACACAGACCAGGACCTGATGTAGGCGGCCCCTACGGCCCCTACCGACAGGTGAGTCCCGCCCTCGACCGAACTTGACTGAAGCAAAACTGACCCCCGATAGTCCGAGAGGTTGGACAAGTACCGCCCCTACGCCGACCAGCTCCTCTCCACCGGCCACGCCTACCGCTGCTTCTGCACCGCCGCCGACCTCGAGAAGCACAAGGAGCATGCCGTGGCCCGCAACCAGACGCCGCTGTACCCGGGCACCTGCCGGAGCGTACCCGCCGAGGAGTCGGCGGACCGCGCGGCGCGGGGCGAGACGCACGTAGTGCGGTTCAAGAGCGGGGACTCGCTGTCGTTTGTGGATAGAGTGTACGGGCGGTATGAGAAGAAGGAGGAGGAGGGGGACTTTATCCTTGTGAAGAGCGATGGGTTCCCGACGTATCATTTTGCGAACGTTGTTGATGATCACTTGATGGATATTACACATGTCATTCGGGGCGCCGTAAGCCTACCTCCTATTGCTCCCCCCCCACCTATTCTCATCCATTCAGAAAAGAAGAGTGAAGGTAAAAAAACAGGCTAACAGAGAAACACAGGAATGGCTCATATCTACGCCAAAGCACATCGCCCTCTACAAAGCCCTAGGCTGGTCCGCCCCAGACTTTTCGCACGTCGGCCTCCTCGTCGACGCCGCGGGCCAGAAGCTCAGCAAGCGCAACCACGACGTTGATGTCTCGTCGTACCGCTCCCGGGGGATCCTGCCGTCCGCGCTGAACAACTGGCTCGTGCTGCTGGGGTGGGGGATGCCGCAGGGTTCGAGCAAGAACTCGGAGCTGTTCCCTGAGATGGAGGAGCTTATCAAGAAGGTATCTATCCCCTTGCCCACCGGGCTCCCTGGGTGCTTCGGCTCCTGAGCCTCTCTCCGGTTTCGGTCTGTGTTTTAGAAGAAGGGACAATGGGCTAACGGGCACTCTAGTTCTCCTTCAAATTCACAAAGGGAACCATAAAAGTAAACCCCCAAAAACTCGACGCCTTCCAGCACAAACACAGCGACCACCTCCTCTCAAACCCAACCCCGCACCTCCCAACCCTCCGCTCCTCCCTCCTCATCCCCGCAGAATCCCACATCCGCCATATCGAGAACCTCCGCTCCTCTTCCTCCAAGGAGGAAGTAAAATCCACTTCCGGCCGCGCCTTTGACTTTTCCCAGCACGGTGACCTCCTCCCGCAGTTCAGCACACAAGAGGGCAGTGAGAAGTACCTACTTCGTCTCTTCCAGCAGAACACGACGAGATATCCCACCCCAACGGACCTCGTCGTCGAAAACCCGCAGTTAATTTGGGGCATCCCCCCAACTGTCTACGCCCGCGCCGTCTCAAACCTCACCTCTGAGCCCCAGGCCTCTACAATCCTCTCCACCCTCGAGACCCAGCTCGCACCCTCGAAATCCGCGGCTTCTGAAGAGTGGGACAAGAAGGCGCTGCAGTCCGCCATATCGCAGGTCATCGAGGCCCTCTCGCCGGGGTACCCAACTCCCGAGGCGGCGCGCGACGCGGTCTACGAGGTTCTCCGCTTCGCGCTGATGGGGGACCCGCACCTGCCGTCGAAGCCTGCTAGCATGGTGATGTACATCCTGGGTCCGGATGAGGTGTTTTCTCGGTTCTCGCGTGCCGCGGAGGCGCTGCGATAGATGCGGGCCATTGTGGTTTGTTGTACAATAGCGGTTTAGATAGTGTATGGGAATTGGAGCTAGGAAACTCTAATAGCAACTCGGCTTTAGCGGGATCAACGTCGGATAGAATAGGAAGAGTGACCCAGTGAGAGTTAAGCAGAGGCTCGGAAAGGCCTCGAGGTGGCGTCTCGGTTCCTGCGTTTCAAACTCTTCTTCCTCAAGGCCCTTCGCCCATGCGGCGTTTCACTCTCAAACCCGATCTACGCCTCCTTCACACACACGTCGTCCGTTAACCACTGGCGAATGAGAGACCCCCTCCTTTGCGCCAACTGCCGAAAAGATAAGACGATTCAGGCAGGCCCCATATGAACAGTCACGCAACGTAGGAACGGGGTCAGAACAGGTCGACTGTAGAATGGCTGTCACGTAGATTGAGACAGGATAAGTCGCTCATATCAAAACTCCCCTGGACCCGAATCTAAGAAAGAGAATAAAACAGAAAATCCAAAATGCTTCTCGCCCATTTTTCCCATCGCTTCCCTTAGAAGTGGAGCCAAGTCCCCTCTCAAGGTCTAACTAGATACATACATCAGAGCCAACACGCTCATACATTGCTGGTGATGAACGAAGAAGACAGTACTAAAAACTATAGCAAATGATAAGAGGCCGTGTAATGGAAGAAATGAAACCAGATATAGGATAAACTCCAGAAAGCAAACGGCTAGATGCTGATTCTGCCAAGATTATGTCGTGATAGATGCCAAATGAGTATGCGTATGCGCTTTTGCCCTGGGGTATATCGACGGTCTAAACCTCTTGCACCCAAACCTGTAATCAAGTTAGTCCTCCGTTCACAAGAGCCGACGCAGGGTGCCGTGGAACTCACCTCCATCCTCCCGATATCTTGCCTCATCCTCCTGGCATTGCTCTTCACCGACATGAGCACCATGTCCAGGTCATCCTGGTCTCCCATGGTGATCATGTCCCCAGTCGGCACTTCATCCTCCCGAACCTTGAGCTTGAACCGCCTCCGCAGCGCAAACTTATCCCGGATCCTATCGACGAGGTCGGGGAACTCGATCGCCACGCTGACCATCACGTACCGCACGTCATCGGCAGCATGCACCTTGATGCGCACCTTGCGAATATCGGGACGCCTTGATGCCGTCCTCGATAGCACCGAGTTGGCCCTGCGGTTGCCCACCATCTCAAACTCGGCCTCATCGAAGGAGCCGTCGTCGAACTCGCTTCCGTCTTCGTCCTCTTCATCGATATACCGCGGTACACGACGGGAACCCTGGCTCCTGCTCCCACGGGAGCTCCCTCCATTGTTCTGGTACATGTCGTACAGCTCGTCCTGGTAATCGTTCTCTTCGATGCTCCTCGGTGGCGGTGGCGCTCGCTGGGAAAATGACCTCTGCATTGGCGGCATCTGCATCTGTGACGTGCTAGCCTTGGACGGTTTCCGCCTGAGGTCTTGCCTGAGGTCTTGCGGCGATGCCGACGTCTTCTCGAACCCGCCGTTCGGTCGTATGCGGTCCATGTTGAGTTTCGCGAGTTGGGGCTTAGAGCCACCATTTCGGACCGACGCTCCCCTGCTCACGGCACCGGCCCGGTCGTTCTCTGGAGGGGGTGTCGGCGGGAAGACGTTCATGTTGCTCTGAGTCTCGGCTTGCGGCTTCCGGCTCTGAATGCCGGGCTTGACGAGGTTCGTCGCGGCGAAAGAGATATTGTCGGTCGGGCGGTCGTCTTTGGCGTCACTCTTACCAGTTGCCTGTCGAAGTGGGTTAGCAAGCGGATTTCCAGAAGTCGGGGTTTACAGCACGTGGCATGGATTTGTACATACGTTCTTGATTTCGGACCCTGCGAATCCGGTGAATGCATTGGATCGGTCAGAGGCAGCCACGAGGCGTGCCTTTCCAAGGTAGTCCTTGGTCTTGAGGTTGCGGACTTTGGCCTCGTTTGGCCTGTATACAACACCCACGGGGATGGAGAAGACGGTGTAGCCCTGGCAAAGCTGTTAGCAAGGGGCAAAGCCTCTCGAGCGAGCGGAAAGCCATACCTCAGCCTCCTCTCTGATGGCTTCGTCAATGACATTATGATCTTCGACAACCTTCTCCTTCACTGCGTACTGTAGATCTTGAAGACCCGCATCCTTCTGTTGTAGGTAGATGTAGCAAAGACCGCGGTTGAAGAGAACCTCGCACGAGTAGAGCTTGAAGAGCAGGCCGAGCTGCGCGTAATCGATCATCGTGTTCCCCCGGAGGTAGAGGAGTGTGTCGTTGAAGTTGGCAAGCGCCTCTTCGAAGTCTCCCAACAAGAAGTTGGAAACGCCTTGCTGGAAGTACGCGACGGCGAGGTACTGATCTAATTGGATAGCTCGTTGGTAGCATTCCACCTGCAGGGGTCAAGTCAGTGGGAGTATTCCAAGAGGTTCGTCGCGGTTGTTCTTACCGCCTTCTCGTGCTCGCCCAGGGTAGCATGGATGACACCCATATTGAAGAGGATCTTCGAGGTGTCGGAAATCGACTCGAACTCGCTCAGCGCTTCGTCGAACTCATTGTTGTCGTACCGCGCGAGGGCCGTCACCCACGTTTCTATTTCCTGCGAAGGACGGTCAGTATCGCCGAAAGCTAGCTGATTGATGCAAGCCCAGAATCGCACCACCATGGGGAAGGCGGAATACTGGGCAACGGTTTGCACGGCGCATACCTGTTTAAGCGACATCTTGTCACAGAACTAATGCAGTTCTTAGTAGTAAGGGTGGATTGAGGAGTGGTGGCAGTGGCCAGCAGCAAATTGTCGCTAACACGACGAGGATGTGCGTCTTCGTGACGTTCGTGCACCTCCTTGTCCTCGTTGTCTGTGTTGAACGAAGCTTGAGGGCAAGATCATGCGAGCTTTGTCCGTGGGGACTGGCGGGCGTTCAGGCGCCCGGGGGGGGGGGGGGGCTGATTTTATTCGGACGATGGCAGTGACGTCTTGGCTGCGGGCCGGCCTTCGGGATCGTTTCCGTTTTGAGGAATTGGAGGAGACGCAAATACGACGGAAGCTTCGGACTGATGAGTATTAAAAGGACACGACGACGGGGAGTGAAATTGGCGGGCCTTCGTGGCGGCTCTCCGCTTTCGTGCCCTGGCCGACTAATTGCTACCCGCTTCGCCCCAATAGAGCGATGCCTTGGGGGCTTGGCGATGGCAGCCTGAGGGCGAGAGTGGTCGGTCGCGGCGGAGGGGACGGAGCTGTGTGGGCCAACAATCGATTGCGGCCACGATGGGGGCCCAGAGAATTCGGGAGAGTTGGTGTAGATGGGAAAGGCTTCACCGGTCTGAGATCGGCGAGAAGAGGTTGAGGTGAAGTGTTGGGCTAGCGGAGGTAGGTTTCCCAGGCGCAGTAAGCAGCCGGGGTGCGCGAGCGGGCCCGGGGGGGTTCTTCGGTGGGGACGGTCCGAGTAGATTCAAGAAACCGATCATACAGGTTGATGCATAGGCTTTTGAGGAGTCGAGGGCGTGTGCCAATGCAGTATTACTTGTAGAGGTGGTGGGAGTCGAGATAGGCCGGCAAAGACTGGCAGGATGGCGTGAGCTCAGGACGCAGGGTTCCCTTGCCGGAAAGGACTGGCTGGGCAGGTTCGCCGTCGGCGACGTGAACAAGAAAGAGTGTGTGCAGTAGCGTGAAAGAGGGAGGAGTGTGACTTGGGCCGCAACAACCTGCAGCTTGACCCGACAATCGATGTTGAGAGGTACAAAGTCCGAGAAGCGAGGATCGGAAGGAAAGCTCAGCGTCAACGACGGGATGGGAAGGAGGGGGCCGAGTGTAAATGGGAAGGCGGAGGTGATGGGGGGTTGCAGGTGGACGGTGTGATAGGATAACACCCCCACCCCTCTCCCGCCCCCGACCCCGACCCCTTTTCGCACCCCCTAACTTCGATCGGACCTCTCATGCGCGCTGCCTCACAGTTGGGCTATCACGCCGCCCTGTGTTTCTTCCCCTGGCAGAAATATTCTTTCCCGTACATCCCCCTAACACAAATGGTACCTCGTCGCGAAACGAAGGCCCACCGCCATCCCCCTATACCGGGCATGTGAAGATGCTAATCTGCCGCGCCAACCCCTGTGTGGATATATCGAACAGCCCGGAAAGGCAACGAAGAGCCACGTCAGTTGAGGGAGGATGCTGCCGCCAGAGCCAGGTTCATTAGAGTTCCTCGCGTCGAATCTCGGCCGTCCCTGGGGGTGCGGTGACAGGCGGGCGAAGTGGGGGATGGTGGACGAAAAGTTGGGATGGTTTTTGCTGCCCTGTGGCAAGGTGGCGTCTAACATGTGTCAGGGGCCCTTGGGGTGCTATCGCGGTAGTGCGAAGCTACGAGATGGGAGCGGGCAAACAATTCAGTACCAAAAAAAAACAACCTCACTAGGGCGAGGCGGGCAGTCGCCTTGCGGGCTTAGCGTTATTGCTATCCACTCGCTTGTGTTCCGGGAAACCAGGGCATCTTCTGTGAGGAAGATGAAGATGCGATGGGGGAGCACTGGCACAACTTGGCTTCACGGACACTAACCACGCAGGGGTCCGTCCTATTTTGCGAGAGTACGTACTCAGTACTCTCACCTGTTGCTCCACACGACACTACCAATAACCCATTCAATCTCAGGTCTGTTATCAAGTCGCACACACTTCAACGTCGGATCCTTTGACGGAAGGAACCGAACCCGCGGGGTAGTCGAACCATCTCGGTCGATGTTGTCGAGGCATACCCCCGAAATCGAATGTTCCGATCCAGGCAGGATCCGGAAGAAGACGTCAGGGCGTGTACCGTACCAGGGTTGCAGTCTGTTCATATCCGTGGCGTCGCCCCCACGCGAGCGGTTCCGTGAGATCGGTGCAATTGGGAGCTGCAGACGGCTGCTCGATGCAATCTCCGGACCCCGTCTCAGCCTGGGACCACAGGGTTAGTAGGTCACGCTTGAGCAAGGGGAATCTCCGACCTTAAGTCTGAGATACTCGTTCTTACTTGATTCGCCGATGATATCAGGGGAAGCGTCGTCAACCTTGATCAACTCCCGCAGGATGAGCGCTGCGCCGTCCAAGTCTGGTCAGTATCGGCCACTGCACGGGGGAAGCACGGGCCAACGTCGTTACAGTCCCTAGGAGGGCATCGTTCTCGAGTGGCCTGGAGCCTGACTGTAGTTGGTCGAGTTTTCAGCGACCCGTTTCAGATGCGTCCCGAACAAGCCTCATCCAATGACTGGAAACCCGAGAGCACCGACATCCCGTCCAAACGCAGAATCCCGAGTCCCGCGACAAGAAGAAAAGAAGGTGACCCGGCGGCCCTGATGACGTCTGCAGTGGAGCACGCCAGCTCGTGCATCTTACGCGCCGCAGCATGCAGTCCCAACGCGGCCGAAGCCCATCGACATCACACCCGAGCCCCCGACCTTGGAATCCTTCTCTTTCCCAGTTCAGCATGCTGAGCGGGGGGGCTAAACCGCTTGGGGGTGAACAGTGTGCGGGGACCGATGCACCTGGCTTGGTGGAAGTGCCTGCAGGTTGGCACATGGACAGTTGTAATCGACAGGGGTTAAGGGTTGACAGGCCCCGCCAATGACGTTGCGGTCCGGGACCCCGAATCTCCGTTAGGCGCCCGCGGCAGGTGGTCGGGGCCAGTGGGAGGGCGGCATCACAGGCACGTCGTGGGTTTGGACACGATCTCGTGTGACGGTGAGGGGAAGGGGGGGGGGGCTCCGAATCGGCAGTGGCTATCCTATTAATATCTTCGGGTTGCGCATCTTTCACACGCTTGGCCTCCGGTGGGACTGCGATTCTATTGTCTTGGCTGGGAAACTCATCACCTTCACAGTGGTGGATGGACAGGAAAACCACGCGAGTTCTGCAGCTGCGGACGGAGCGGTGATGCAGCTTCAGAGCGGGGCAACGGAGGCAGTCACGATGGCCCGGTCCCAAGGAACGGGAGATTGTCACGCATGACATGGAGAGTCTGCCAGTCACTGCATTACCCTTGAAACGGGCTCCGTTGCCTGCAGCTCATAGGATGTCTACCCGCCGGCTCGGGACACAGGATAGCCATCACCAGCTGGTCGGGCCGGCTTGGCCAACGCCGAGTCGGCCCATCATCCTGACCGGATGTCATGACGACGGATTCTGCCGCATTGCTGGGCGCCGTCATCGAGTGTTCCGTCACGACGGTCGACTCACGGCGGACCACTTAGAAAACACTCCTTGTCGCCGCGCTCGAACCTCTCGGGCCCCGCGGTGCCAGTCAAAATCTGCCGTTTCATCCAGAGTGGAACCAACCCAACTTTATCCCTCGGCAGTTGGGGAAGAAAAGTGGCTCGTGCGAAACCTCGCCTCCATCAGCCTGTTTTACGTTGCGACGATGGATGTGTCTGAGCCGGGGTCTGCTCCCGCGAGATGCCGCGACAGCCCAGTGTTAAGATTTCTGGTTTGATGGTGTCGGGTCCCGTTTATAAGGGCGGGTGGGGGAAGTGGCTGTAACAAGGTGCTCTGCTGGTACTTTGTCTCGCATGAAGAAATGGGGAGTTGCGATTCTCGGGCGTGTTGTTCGGGTCGGTAAGTGGGGGAGGGGCTAAGTGTCTTCGAGAAGGCATGTGGAATTGGTGCTGTCCTGATCTGCAGACATTGCCGGCCTCGTCGCTCACGGTGGTATCAAGGACCTTTCATGATGCTAATATTTCCCGGTATACCGTTTCAACTGGACTTTAGGTCCAGCCTTGCCCAGGATCTCCAGGACGAGCTTTGGCATCGTCCTCCCATAATGGCACCAATGCAACGGAGAAGGCCCTCCTGTGCCTCCTACCTGCTCGACAACCATGTCACCGCCAAGGGCTCGTCTCATAATCCTCCGAATAAGAACTCATGTGTTACACGTCGAGCGTCCATCCGGTACAATGCTGGGGAGGCTCGCAGGGGAGTCAGCTTCCGGGGGGGCTGCTTGTATGATCGTCGCTGTGGGTGAAACAAGATGAGATTCGCGACCCGAGCCGATCCGATTGTCTTGGTTGGCTTTTTTTTCGAGAAGAGCGATAGGGCCTTGTGGATGCTCTTGAGGGAAGGTGTCACAAAGTGCGGGAGGGGGCCCGTGTGAGATGTGGTGGAACGGGGTCGGGGGAATCATCCTCGCTTACATGCAGCCACCAAGATCTTCTTCCAGGGAAGGAGGCCAAGGAGCCGGGAGTTGGCGACTGCCCGGCGCGAGGGGGGTTACCAACTAGAGCCTTACGGGGGGCCTTGCTTTGGGCTGCCGTCCGCTCCAATTTACCTGGAAGGCGATGGATGCTCCGAGGTGCCGGGCGCATGAACGTGGCTGTTTGACCCCCTTGCATTCTCGTCAGATAATCCTCGTTGTCTCACCCCGACCGTCCGACTAGACTATATTCCTCGACGCTTTCCCATCGATTCAATTCGCCTTTTAAGCTTAATGTGCCTGTGAAGGGGCTGTGGGTGGCATCCAGATCGGGGATCTAAGCCATCAAGGTTGGAGATGTGGATGCTAGTCTGCCCCAGCTCGGATGAAAGTCATGTCAAGTGGTAGCACCACGCGGGATCTATTCGCTTTTTCTCTCAAACACTACAGGTCAAGAAACCCCGCTTCAGAAGGCGAAAGAAGTCCTCACGTCACTCTGCTCAAACATCCCTCACAAAATGCCCTTCTTCCTCTCATCCTCCCGCTCCTCCCAAAGCGTCTTTCCCGAACACGAGCACACCGTCTTGTCATTCTCCCAGATCCCCGCGCTCCTCGCCACAATCCCCGCCAGCGTATCCGAGTCATTCACCAACGGACCCGCCGCGTCGTCCTGCCTCGAAAGAACCATGGCGTGTCCAATCACCTCCCACACCTGGAACGGATGTGTGAGGAACGAGCTGCCCTTACCGTCCGCGCCCACCTCCACCGTCCCCACGAGCCCCCTGCCTGCGTCAGACGGCTTCGCGGCGCCCCACACGGGGCCCGTCGTGGCCGCGCCGTCGCTGAGATCGCCGTACTCGCGTATCGTGGCGCGGTAGGTGCCCGGCGAGACGCCGCTTACGGTGAGGTCGATGAGGGTGAGGCTGGACGAGAGCTGGACCATGCGCGCGAGGCCCCTTACGCTGCGCATCTTGTCCGAGTCCTGGTCGCTGAAGGACTCGAGGATGCTCACGGCGGCACCTAATATCACCCCCGTGTAAGCTCCGGGTTAAGAGGGACTAGATGGGGAGGGGAGCTCGAGCATTAGGTTCAGGACGTACTATTCGCTGCGCCGGATCCCCGAAGGATGGCATCTCTGCCTGTGGACTGGATGGCCTTGACGACAGCCGACGGCGCCGCTGGGTTTCATTCGTCAGCCTGACTGCCCCTTGGCCATGAGCACCCCGGTCCTCATACCTGTGCCCTCTACAAAAACGAGCTGGTCCTTCAGGTTCGCCTCAACCTTTGAGATACCGCCGATCCCGTACAGGGTGTCTGAAACGTGCTTGACGCAGGCGTCGCATTTCATGGGCACCGCGAAGACGGTCTGTTTCAAGTTTTCGGGGTTAGCACCTGTGCCTCCTCGCCTCGTTCGGAAGTGTCGAGGCCGATCATCTTGGCTCCCGCCTCACTAGTGATCCAGCCGAGGACTGTGTCATTCATGGAGGTGGAGGATGACGAACCTGGAAGGACTCCGTTACCGCCATGCTTATAGGCTTGCTGATACTCAGGGCCACAGTATGTGAATGAAAGTCCCACGATCCTCTCGATAAGGAGGTTCGTTAGAAAGAATAAGATCCGAATATACACCAGTTCCTTAAGAGTGTTCCACGACGCCTCACGCGAGGTCGGAGTCCATTTAGATATATTCCCCGGCAACTATTTGTAAGCCCCTCCACAGCGTCATGACCATAAAGCCGTTTTGCCCCTCCATCCCCACACTCTTTCCCTCCGTGACCCGAGACGCGGCGGGAACAACCGAGAGTACCCATCACGTGATATAGAGATTAGTCACCACTTCCAGATTTTCTGCATCCCTCGAGCGAAGCTATCGAAAGTCGCGAACCACGATAGAAGGGTCCAGTCCTCGCGCGCCTGTCCCCATCCCGCCGTCGAGCTACCACGAGTGCACCCGAACAAAGCTCGATACAGTCTCGGAAGGCCTCGCCTCCCGATCCCGTCAAGATGTCCCAAGTCCTGGGCCCCGTATGTGCCTCTGAACCTCCCATCCCCTGGCCTGCACGAGTGTCGCCAGGATCCCAGTTCCCGTACTAACAGGCCTTCGCAGACGCAACTCGCCTACTCCCGAGTATGGCACCACGTCTCCGCCAAGGCGCTCCACCCCACCCTCTCGACGAAGAACGGCACGACCCCCCCCTCGCTCGGGCGCCTCGCGAGCCGCATCGCCACGATACTCATGGGCAAGCACAAGCCCATGTGGGACCCGTCCACTGACTGCGGCGACTACGTCGTCGTGACGGACTGCGCGGCGCTGTACACCACGGGCCGGAAGAAGTGGCAGAAGACGTACTACCGGCACAACACGCGGCCTGGCTCGCTGCGGTCGGTGACAATGGACGTGCTGATGGAGAAGCAGGGGGGCGCCGAGGTGCTGAGGAAGGCGGTGAGCGGGATGCTGCCCAAGAACAGGCTGAGGGACAAGAGGCTGGCGAGGATGAAGGCGTTTGACGGGTCGGCGCACCCGTACAAGAAGAACCTGGTTAGGTTTGGAGATAAGGTTGTGGGGACGGAGGGGTGGGAGGAGGTTGCAAAGGCGATTCGGGAGTCGAGCAATGCGAGGATATAAGTTGGGAGTGTGTGTGCGTGTGCGTGTGCGTGTACGAGGTGGGAATGGATGTGGCTGTCGGGCCTTGTACAAATACTCTCTTGTTTTCAATAGAGCGGACAGTTCTTTACATTTGGAGCTTGCATCTCGCTACACTTGGCCGGATGGCCATGGAAGGAAGGGAGACTGGTCACCGTAACAACATCTGCGCTGATCTGGAGCTGAGCTGAGCTGTCTCTCCCTGCCGGCAGTCCCCGGCAATGCGAGATCGGATACAGGCCACTAAACTCCAGTTGAATGAGTGCGCGCTGCATCACCTACGAGACAAGATACCTTGCTGCTGGGATGCCGTGAACACTGCCTTATGCCTTTGCTGCAAACTCAAGACACTACTCCAATCTTCACTCAGCACACTATGCCCCCCCAAAAAAAAACACAATAGTCCTCATGGAGGTTGCATTGGAATTTCGACATGGCTTATGCATAGCTCGCTAAGTACCCCCAAGATAAAGCTAGATCTCAGGCATGTCCGTATCGCTCTTCAAAAACGCTAGATATCGAGCACGGCACATGGAGCAGGCCGCATCATGAGCGTGATACTTCGCATGTAATGAGGCCGTTGGGACCGGACTGGGGAGCGTAGACCTCCGCGTCTTTGCCGGTGTTCTTGAGCCCTTTGTGCCAGCTGAGGTCTAGACACTACTGTTAGCAAGCCTCACGAAGACGATAATCTTACTTAGAAACTCACCGATCTCAAAGTAATGCTTGTTAGGGAGCGCAAAGTTGACAGTGAGCACATCGGGCGCAGCGTCTAGAATCTGCTCGCACATCTTGTACATGGTATTCTGCACACTCGCGCTGACGTCTTCGGCAAACGTCTTCATGACGATGGCCCTCGCGTCGTCAAAGGCCTTGTCGAACTTGGGCACAGCCTCCTGTACGGCCGCAAGGTCCGCGAGCTTCCACTTCCAGCCGCAATCGACGTCTGTGGACAGGATACGGTCCCAGACCTCAGGGAGCGTAGTGTACTCGTCCCGAACAAAGCTATGGAACGCCGAACCAGTGCTCTTGAGGACAGATAGGCCCGCCATGCCGCTAGTGAGCTCCACACCGTCCGCGCGGGATATCCGCGCCTCGACGTTCCGTGTGTCTTGGCCGTCGCGGTAAAAAGAGTGCGAGTGCGGCTTGCCGTCGACCGTCATCCGGGTCCAGCGGTGGACGACGACTTCGATGTTAGCGGCGTGGATGTGCGGGTACGTGTCCAGGAAATGGGTGCCTAGGACGCTGGCGTAGAGTTCCGGCGGGTTGACGGGTGCCTCCCTGGCCTTGATGTAGATTGTGTTCTTGATGGAGTCGGTAGCCACCACGACGCTGTTGTCGGCCTTGGTGTAGCTGGTGGCAATGTCGCCCTCCAAGAGGCAGGAGACGGTCATCTCGGTCACGTCCTGCGTGCCGGCCGCCTCGTCGCGGTGGACCTTGTAGACGCGGACATTTTCCTTGCCGTAGCGGGCAGCGGAGAGGGTGGGCATCTTGGGGCGGACTGGGAGGGTGGACATGGAAGGAGTGAGATTCTGATGCTAATGGGTAGCTAGAGTTGTGATGTGCTAACAGCTGACTAGAACGCTCATATGATAGGTAAATGAATGGTGGGACCACTAGGTGACGTTTCGAGAAGAGTTCGTGATGCAGATAAGTTGGAGACAGTAGGGGGGGGAGGAGAGACGAGAGTTCGACTTATATAACTCGGGATGGACGGATTATCGCGGCGGACAAGAGATAAACGCGAAATGTCATCGGGGAATGCGGGACGCGGAGAAAACCTTAAGCCCCTTCCAGCCATGTCTCCTATCGAATCGTAAGATTGGCCAAACGGTGGAAACTTGAGGAGCGCTCCGTCCGTCGGTGGTCGGAGCCCGCCGACGCCCACCTCGTCGCTGGTACGTGTACCGCCGGGAGCCGCGCTGTCTGCCCTTGCGTCATCGACTGCGGGCGAGGGTCGGGCCCCGGAGTATTCCAATGCGGGGTGCCCTTTCTGGCGCTCGAGAACCCACATACTTCGGGAGGTCTCCCACGCGCGACACTGGGGCAAGCTTACTCCCTTGTTCCCTCGGTGTTGTCGGCGAGCACTCGCTTGCAGCTCCGGATATGTATGCCACTGATTAGGAAGCTTTGCTCCTTCGTGGTAGGTGATCCGTATAGCGAGGCTACACTTTCTCGCTTGTGATGTGGATCATCACATTTGAGTATCCTTTTGATAGAACATGCGATCTCAATCGAACCTTAAAATTGGACGGGTTGGGTGGGGGAAGATCGTCTCCCGGATTTCAGTCGGGATGCGACCTCTTGTGGCAGTGACACACCCCGCTGAATAGCGTGCTGAGACGACAGCTTGCCCCAGCTGGCGAGCAGCGCAGGCTGGGTCAATATCGCTTACATAACCCACCGCTGGTTGGCTGAAACTCGCTGCCCGCTCCCAATCCAGCAGTCCGCCATCGTTCGCTTTCAGCCAGGGATCGCCGCAGCACCCATATCGCCTCTACTTGGTGCCTCCATTGATAAGGGCAGTCTGTACGACAGCACTGCCTATTATTAACCCCAGGTTAGCACCTCTCAATTGAGCCTCTTCGACGCACCACACTATCCCGTTGGATATAGCATCTGCCTTCACTAGATCTATCCTGTGGCATAACATCCTGCCATCTCCGTTGTATTTCATTGTTGTGCGGACGGACGCTGTCCTTTGGACGCCAGCAACCTTGTTCAACGAGCGGAGCAATTTCCCCCCTCGACCCTTGGCATCCTCCAACGGCGACTCCCAACGCCAACGCACGACCACCGCGAAACATCACGGGCGAGTCCCAAACCCCGACGCCCCCATCTCGGACATACTCCTATCCGCACCCCGCTCGAACTCCGACTCGCATGCTGTCTTAGGCGCCTAGCTTCCCCTCGTCGCGATCCCCGCAGTTTCCCCGATAGCTTCCCCACGGATGCCCTGATCAAGCGGATGCCGATCGGGCCCTCCAAGGGGCATCGCCGCCGTCGGTGGACTACAGGGCCGGTCCTGAATCCACCATGTTGAGCAATGCTACGACTCCGACCCAGAAGGCCTTCCAGCCTCAGCAAAACCCTAGCCTCAACCCCAACGCCGGCGCCAATCAGCGCCCCAGCCTCGATCGCGATGGCAACAACGGTCTCCAGCCCCCCGCCCATCTGAGCACCTCGCGCAAGACCTCTGCGTCGGGGGTGAGCTTTGTGCCGCGGGGCGGCGCCCCCAGTTCCCACGCCGGACCCGGTAGCTTCAGCCCCGACCTGCGAAGCCACGCCCCCATCCACCGAACGATCACGAGAGAGACGTACTCGCGCGATCATATACAAGACGACGACAACGATGACGGAATGGAGCATAACGTTGCGGGCTTGAAGGACGCCCTCAACCGCGAGATGAAGATCAAGGAAGGGAGCGAGAACATGCTCGAGGCCCTCAACAACAAGAAGGCGAAGCAAGCCAAGGAACAACGAGCCCGCGTCGAAGCCGAGCTTACCTCATCGAACCGGAAGATCAAGGAGCTGCGCCAGAAGATATCGGATGCGCAACGCACTCTCACCGCCCAGCCTGCGACGCCCACGAGGCAGCGAACCGGTGCCGATGCCCTCCTTCAGAACAATGGCGCCCGCTCCCCCCACAGCGTATCGCGCAGTGCCGGCGCCTCCGACTTCGAAGAGGCGACCGAGTCCCCGACCTTTGCCCTCGCCGAGCTCTTACAGGCGCTGGAGGCCGAGAACATGACCCCGGATTACTACGTTAGCAGGGCGAATTCGTTGGTCGACTTGTTCAAACGCCATCCCACACTAAAGTACGATCTGGTCTGGTCAGTGTTTGGTCTGCGCATGCAGGCCATGCTCTTGAGCGACAGCAGAGAAGTCGTTGCGGCCGGATACCGCGTTACCCGCTATGCTATCTCGGATGTCTCGTCTCTGAGGAAGATTCGCAGTCTCAGCACAGACTACCTCGTCGTAACGTGAGTTTTGTCGCGTCTCTCTTTCCGGACACTGCTCCAGTGGATCCGCTGCCCGCAATCCCAGAAATGTGCTAATGCATCTCTACAGGTCCCTCATCAAAGATCGGAAAGCGGACGTGGAGAGGGAGCAAGCCCTCAAGTTTGTGCGCGCGTTCCTTGATGTGAAAGATGGCGTTCGTGAGATTTCGCGTGCTGTAGTGAGGACCATTGCAGCCATTGCAGAACATGTCGAGGACCGGACCGGCGCACGCCCCGCGATAGAAGCCATGGTTGATCGGGAGGACAGGCTGCGACCCATATGCATCCAGACACTTGCAGAAGTGTTGATCCGCGACCCGCAACTACTCATTGCATCTGGCGGCCTTGCGCCTCTGTATGAGGCACTCTCAGAGGGGACGTACAAGGGGCCGGAAGGCCTCAGTGCTGCGTTCTTGTTCCTCCTCGACTCGCCCCAAAAACGCAAGTATCTGCAACCAGGCTACAGCATCGAGTCTCTTTTCAGCCCCTTCACCGATATGCTACTCGACAATGAGGCCCTCCTGAAGCAGAACTCGAGGGCCATTGCAGCGTCGTTGAAGACATGGCCGGGTCTCATGGCTCTGTGCATGTTCGAATTTAGGACTGTCAAGTCGTTTATCGAGTGCATGCTCTACCCCTCGCTTGTCGTCAAAGAGACTGTCATCGACCTCCTTTACTCTCTACTTCGAATCAAGTCCCCCGAGTGGGCCCAGTCTTACCTCGCAGGGCGACGTCTGACCACCTACGGCAGGGCAGCCACGCTTCGGTCGACAACAGCGAAGGCCGCGCCGCCCCAGACGGAAGAGGACTCTGGGGAACAAAACTTTGTCGAGCATTACACTGCGCTTCTCCTTACCGTTTTCATCAAGTCCAATCTCCTTCCAGTCCTCCTCAAGCTCACACAATGCGCCGACAACCCTACTATAACGCGCAAGTCTACCCTTCTACTCGGCGAAGTGTTGAAGCTGGCGAGCAAACTTCTCCTGCCGAGCTGGAACAACGAACTCCAGCTCCTGCCCGAGCTTTTCGCCGCCGCGACTCGGTTTGACGACGAATCGCACTTCACCGCGACCAGCACCATCTACCAGATCAGCAGTGTTAGCCGGACACTGTACCGGACAGCACCTTCCGCACCGAACTCTGGCGGGCTGACGTCGGGGAGCCCGTATCACGACCTGTTGGACGACCATCACAAGACGAATCCGGCCATCCTCACTGACGACGCGACATTCCGACAGTTGCTGATTGACTGTGGTGTGCTCACGAGCTCAAACTTCGCAAAGTGGAACTGGGACGTGATAATGAGGATCATCGAGGGTCCGCTACAGAACGGGAAGCGACTAGAAGAGGCCGCGAAGGCCTCGAAGTTCCTCAAG
Organism: Sordariomycetes sp. B11D1; assembly: GCA_025503055.1. Lineage (NCBI taxonomy): Eukaryota > Fungi > Ascomycota > Sordariomycetes > Sordariomycetes sp. B11D1. The sequence continues at coordinate 298,293 of JAMFQS010000009.1, read as the reverse complement.
CGGATCGTCAGCTTCTACCGGCCGTTCAAGTACAAGTTCTCCGAGCTCAAGAGCACGCGGAACTCACAGAAGTATGTCCGGGTTGGATGTGCGCTGATGCACTCCCTGCTCCAGTCGCAGGAGGGGTTGAAGTACCTGGCCGATAGCAAGCTTTTGAAGCAGCTTGCCGAGTGCCTGGCTCAGTGTGATCCGGTAAGTGTCGTCCGCCCGGCGGAACGTGGCGTTTTCGGTCTCCTGTTAAGCTGACTGATCTGCTCTAGACGAGCGGATTCCCTGCGCAATACCCGCTGTTCTCGAAGGACAGGCTCCTGGACACGCTCTGCGGTGGATACATTCCCATGCTTGGTGTCCTCAGTGGGGATCCCAGGGGGATGGCTCTCCTTGACAAGTGGCGCATGTTTAATATGATGTACCACATCGTCGACCTGAAGCAGCGCCCCGACCTCACGAAACTGATCCTGTCCAATCTCGACTACAGTGTAAACGGCCACCCGCGGGTGCTCCTCTCGAAGGCACTGACTGCGGGTACCGTGGATATACGGATCCATGCAACCGACGTGCTCAGGAAGTATGCCATTGGCTCTGCGACCTCTCAGGGGGCCGTCGCGGACGCTAAATGGGCCATCCAACTGTTGGTAACCCAGTTGTACGACCCGGAGATCGAAGTATGCTCCACAGCGATCAAGATCCTCGAGAAGGCTTGCAACCGCAAGACTCTCTTAGAGTACATTGTCGAGTGTCGGCCATCTCTCGACCACCTTGGCGAGATTGGCGCGCCGCTATTGCTCCGCTTCTTGTCGACATCGATAGGATACAAGTACCTAGACGGGCTGGACTACATCAGCAACGAGATGGACGATTGGTTCCTCGGGAGAAATGACTCGTACGTCGGCGTGATCGAAGCAAGTCTCGCGAGATCCTTCATGGATAGCGATAGCCAAGATGATCACCAGCACCGCGTCAGCCTCTTCGATGACGACTCGTCGAGCGATTTCCACGACGCCCACGTGCCGCCTCATTTCTACAGGGAGCTCACCCGTACCCAAGAGGGATGTAGACTCCTTGGCGACAAGGGTCACTTTGAAGAGTTTGCGGCCACGATACGGGAGCACGGGATGCAGTCCGAGGACCCCGAGCTGGTCACCAAGGTCAAGGGGTGCATGTGGGCCGTGGGCAACGTCGGCTCAATGGAGCTCGGGGCGCCGTTCATCGAGTCCAGCGACGTCGTCGAGCAGATTGTCAAAATCGCGCAGTCGCACGAGATCCTGAGTCTCCGGGGCACGGCCTTTTTCGTGCTCGGCCTCATATCTCGCTCGGTGCACGGGCTCGAGATACTCTACGAGCACGGCTGGGACGCCAACACGACGCCCATGGGCAACTCCCTGGGCTACTGCCTCCCGACGGACCCGACCAAGTTCCTCTGCCTCGAGCCGTGGGCCGCGAAGAAGATTACGAACGCGACGCTGCCGGACGCGCAGAAGACGGAGACGAGCGCCCCGCCGCCCATGGCGCCGCGACCGCCGCTTGAGCCGCAGGAGGCGCTGACGGACGACAGCGACGAGGCGGTGAACCAGAGGGTGCTGGAGATTGTGGTTGACCTGAGCAACTCTGTGCTGTTTAAGCGGGCGATGGGGGAGCTGGTGCAGGTGAGGCAGAAGAGGAAGGGCGGGTTCACGAGCGTGAGGCTGTTTAGGCAGATTATGGCGCTGTTGGAGTATAACCACTACAGGCTGCCGATAAGGAAGGTTGTGACGGAGCTGTTTAACAAGAGTGTGCTGAGGCAGATTGTCCTCGAGGGTGGTGGTGGGGATGGAGAGGAAGAGGAGGAGGGGGAGGAGGAGGAGGAGGAGGAGGAGGAGGAGGAGGATGATGATGATGACGACGGGGAGGAAGGGGAGGAGGATTTTGGTGTTGATACCCGGACGGAGAGGCTGAGAAGCGTGGAGGAGAGGCAAAGGTGAGGTGGGGTCTGGGATAGGCGGTGGGGGACTTGATGTACTTGTATAGTAGACGGGAATTGATGATCTGATGACTGAGTGTCTCGTTTTGCACTCTGCCACTTCACCAAGGCCTGGGGGTATTGGAGCGAAGGTCTGGCCACGCCTCGCGAAAGTGAGGCGAGGAGTAATTATATTTTCCGCTTAAACCTTAAGGACGCTAAGCTCCCTTGTAGAGGTTTCACTACGAAGGTTGCTACGGAAAGTTTACTTACCAATGCTCGGTCACTCCTCGCCACTCTCGCACCCCTGTTTTAGAAGACCAGCACCTCGAATTCTAAAAGACAGGTCGACTAAAGCCACGGCTCTTTATCAACCCTAACATCCATTCAAGCCTCTGACCCTTGTGGGATACGTGGCCCACTGCGATTACTTACCCCTGCGCACCCTGCAGATATAAGCCTCACCATGGTTGAACTAGTTAGTACTTGCTAAGATGGGTGAAAGAAGACACACCCGCACAAGACTTCTCTAGCCGGGCAAGAAGACGTGATAGATAGAAAGGGGCGGGGGGGAGAAAAAAAAGGGGGTGGTGCGCCTCTTCGAGGGGAAAGATGGAACGCGCAAAAAGAGATGCGAATGCCCTCAGCAGGAGTTGAACCTACGACCTCGTCATTACTAGTGACGCGCTCTACCACTGAGCTATAAGGGCTCGCCGGCAATTGGCCGGTTGCTGCTTGTTGAGACTGGGAGCCGCGGATTGGGCTCATATGGACAGTGGTTTTTTTCTTTCGTCCCCGCTCCATTTCAGTGGTAACAAATGTGGGGCTGTGGATCGGACCCTGCATGATCTTGCGCGCGATCGACAACAGTGGTGATTGGCTGGAAGCTTTGACTGCTGACAAAGCGACACGGAAAGAGACAGGGGGCTCTAGCGTGTATTTTTTGATCTGATAAGCCTGTGTGTGGGTCTCAGCCGAGGGACCGATCTCGCTCAGTCTCGGCATGACAAGCGAGGTCCGGCAAAGCTCCGATCCCACAACTAGCGAGACTACAGGTATATACAGCCGGAAGCCAGACTTTCCATCTCATCTTGGAGTGGCATCTTCCTCATCAGTCATCCTGAGCCGTGGAGCAGGACCCCACAATGGCCGCCATCCAGCAATTCATCTCGTCAGCCAAGGCGAGCCCGCCGAAGCTCGTGCGCGACTACCTCTCCCCCACAAACTCGCACCTCCTCTCCATCCTCCTCGCCGACGTCCTCCCCCCGCAATGCTACCCCTACCCGCCGCCACCCAGCGGCAAGCCCCTCCCACAGCTGCCGCTGCACGGGAAGCCGCTCCCGCTGGGCCACCACCTTGTGTACTTCCCCATCCAGGCGAAGCCGTCGGAGCTGTCGTCCGACGGCGCGGACGAGGACCACGCGCCCGGTGCACCGTACGTGAGGCGGCTCTGGGCGGGGGGCAAGATGACGTTTTTGGAGGGCTGGGAGGAGGTCATGAAGCTTGATGGGAGGGGGGCTGTGGGGTCCGAGGGGGTCGGGGAGGCGAGGGTCGTCGAGAGGGGGGGCGATAGCGGCATGGTGGTTGTGGACCTGCAGAGGGAGTATGGCGTTGACGGCAAGGTTGCGATTGAGGAGGTCAGGAGGCTTGTGTTCCTCAAGGGCGAGGGCGCGAAGAGGGCGCCCATGTTCGGCAAGTACCCCCCCAATGCCCAGATGAAGCGAAGTGCAGGTAGACTGACCGCCACCGCAGCCAAGGAGAAGCCCGACTACTCCGTCTCCCTGACCCCCTCGCCAGCCCTCCTCTTCTCCTTCTCCGCCCTAACCTACAACGCCCACCGCATCCACATCGATCCGGAGTACGCCGCCTCGGAATCCCACCGCGCCATGCTCGTCCACGGGCCCTTCTCCGTCGTGCTCCTCCTGACCGTCGTCAACTCGCGCCTCGCGCCCGGCGAGTCCGTCAGGACGTTCGACTACCGGAACTTTAGGCCGCTGTATGTCGGGGAGGAGCTGACGGTCTGTGCGAGGAGGATCTCGAGGGAGGGAGGGAGGGGGAGCTGGGAGGTGTGGATCCAGGGGCCTGACGGGGGGATCTCGGTCAAGGGGACCGTGGGGACGGGGTTCCAGGAGGGGGCGAAGCTGTGAAGGGGTAGACCGGGGGCTCCGTGAGGATTTGAGATGTACTTTCGGGGGTCGGCTTGGTGGAGGAAGTCCTCCGCGGTACATACAAGACGCACATAATAGACTCACAGGTCCCTGTGGTATGATACCCTGCCCCAGTGCACCTCCCCCGTTGTCACAGTTGTTCCTTCCATCGACTATATGAACAGCGGCTCGCTACCAAACGACAGTTTCAAGACTTCGGCTCCCTCCCTTCTTTCCACTCCTTTCCAACCATCACTCCCAAGCGAGCAATACCTAATAACCATCACTTAAACACCATCGTTAGTTCCGCAGCACCGACTCTCCCGCCATGCGACCAACTGCCCCCGAATACATCCCGCCCCGTAGAAGCCGCACTCGTCCGCGCCTCCCCGTCCTCCCCATCCGCACCATCAACGCCCTCTTCCCCCGCGCCCTCAGCCTCGCACCCTCCGGCTAGTTGCCCATACCCGCGCGCCTGGCGCCCGCTCACTCTCACCCGTCCGACGTCGGCACCTTCTACGTTCCCGAGGCCTACGACACACCGCAGCTCCTAGAGTTCGTCTTTGGCCTAGAGCCACATGCGGCGCGCGACGCTTTCGAGGCGCTTTCCGACGCCAGGCACCACGTAGACGTGGACGCCCTGCTCGTCGGGACGGTGCGGCGCCTCGAGAGGGTCCTGGGGGAGCGGCTGCCGACACCGAGCGCTGGGCTGGGGGCGAGCTGGGGTGTGCCGTCCTAGATGGACCCGGCGCCTGGGCTACGGGCGCATCCTCTTACGTACGAGGACTTCCTCGACGAGAAGCTGAGGAGGCTGCGCATCACGGGCGCGACGCGGAATGTCATTCTCCGGCTCGCGCGGGAGACGGGCCGGAGAGACTTTGACGTCCTACTCGCGCTGACGGGGTTCGCGACGGACCGGTACTCTTTCCTTCGCTGCCTCTCAGCCGCCGTCTCTGCTGATCTCACCTACCGAGGACCAGCCCCTAGAGCCACCAACGGCGCCGACGCAGCTGCTTAGGAGGGCTCCTACCGCCGCCTTTGCATCCTCACAAAGCCAAACACCACCGCCTCCCCGTTTGAGCCCGCCCTGACACAAGGCCTCTGCCCCGCCGCGGGGCTGGGGGACACGGAGGGGGTCGCGGGGGATGTGCTGTTCAAGGTGAGGAGGAGGAGGGGGGAGGCGAAGGAGACGCACTGCTTGGCGGAGGAGCATAGGGGATATGTGGAGAGGTTCATTGAGAGGGGCCAGCGTGAGGCGGAGAAGGGGGTTGAGGAGAAAGGAGGGGGGAAGGCTGTTGAGAATGCGGAGAGGGCGGTTTTCGACGTCGAGAGGGCCGCTGAGAGGATGAGGAGAGCTCTGAGGGAGAAGGAGGGAGTGTTTGCGTTTGGAAGGACCGAAGGGGCCAAGAGGGGGATGAAGGTCATTGGAAGGGTGAAGGGTAGGGGATCGGGTAAGGCGGGTGTGGTGGAAGGGAAAGGGAAGAGTAGGGAGATGGGTGAGGCGAGGAATGTGAGCGGGGGTGGAAGGCAAAGAGAGGCTGGGGGGGTGGAGGAGAAGGGAAAAGGTAGGGAGGCGGAAGAGACGGAGGGGAAGGGGGAAGGTCGTAGAGAGGCGGGGGAGGATGGGAAACAGACGAACAGCGTGGGTGAGAGGCCGACTTATGCAATGATGCTTCGCAAGGGGGAGGCTTCGAACTCGAGCCCCCCGAGATGACCGCAGCAGCCGCTCTGATCCACCGGGCGGAGCAACGCTGTTCTGGTCCTTTCCATCGTCGGCATGGCGGCAGGGCTTGGTTGGGTCTAGACTCTTTGAGCGGTCGGCAGACAGCGTCCTTGGTTGGCAGATGTTTCTTTCTTTCCCGGATACCAGCGACAGCGAAGCGACCTGAGTTCATGATCTTCTTGTTTCTTCTTCGACACATTGCTTGATACTCCTATACGCTCGCTGTAGACTACCGTCAACCTCCTCCACAGATACGCCCAAACTCGATAATCAGGTACAAAAGCAGGCGGAAACCACAGCGCCGGCCCAGCGCAGCACTCACTCACTCACTCACACTCGCGCCTACAAAGGCAAGCTCTGCAGCCGATCAACCAGCACATCAACCTCACCCCGAAGCTCACCCCCCTCCACGGCCCCCTGCATCCTCCTCCCCGCCTCAAGCAGCGGCTTCACATACCTCTCCCCAACCGCCCCCGCCATCCCCCCCGGCACAAGGTGCGCAAAGCCCCTCCCCGCGAACAAAAGGTACGCAAAGTTTGCGACCTGCATGTGGTAAGCGCTGTTCTGCGCCCAGTACTCCGCCAGCCCCGCCGCGTCCTGCTTGGATAGGAAGGCGAGGTCGGGGAAGAGGGAGTACTGGAGGGACTCGATGCACTCCTGCGACGCGAACCTGTTGTCGCGCTCCTCCTTTTGCGCGAGGACGATTTCCTCGCGTAGCCAGGTCACGGCGCAGGCCTGCAGGTTCGGGAATATGCAGTTCTCGAGGAGGTCGTCCAGTATGCGCAAACGGTCGCCGTCGTCCGGGTCGGCATGGAGTATCGCCCCCGCGAGGGAGGTCGCGGCGTTACGCGTGCCGAGGGTCGGGTGGAAGACGGCGCAGAGGGTCAGGAGGTGGTGGTACTCCATGAACTCGGGCCCCGGCGCCCCGTCGGCGGTCAGCTTGCCGCTCTTGTGGAGCCAGAGGCCGAGCACGACGAGGGCGTCGATGACACCTGGGTTGTTGGATATCGCGGCCTGGCCCTCGTCGCCTAGGAAGCGGTGGAGGAGGGCGCTGTGCTCGGGGAAGATGTGCATCGAGGGTTTGGGGTGGGGGCTCTCGAAGACTTCGGACGAGAAGACGCAGTAGGCCGTGAGGCACCAGAAGCCGGGGGACGAGAGGTTTATCCGCTCCGGGTGTTCGGAGTCAAGGTCGCCGGCCAGGGGCGTGCGGCTGACGGGCGCTTCGAGTATCTGTGTGATCTTTTCGGGGGAGAGGCTCGTGAGGCCTAGGTCGCCGGCGAGGGACTAGCAGTTGGTTAGCAACAACGGGTCCTGTTCTTGGGGATTGGATGTACGTGCCACCAGCTGCCCTATGAGGGCGTCCCTGGCAAGCAGCTTCTGCTCCTCCCGGAACGACTCCATCACCGTCTTCCGCCCAGGCACCAGCTTCTCCGGGTTATAGCACTCCACCAGTCTCGCCGCCCACCCGAGATCCGTCGAGTTGGCATACGCCTCAATCACGCAGGTAATGAACGACTGCAGCAGCCTCGACGTGAGCTCCTCCTCGACGGGGTCGGCCTTCTCGGCCTCGGGGTCCGGGGCGTTCGTCGCGGGGTCGCTGCCCTCAAAGGGCGTCATGAGCGTCGTGCTCGACTTGCGCGAGGGCAGAGCGGGCCTCGCGTTCCCAGACAGGGAGCGCACCAGGCTGATTACGGCGGCGGTCGACTCCGGCGTCGGCATGTACGCGGCGAGGACTGTCTGGAGCGTGGGGTGGAGGAACTTGGACGGAGCCCGGACCTCGAGGCGCTTATGGAGGATGCCCAGCATGCCGACGAGGGTGATGAACTTTGCGTCGAGGAGCGCGGAGGCGGCGCCGGGGATCTCCTCCTCCCCCTCGGCGGTCTCGGCGACTTCTATCGTGGTCCGCTCAAGCACCTCTAGCACCTTGAGGATCACCTCGCGCGGGTTCCCCAGGCGGGCAACGGTCTCGAGGCAGGCCTCGCCGCCGGGGACGTTGATGAGCATGTCCACCAAGTCCCAGCCAATATCCCTCGTGAGGGTCGCATCCTGTAGGATATCGAGGAGTTCGGGGAGGATCTCGGGCGAGAGGTACTGCTCGACGATGGTGAGGTAGGTGAAGGAGTCGGTCGCGGGGGGGCGAGATTCGTGGAGGCGGCGGATGACCTCGGCGGTGGGAGGGCGGTCGTCTGCCATTGTTGCGAGGGGCGGAGAGGCAGATTGGGCTGTGAGAAGCTGAGCGAGGTCCTCAGGGGGAGGAGACGAGGGGGGAGGGAAGGGGTGGTTTGTTTCGAAGAGATCGCCGGGCGGAGGAAGGGGTGGGGATTACTGGTCGCTGGAGCTTAGGAAACTTGGACGCACACGGTCGGATGGGGTTGGGTTGAGATGAGCGAACTGCGTCATCGGTCCACCAGGCGGGGGAGGGGCAGCCATAGCGGTAGCTACCTGGGCGCGTCCCTGGCGTGGCTTTCCAGGTACCCTGGCTGGATGAGAGCGGGGAAGCCTTGGGACACGGAAACGCAGATTGTCAAACGAGCATACACAAAGGAATGGGGGAGGAGAAGCAGTGTATACCTTCCAGCCCGCGAGGCTTCCAAACGCTCCAAGGGCTCAAACGCCGAGCCCGTCGTGTTCCAAAAAGCGGCATCGTAACTTCGATTCCTGCGGGATGCGACTTTGCAAAGCTTGGTATTCTCGCCCGGCACAGCCCCACTGGGCCCCCTGTCCTAACGGCCACCACTGAAGCTCTGTGGGTCCATCTAGTGCCGTGCCAGTGGGGGGGAGGAGTGCCCCGCCCTCCTCCCAGAATGGAAACATCAACCCTGGAGCACATGGACCGTACTGGTGCGGTTTGCTGGTGCATGGGGTCGGTCCCCTTACCTCACTTCAGACACTCGGTAAGTCTGGGCGCATGCTGTGGTCTCCGCGCCATCCCCCGCCTCCGCGTCCTCCTCCCGAATAAGCTCAAGGCCTATCCTATGCTTCGCGTCCTCCGCCCTGATGTGTTATTCCCCCCCTCCGGCCCCTTGGCACGCTTATCCGGGGGAGCCAGCGTTGTCTGATCAATAATATCTAATATCCCTTTTCCCTACAAACAGCCGAGTGGCGACACGGACACCCGCCCTGGCGCCCTCAGCGCGGCCTCACTGGCATAGCGACACTGCAGCTTTGGCCTAACCACCGCGAGACGCCCTGCGCCCATCGCGTTGGAGTCGCCCACCCACCTGCACCGTAGAGCCGGCTCACCCAAGACGCTCGCCCGGGGGCGGGACGACCCCCCTCGCCACGCCATCATGCCCACCACGTTCATGTGCCTACCTCCGGAGCTCAGGCAGATGGCCCTGGGCTTCCTTGCGCAGGAGTACGTCTTCAATCACGACTACCTCAGCCCTCTGGACCGCTGCCCCAGTCGCTCCCTCGCGCCCTACGCCTCCGTCTGCCGCGAGTGGAAGGACGTCCTCGAGCGCACCACCTTCTCTTCCCTCTGCCTGCGTCTGGGCCGCCTGGACGACCTCGAGCGCTACGTCGTCGGCGAGAGGCGCCGCCGCGTGCGGCACATCCTGCTCCATGTCCAGCTAAACCCGTACCACTGCTTGCCGTGTACCAAGCAGGAGACGTGGGATGACAAGCAGTGGAACAACCGGACGTTTAGCAGGACGCTTGTCCGGTTCTTCGAGGCCATGCACGAGTGGGAGAGGGACGAGGTCGTGCCCGGCGGTATCAGCCTCGAGATGTCCATGTCTAGCCCGAGCGACTTCAGGAACGTGCCGTTGCAGTTGTGGGAGCGCCGGAGATGGGATAGGAACGACATTGGTGACCGGCGCTTCACTGACTCGGCTGTGGATTTCATAGGCCAGGACGAGGAGGCGAGGGTGGTTGGCCTTTTGAAGCCCGTATATGTCATCAGCTCGTTTACATCGGGCGTTGTTGGCCGTCGGACGGTGCTGCCCGGCGCCTACGGAGAGATCATATCCGCCTTGCCTGGTGCGCGGAAGGTGGCTCTGACCCTTACCAAGGAGCAGCATCTACGGACGAGAAAGGTGTATCTCAGTCGTGAGTTACCCCATCTACACAGCCTTGATCTATTCGCCGTGTTTCCGGACAAATACTCCGGCCCCGTACTTCTGTGAAAGCGTCGATGTTGACAACCGTAGAACTCGGTGGCTACATAGAACGGTGGCCGTCTTCCCTCGAGTCGCTCGTCCTCTGTGGGCAGAACAACACGGACTGGCGGTCGCTCCCGCACGAAGTACTTTCGGAAAAGGACGCCGGAAGACAACTGTGCCGGTGCCTCCGGAACTTGTCTCCGCACCTCCGCCACCTCAGCGTCCGGAACCTAATCAAGATCCGGGAGCTCCTCGGCCCCGTCTGGTCCGCGGGCCCCGAGGATCGCGGAATCACGCCCCTCCGCGAACCAGACATACCCGTCTACCAACTCCTCGAGACGGTCGACTTCCACTACACGTCACTGAATTACAGGGTCGAGTGGTACAAGGACAACGACGACTTCAACGACCAGGAGGTGACGCGGCTGTGGCGCCAGAACGTCGCGTTCGCGGCCGCGCGACTCGCGGCGTACATGCCCCGGCTCCGCAGGATGACGGTCACGCAGCGGCCCATGATGTGGGCGGGGAAGCACGGGCTGAGGTACGAGGTGCGCGAGGGGCGCGCCGAGCTCGTCTTCTCCAGCTCGTTCGAGTTCAAGCCGCGGGAGTGGGTCGTTGGGGCCTGGGCGGCCGTCGCGAAGAGGAGGGGGATGACGTTGGCGGTGAGGACGGAAAAGCTGGAGGCGTTGCCGAAGGACGGGAGCGTGCCGGTGCAGACTGACAACTCGTAAACTGTGGAAGGCACAGTGGTGGCGCGAAGACTAGGTTTTAATGAGGGGCTAAGGGGCGGTTCTCTTGTGGGTGGGAGGCCGGGATTGGTTTCCTTGTTAGCACAGCGGGATGGGCGTCTGGTGTTCAAGGGCGGTCATAGCGAGCGGTCATAGCGATAAGGGTAGACGGATACTTTTTTGTTTGAGCTGTTTCCAGGTTTGTTGTGTGTATGAGATGGTCCTTTTACGGCGTTTCCAATGAGATGCGTCGTGAGCGGCGATCCTCTTGGCCGTCATGGTGGCTTGTGCAGCACGCGTACTAGACATACGGACGTCTTTCTTCCTCACCAACCTTCCTCCCTGGGCACGTACGTATGACTTTGGCTAGCGGAAGTGACGTGTGTGTTAGTGAGCCAAGGGTGGGATGCTGCAGCTTCCACAAGCCGCCGTCCGAACTAGCACGTGTCGTGAGGACCCCGCAGACGGGCCGCGGGGATGACGAAGCCGGGGCGGACCCTTGGGATGGCGATGATGCAAGATTACTCAGAGCTGTCATCCGGACTCCAACGCGGTGGGTTGTGTGTGTGTACGTGTGTTGGGGTGGGCGTGGGGGGTGGGGGTGAGAGAGGGCGGGGGGGGGGGGGTTTGGCCGGAAGACGGGGACGTCAGCTGAGGCGTTCCGTGCGTTGGACCGGCAGTGACGTTTGGACACCGGAAGTGTGATGCGGTGGGACTCCATGCACGTGCCGGGTTGGGGTCTCCACCCCCGTTTGCCCTGTTGTGGGGCGGCGGTTATGTGTCCCGAGGCAGAATCGCATTCCCTCGGTGAAGAAGTGTGTCCTCTGTAATACGCCGTAGAAGCCCCGACACTTTGGAGTTTAATTTGCTGGGAAGCCGCTTAGGCTGATCAGTGTCGAGGCTTAGAACTGGGGAAATGAGGGGGTTTGGCGACGTATCGGCGATCGAACAATATCGGCGGGTAGACATGCCTGATGTATTCCCGGCTAGACCCGACTCGGCAACTCCAAGAGCGCGCCTTGAGAACCTGCACCTCCCTCCCTTCTCAGCCGTTCGTTCGCCTTTCCGGACAACTGACAAAGTGGGGAACATCGGAGAAGGGGATTCCCTCCGCAGATGCCAAGTCCTTTGGACGCGCCCGCACCACCCCACGGCTCCGCCAAGCCCCGCATACTCGTACACCGAGACGCGCACCCACACACTCGGGGTATTCTCGGACGAGGGGAAAAGTTACAGTCAGATCCTTCGAGAAGCCCGCCCGATGTAACCTCGTTTAGTCGAACCGTTGCTTTCCCACAGGGCGGGAACGCCACTGGCACGGAAGAGGAAGGAGGGTTACGATTCTTGACGGAGGGCGGGGAACACCGGGGCCCGGCGCGGGGGGGGGGGGGGGCGCTAGGGGCGTGTGGGGGGGCCCACTCGACCGTGCGGGGGGGCCGTTTCTCTGGTGGCCGACGCCGAGAACTTCCCGAGGAGATAGGGGGAGTGAGGGAGAAGGTGAAGTGGGATACGAAGGGGGGGGGGGGCGCTAGCGGCGACTTGGGGGCCCCACTCGACCTTCCGGGGAGGCCGAGGCTTCGGTGCAGCGTGCTTCGTAGCGATGTGTAACTACAGTGCGTACCGCTGGATGTGGCGAGGGTAGCAGCCGCGCATTGTCCTGTACGGCGCCTCAAGGAGGAGAAGGAGGGCAATGAACTTGGCTAGTGTCAATATTGGGATATGTCCTCCTCGGTTATCTGCTCGTCTGATACTCGCGTCCGCGTGTGGCCGGACAAGGGCGGGGGACTTGGTGCCGTCACGGTGGACCAGAAAGGGCTACTACGTGGGGGTGAGTCGAACCCTCCTCGGGTGGCCAAGTGCAGGCTGGGAAGTTGTGGGCTCCGCGGACCTCCCCCCCAAGGGGTCCACCAGTCCACTACACACCCGCCGAGTGACGTTCTACAACCCACCAGCAAACCGGTAGCCCCGAACAAGCCGCCCCAACAGCGCCAGGTGTGGCACCCGCCATTTAAACGGCGTGGGATTTCCAGTTGCCCTTTCCAGCGCTCCCACTATTATTACACTGCAGTATTACTCTGTACTACAAAACGCCGCTGGCTTCCACCACCACTACCACCACACACCCCACAATTCCCTCACTTCTTCACCTTCCGAGAGCGACTTGCCACGACTTGAAACTCAAAAGGGCACTCGGTGCTCCGCGGCGCCACAAACTCTAACGCCTTACCCACCCCTCGGGGTTTCGAAAGGGTTTTCTTTTTTTTCTTTCGCGAACGAATCTGCGAAACGGGTGGTTTATAAGGACGGGAGCCGCTGGCTGGCGAAGACTTGCCTGTTTTGGAATTTCGGAATCTTCTAAGACAGTCGGGGAGCAATGATCTGTCACCAATAACAACACTCAACAATCCGGTGAACACGGCGGGAGAGAAAGCTGAAAACCACGACCGCAACGCAACGAGGCGCGGAGAGAGAAATAGTTCCAACGGCGAACAGACACCCCCGGCTTATCCGACCCCCTCATAGACTGGTTGTTCCGTACCAAGCCCAAGATGACGATCCGCGAAAAGGTCCGGCGCGCCCTCCGCAGGTCGGCCCCCTCGCCCACCACCACCTCCCCCACGCCCTCGACATCCACCACCGCCTCGGCGTCCGGCTCGCCCTCGGAGTCGAAGCTCACGTCCCGCCTCGCGAATCTCTCGCTCACGCGCCGCGGGCGGTCCTCGGGCTCAAAGTCGAAGAAGGACGGAGATAGGACGGGAGGTGACGGGTCGGACCCCAGGGAGAAGCCCTTTACGGAGACGAACCTGAGGTATCAGGAGATGTTTGGGGATTATGAGATGAGGTTTGGGGCGTCGAGGAGGTTGAGTGCCGACTGGGAGATTGAGGGGATAAGTCCGATGACGTCGAGGAGGAATAGTCTGTGCGGGGGGAGTCAGTGACCTCGGAAGTGCAAGAGAGGTGGAGCTGTGTGTTTTCTTTTTTTTTCTCTTCGGAGTATTTTTTTTCGATACCCGGGCTCGGGTTTGGACAGCGTGGAGCTGTTCACGGGACACGATTTGACGGGAATGGGAAACCTCGGGTAGGAGTCGGCATCTTTGGGATTGGGAATCTGGGCGGCATATCGGGACATGGCCATGGCTTGATGGGCATGGCGAGGCACGGCGTTTGCATTGGGAAAATCACGATACAACGGGCGCGGATACTATGCTTTTTCATCTAATCCTGCATCCTTCCATACAAAAAAGTTCCATAGAAGGAGGGCTTGTCAACGCGCAGTCTCGACGCGTGTCTGCCAATTCCTGGTAGACGCTCGTTTTGAGGCAATTAATGACACCTTTGGCTAACGAGCCACCACACAACAAGCTACATTGCTATTTTACTACGTGATTTATCAAGATGGCATGCGAAGTTTTATGGGCTTGTGACGGCAGATTAATTACGGGATTCCCTCACGCGAGATTCAGGCCCCGTACTCAAAGATCGCCGTCAGGTCGTTCTCGTCTTATACCTCCCCAGCCGCGCGAACGCGAAAAGGGGGGCATCCGGCTCGAGATCAGCGGTGGGGACGGGGCTGACCGAGCATGGCAGGAGACGGGGTTTTGCTCGGGGGGGGGGGGGGGGGGGGGGGGGATTGAATCGCCCCGGGGTTGTTTGCCGTGGCGGGCACGGGAGGG
>JAMFQS010000009.1:0-283969 GCA_025503055.1 Sordariomycetes sp. B11D1 | reverse complement strand
GCCCGGCGCCCCGGGCGCCGCCCCCCCGAGATTGAATCGCCCCTTGGTTGTTTTCCGTGGCGTTCACGGGATGTCTACGTGGCGCTGCTGGAGGCGGCTTCTGGCTCCGTATTCTTCTTTTGAGACTGTTGGGCCTGACCGGGGACGCCGGCTTAGCTTGCCTCTTGGAAAGGACCGTTGGCTGAAACGTGCGAGCTATGGAGGCGCTGGTAGCCTGTTTGGTGCAGCTCTGCCCTTCGCCTCTAGAGGAGGCGTAGTGAGCCTGGCTAGGGAGCGTTGAGAAAGTGTGTCGAGATGGCGCGAAAGATTTTGACTCAGGATCCCGAGGGTATAATGACTAAGCATATCAGATGGAGCTCATTAGTCATCCGCATGTGGCAGGCTGTCGCCAACAATTCTCACGAGACGCAGCAACAGGATGCGGAAGGACGGTCGGACGATGTGCCCTCGATGTATGAGTTCCGTCAATGTATCATCGCCATGGGGCAATGCGAGGGTGGTTAAGCTTATTTCATCACATCAACCACACCCGCGTCCTATATTGTCACCTTGACCAGATTGGCGACCCCTTTGACCATCTCGAGCCAAGGAAGCCCGTGCTGGGCCGATACTCCTGAACGGTGCTTTAGTGCTACAGGGCGGGCTACTCTGATTGGGTGGCGGTGGGCTTGGCAGGTACGCGGACCGTGGCCGGACCCCTACTTCGCGTTCATTGACTTTCCGGCGGGGCTTCTAGCGTCGAACATCTCTCGACACCGGCGACGTTCGAAATCCCGTCGGCCACGGTTGCTCCAACGTCGCAGGAGTCGGAATAACATGCGGGAAATCGGCATTAGCAGGCGCAATAGCCGGGCCACCTTGTGCACAGCATAAGTGGAAGGCGCGTCACGTCGCGCCAAAGAAGAAAAAAAGGCGTCCTGAGCAGGCTCTCGATGCGGGACGGCGGATTTTCGAATTACACATACCCCTGGGCTCCTTGGCATCCAAGCGGCCCCTCGAGGCTCATCACTCCTGCCCTCGCAGCGGCTTCCGCCCTATCCGCGTTTAGCCTCCCGGGAAAAAAAGCGCATGGGCCCGCGACCCGATCCTTCCCCAGGAATGTCGGCCCTGTCGCGTGATCATTCTCCGTCACTGGGGGATCTGCACTCGTTGTTCTTTTCCTCCCACCTCGGTGCTTCGTGATAGGGACAGTTTGTGAAGAGGGTGGCATCCGGACGCGCGTCGGCACGCTCATTATTACCGTCGCTTGTTTCGTCAAAGCCACATACTTATGAGGTTTGACGGTTAGCCTTCTTACCTTCCTTCTTTTGCTTCTTAGCTTCGAATTGTAGACCGCGGATATGGCGGACAAGGATGCTCCGGCTACGGCCGGCCGCTTTTCTGCGACGCGACGTCTGCTTGTGCGTCTAGCCGTCGTCTTTGTGCTTGTGTCCGCCGCCTTCCAGTACATCTTCCACGGTTCGTGCCGCCCGACGAGTCTCAGACATTGCTTTTTCCTAACCTTCACACCTCCCAACATGCCGCTGACGTATCCTCACCTGCAGTCCGCCTAGACCCCTACAAATGCCGGTCAATCTTCCACAGCGGGTCCTGGACGGCCCCGGACGATCGCCACCCCTACCGACGCTGGTCCCCCGACGACTGCCGCCTGCACGAGCACTCCCGCGGCGATTTCGGCGATTGCCTCGCCGGTCGCCGCGTCGTCTTCGTCGGCGACTCCTGGATGCGCCAGCTGTACTGGGCCGCCGCCACGCGCCTCGACGTCACCAAGCAGCAGATCGCCGTCCTGGACTTCTACCTTGAGGACAACAAGCAGAAGGACCTCTTCTTCGACGCCAACGGCGTGCTGCTCGAGTTTATCTGGGACCCGTGGCTGAACTCGTCCGACTTCAGCGATCAGCTGGCTAGGTTCCGGCAGCCGGCTGGGCCGAACAAGTATGGCATGGAGCGTAACGACTCCCCCGGCCTGCTGGTCGTCGGCACGCCGGGGCTCTGGGCCGCGAGGCATGGCGGGGACGAGTACATGGATCTGTTCCGCAGCGGCGTGGACCAGCTCCTGCCGTACATGAACGAGGACCTCGACTCCTTTGTCATGTCCCAGCCCCGGCAACCCAAGCGCGCGACCGAGTGGCTCCCTAACCAGCTTCACGTCGTGCCCGTCCCGGTCCCCAACTATAAGCGTCTCACGCGCGCCCGCCGGGTGTCCATGACGCCCGACAAGATCAACGCCATGAACACCTACCTGCGCAGCTGGCCTGGAACGGCTCAAACGCGCATCCCGTGGGTCTTCAACCAGATGGTCGAGGGCGACCCGGACGCCTACAACGAGGACGGCATCCACGTCGCCAAGGACGTCCGCGAGCGCGCCCTGAGCGTGCTACTCAACGAGCGGTGCAACGCCGGCCTTAGGCCCGACCTGCAGCTCTCCGGCTCGCTGGGCTGCATATCGCACGAGCGCCCCGGCCTCGTGCAGACCTGTGTGCTCATCCTATGCGCCGTGGTCGCCGCGTTGCTGGCCGTGAAGCGCGAGGACACGGCGCTGACGGCGACCGTCGAGGCGCTGGCGCCCCTCGCCTTTGCGGGCCTCATGTCGTTCCTGGTCGAGAGGTCGCACGTTTTTATGAAGGCGGACCGGCTGTGGGACGGCACGACGGCGGCAGTCGTGTTCGTGGCGTTTTGTGCGGCGTCGGCGGCGTCGGTCCGGTACTTCCAGGGCGGCGACGCGCACTTCATGCCGCGGGAGCATACGGACGAGTGGAAGGGCTGGCTCCAGGCCGTCGTGCTCCTGCTGAGCTACTTTGACGGGGGGTCGTCGCTCATCGCGCACAAGGCGTTCCGCCTCGTCGCCGCGGGGTACATCTTCCTCTCGACGTACGGCCACGCGACGTATTTCCTCACGACGGGCGACTTTTCCCCGCGGCGCGCGGCGGCGGTGCTCCTGCGGCTCAACCTGCTCAACTGCCTCTTGGCGTTTGCGGTCGACAACCGGTTCACGGCGCACCACTTCACGGCGCTCATCTCGATCTCGTTCCTCGCGACGTACGGCATCTTTGCCGTCAAGAAGAACAGCAACGGCGATATGGTGGTGCTGGTCGGGAAGGTCGTGGCGGCAGCGCTGCTGGTGAACCTCGTCATGCTCCCCACAGGGCTCCTTGAACACGCCATCGACTTCACCAACACCGTCTCCCGCTCAACCTTCGATAGCCGGAGGGTGAACGAGGCGCTCATCAAGGACAGTATCACGCCCTTCGTCGGCATGCTCGCGGCGTGCGTATCCCACCACGTAACCCGCCTCCGAGGCGAGTCCCCCCCGGAGCCAAAGTCCCGCGCCGCGTCCGTCCTAGACAAGCTCATCCTCCGCGTCTCGGACGCGAAGCTCCTCAAGCTGGGCAGGCTCCACCTAGGCGCGTACGCAGCCCTCAATCTCACCGTTCTCGTCTCGCTCCTGGTCCTCCTCCTTCCCGACTGGGTGATGCACGACAAGCCCCGCTATGACATGTTTCACCGCTTCCTCTCGCCGCTCATCGTCCTTGCCGGTACGTACCTCCGCTCGCACGCGCCGATCCTCCGCGCGACGAACCTTGCGCTTCCGGGGTGCTTGGGGCGCATCGCGCTGGAGACATATCTGCTGCATCACCACGTCTGGCTTGCTGGCTCCGGGAGCAGCATCCTCGCGCTGTGGCCGCGCAGCGACACGCCGCTCGGCGTGGCGCTGTATGGGATGCAGAAGGTGTTCCTGGCCGTGGTGTTCTTCGCGCTTGCAAGGGGGGCGCACGGGGCTACGCGATGTGCCGTTGAGGCGATCTTGGGTGCTGCGCCCGCGCCGGAGGAGGATCGGGCGGAGAGGGGGGAGAAGAGGGTCAAGATTGGGGTCAAGAGGCGGGCTTGGTTGCTGAGTGGGCTGGGGATGAGGCTTCTTGTTGTGGGCGGGGTTGTTTGGGGAGCGAATATGCTGTATGGGCTCTAGCGAGTGGTTTATCACTCTCGTTATATGTCTCATGTTTCTTTGCGTCGTTTGTGGCTTCTTTTTGCACATTCTTCTTGTATGAACTTGGGTGGGGGAGGTGCCTTTCTCGGGCTGTATTGGCGGTAACGACAGCGGGATGGACATGGTAGTTGCAGCGGGCATCATACTTACCACACCGCGATATCAGTCTCATGCTGTAATGTAATGAAAAGCATGTACAACCACAAACACTGAAGCCGAGCAAATGTCCGAACTCCCAAGCGCACACCATATCCTTCCCTGTCACCAGGTATTCTGTGACGGATTGCAAAGTCATGCCTAAGACGCAGTCTAATACAACCCTCGGTCCTAGGACTGCGTGATATATGGCGTCAAACGAAGTGATGTAGTCTAACTAACCATGCAGGGGATATCAAGAAAAAAAGACTGCAAAGAGGGGTATATCGCCATCAACAAGTCCAAACAAGAAGTCCAAGCACTACCGCGCCTCAACTTCACTTTCCCCCAACCTTCGGCAGCACCTTCGTCTGCCACTCATTCAAAAACACACCCCCAGGGTCCAACTCGTCCCGAACCTCCCTCCACCGCGTATAATTGGGATACATCCCCCTCACCGTCTTCTCATCCGGCTCACACATCATCTGGCCCCAGTGGACCCTTACCTTGTGCTCCCCCCTCCCTTCCCCTCCCTTCTCCGAATCCCGCCTTCCAAAGAACACCGACATCTCTTCCCTCAGCGCGGCATCGTACCCATCCACAACTTCCTGTGCGTGCGCCGTCTTGGCGGTGAAGATGAACTCGAACGCGCACGAGTCCTCCCCGATACCAAGCATCGCCCTCGAAGCCTTTACGAAACGCATCGACATCGGCGCGGTATTGTGCATCCCCCTCGACGCAAACTCCTTGGCTGTCCTGAGCACAGTCTCCAAGGCCACGAGGTACGCGTCATCTGCGATCGGCACGAAGATGGTGCACGCTAGAGCGGGGATGCTGTTGGTCCCAGGGCCGATGTTGTACACGTTGAAGCTGCGGTCGATGTAGCACTCCCTCAGCAACGATGATAGCACCGCGTCATTCAGGCGCGGGACGAGCCGTGGTGCCAGGGCAATTATCATATCCACGGTCGTGATAAGAACGCGGCCGAACCGCTCCTGGAACCACGTCGGGATGACGGGGCGGCTGAAGCGGGCGCCGCGCTGGAGCGTCCGGATCAGGTCGCGGCCCGGGGGCTGGAACTCCATCTTTGCGTCGCGCGCGTCGTCCACCGCGAGGGGGTGGCGCGTCGTGACGACGACCCTTGTGCCGTGTGGGTTGATGAGAAGCTCGAAGTGGTAGGCCGGGAGGGGATGGCCCGGGAACCCCCCGTCCGCGCCGTCGGAGGTCTGCAGCGAGGCCTGGGCTATATGGTGGGGCGGACTGCTGCCCTCGACGCTGGAGAGCAAGTAGATCTTGCCGTCAGATAGCTTCTCCTTGACCTCAGATACGGAGCTCTCGGTGCGGACCTCCTTGAGGTGGTATTTGGGCGTCAGCTTGAGCACGTAGGACGCGACGACGCCCATGGTACCCATGTTGATGAGGGCGGCGTTGAAGTAGTCGTCGTCTTGGATGAGGCGGGAATCCTGCGAATTGTAGGCTGCCGAGAAGGCCGCGGGGTCCGTGATGCCGCCAGCTGGCTCGATGCGCACGAGGCTTCCCGTGGCCAGGACGAAGTCTAGACTGGCGATGACTTCGACGAGGTGCGACGTCGTGAGAACCGACCCGTGAGTGCCCGTGTTGAAAACGCCGCCAATAGTCTGACCGTCGAACCCACCCAGCGCCGGAAAGGCGAGCCCCTGCCTCCACGCATACTGATTCACTTCGCGCAGGCTGTTTCCCGAGCCACACCTGATTAGCAGCTTGTGCTCTACTTCAGCAGCGCTCTTGTACACGGCGGGGACCTCGTCGGCCGCGCGAGCGAGGAGCTTGAGATTGTCGGGCGCGATCTGTATGCCGTCCGTCACGGCAATGTTAGACCACGCGTGGAACGAGCCGCCTGCCTTGATCTTCTTGTCGCTTAACAGGCCCTTGTGCAGCCACGCCATGACACCAGGCAGCTCGTCGATAGACGGGCAGAGCATCATGCTCGGGGTCCACACGAGGTGCCTCCCGTCATTTGCAAGCTCGTACGGCACCACGCCCTCAATCCACGGCTCTGTTGGCTCGCTGGTGGGTAGAGCGGCATCTCGCGTAAAGTACCCGTCCGCGACCCAAGCGATCTCGCCGAGGTGGCCGTCGTTGCCGAGGATGTAGGTCCACGGCGTGATGGGGCTCCCGCCGAGGGGCAGCCCGTCGAGACGGACCTTTTGGAAGACGACACGGTAGGCGTTGGTGCTCCGGTACTTGAAGACGACCCACGTAGGAACAGGATCCGAGGGCTGCCCGGTGAGCTTTGAAGACGAGGGGTCAGATGAAGATGACGACGGACGTAGGCGCATGCGCGTGATTAGGAAGACTTCGTTGCGGGAGCGCTCGGACATGACATCGCGGAGGGAGTCTAGGTCTGCGTAGAGGGAGACCGAAGTCGGCTGGAGATCGACCTCCCACAGGTAGGGACGTGGCCGCCAGCGGAGGCGGGGGTGGCTAGGTCGCATGCTCATGGTTTCCGCGAGGCAGGGTCCTAGGTAGGCGAGAGGCTGGAGCTGAGAGCTCAAGCGGGGCGTCGATCGACGAGGAGATTACAGGGATAATTATGTATTAGATATACTCAACTCAGGATTATCAGGATGCCGATAGGAAGAGCATCTTGGCCATCTCGGTGAGGATTGGACAAGGCGCGGAGGATGAGAAGAAAATGAGGATAAGATATGATCCATGGATGAGGGGGAAGACAGAAGTGAGAGGAGAAATGACAAGAGAGTAAAGGAATGTTCACGAGTCAAAAACTATCGACTGATGCATCCTCCAATGGCCTCTTTAGGAAAGAGCCCACCTGCCTTCTCACAACTGCGCTTCCCCGCGACACTGTGATTGGCCAGCGCCGGTGCCAAGCTGGCGTCCGATCCCGACCGGAGGGAAAGTGCCCTGCAGAGCTGCTGCCTGCATCATCACGGGAGTCCGGCACGTGGCAAAGGGCATCCTCATTAGCGCTTTCATTTGATAGGGCACCACGGGGGCATTTCAAGGCTGGCTCACATTGTCCAACCCACCCACCCCCGCCCCCCCCCGGGGGCCTCCTCCCCCCATTGTCTCGATGTTGACAAGCGGCAGCCACTGCGTGGTGCCGGCTTGACGTCGGCATTGTGGAGTCCGTCCAAATAAAGTTTCGGTGGAATGCCGAGCCGAGCGAGTACTTCGTACCGGAGACTCCAGCCAGGAACGCGACCGAAGCTTGTGCACGGAGCACAAACTAGTTTGACGATGCTACCTCATGGGCGGGGCATCATCTCAGGGCGAGGCCTTCAAACAAAAGAGCGAGCACTGTGAAGAGGTCTGCACAGTCCAAGACATTAGATATATATTATGGATGAATTAAGCTTCGAGATGGAAAGTACAGGCCATCCGATATGTAATCGAGTGATGCTCCTCTATGCTGCCACAACATGGACACCACTGTGCAAGCAGGTCGTGATGCCGCCGAATGCCCCAACTGAGCTACTGCTTCTTCTTCGCCCGCGCATCCGCCCCCTCTGAGCTTCCCTTTCCCCTAGCCGCAGAGAACAGCGTGAACAGCACCCACGCAAACCCAACCAGTATCGTCGCCGCCGTCCCAACCTCCACCCATCCCGCCTTCTCCGGCGCCAAGACAGGTACCTTGACCGCCACCGTCAAGTCACCGCCCTCGGTCCCCGTCCGGGGCTCAACGTGCCAGAAGCTCGTCGTGGGCTTAAAGAGCGTGTCGTACCCAAGCCACGCCCTGTCCCAGGGGTTCCCCGAAAAGGCAGCCTTTTCGGTCGCTTGGCAGGCCCAGAAGACGGCGGGGTAGGGGATCCGCGCCTCGGAGTACCCGCCCTCGGCCGGCGCCCCGTACCGCAGGTGGAGCGGGATTTCCGCGGTCCATGGAGAGTCGGCGTCCGCAGAAGCCTCCGGGGGCGCGAGCTCAACGAGGACCGTGGAACCCCACGGCGGGTTCTTGTACACTGGCATCTCGAGGTCGACTGGCTGGCTCGCATATATCAGGCTCGATAGGTTCTTGGATGCCATGAAGAGCTCGTCGGCTAGCTGGTAGCGATCCGCGAAGACCGTCCTCGGCAGTGTCAAGTACGCGTGCAGACCGCAGCCCCCTTGGTCCTCGTAGTCAGCTGGGACCGCCGCGGACGAGATGTTTAGCTGCACCGTGGGGTGAAGACCGTGCGGCTCCAAGAACTTTGCCGAGAAGCTCGCGTCAGTGCGGCGATGCCGGGACTGCACGGCGAAGGCGAGGATCGACGGCTCTTTCTTCTCGTCAGGCGCGGCGGCGAGGATGCCGCCGACGCCGAGCTCGTGGGCGTTACCGGCGGATTGATCCGTGGTGAAGACGCCAACCTCGGCCTTGTGACCGTCGATCGACTTCGCGCTCACGGTATGCGTGCCGCTTGGCCAGAGGGCCTGTAGTCTGAGTGTCTCCGAGTTGGAGTCATAGGAGAAGTCCATCGAGGCCGCGCTGCGCAGCTCCTGCACGCGGGAGCTACATTCGCTATCAGCTGTGTTGACGCAGAGCGTCTTCTCAAGGCCTTCGATGAGACGGTCTAGCTCGTAAGGTTCGTAGTACTGGAAGGCGACGTTGAGAGGATCCCCATCTAAGGAAGGGAGCTTGATGAATGAGTCTGAGTCTCCGCAGCCGAGCTCCCCAAACAGCAGCTTGACGGACGAACACAGTCGGGTCCTGGAAAACGCATCAGTCCTGTCCTCGCGAGATGCGGGTTCAAATCCAGATACCTACGATTCGTCGCCTTCTGGGGTTTCGGCGGGCGTGTAAAAAACATGCAGACCGGGGGGAACCCTGGAGCTGAGCAGCTCCGGCAGCTCATAGCTCGACGACGCGGCCCATTTGACGTGGAGCTGCCTCGCGTAGCGGCCAAGAAGGTCCACGACGTCGCCCGGAAGCTCATCCAGCCGGAACGTCAGCCGCTCCTCCCTCGCCGCCTGAATCTCCGGGCCGGAGACGGAATCGCCCTCGACGCGGACCGAGGCGGGGTCGACGCCGCCTTCCGGTCGGTGAATCAGGGTAATCCTCCGCTTCATGGCGCTTGACGCTTGGGTGGAGCCCTATTTGGTGTGCGGGTCAGGGCTGCGGTCGGCCGAAACGGTAAAGATGGTCGGGAAGATTTGGGGGGGTATTGAGGGTGAGTTAATCTGTCTACCGACAGGTTTAGTGTCGGAGGGTCAGCTCGGGTTGGCTGGTGTGGGCAGTTTGGGAACTTTGGGAGATGCTGGGGGACGCAGTGGTCTTGTGTCCATTGGCTGGTTGCACTCCGTTGTCAGGTCGTCGGGCTCGGAGGCGGTTGTACAGTACTTTTTGATCTACAGGGCGCTTCGAGGCCTCCACTGGGGTTGCTGCCTGCCTGCCATTGTAGCACAGTGGGGGCAGAGCTGCCGAGCGTGTGCGTCACGGGCGACAGCCAAGGTACTGCTACATACCCCTGGTCCCGTTTGGTCACCGACAAGACGGGCGCGCTAAACCCGATTGGTATACCGATCTCATCAGTGCCCCTCGTCGACTCCAGGCTCAGTTGCGCACACGATCTCAAGTGCCCACGTTGAGTCTCGGGGCTCGGCGAATTAGCAACGCACATCGACATGGTGCATGGAGAGGGCTTGATCGTCTTCCTCGTCGAGTTCTGTGTCCATTTCCCTCCATAGTCCACATCCCCGAGCGATAGATATCCGGCTTGCCATGGAATCCCGCGTTCCGTAACGACTGCGCTCTTCCCTCCCCTCGCACCTCTCTCGGCTACCCTCGACGTCCCGGGGCTTGTCGCCCCGCTCCATCTACGCAACGAGTCGACATCATGAATGAGACGCCGTATGTGACGATACGGTCAAGGCGGCCAGTCGGGGAGAGTCCCCGGTCGAATGTACGTGCAATGGGAACCTGCAACGGCGTGTCGCGGAGCGCCGCTGCCGTCTCGGTCTCGGATTCTAAGCGTGATGCCATCTAGTATGCGCCGGGCTCGGCTCCAAAAGCCGCCACGCACGACATCAGTCGCACGAGCTTCCACGTGAAGCACATCTCGGACTTTGCGCATACTCTTGAAGAGGTAAGGTGACCTGCCGAGCGCTGGGCCCTGCTATGGGATGCCTGACGCCTATCCAGTCTGCGACTCGAGCGTTTCCGAACCGCGGCCGGTCATCTCAGAGGTACAAGAAGGTCCAGGCTCTCCTGCTGCACTGGAGCACCGATGATCTCTTTGTGCTGCCCGAGCTGGAGGACCTGGAGAAGTGCCTGAGGGAGGACTACGCCTTTGAGACCGAGATCTTCCCGATACCCGCCGACAATGCGCACTTGGAGCTCATGATGAGGATTGGCCAGCTCATAAAGGAGCACGAGTCCCAGGATACACTCTTTGTGGTCTACTACGGGGGCCATGCGAGGATCGACGAGGCAAGGCAGAGCAGGTGGTGCGCGTATGTTGCCGAGCTCTGGTGATGCAAGGCTTGAGATGGAGACTAACTTCTCATACAGCACGCGAAGCCCTGACTCGCCTTGGCTACAGTAAGTCCCCCCGCCGTGCTTACCTAGTCACGTATCTGACTCTTCCAGATGGTCCGCAATTCAGACTCTCCTCGAGAGGTCCGTATCTGATATCCTCATTCTCCTTGACTGCTGCGCCGGCGCCGCCAGCGCAACGTTCTCCTCCGGGAACAGCACAACCGAGACCATCTCGGCGTCGAGCTGGGACGCCATCGCGCCAGACCCGGGCCGGTATTCCTTCACCAACGCCCTCATCGAGGTTCTCCAGGAGTGGCATCACCGGACCTTTTCGGCCGCTATGCTGCACGCAGAGGTCCTCGCCCGATTAAAACACCCGCGCCCGATCATGATTAACGGGAAGTACTTCGAGGCGAGGTCGACACCAGTTCACTTCATGATGACCTCGGATCACAAGGCGCCGAGTATAGAGTTCTCGCGCGTCCGCTCGTGCGAGTCGCCGCCTCCGCCGCAGTCACTGCAGCCGTCGCTGGGCCCACAGACGCGGCGGCCCGCAACCCCGGTGTTCGACCCCGTGTTCATGGACAGTAGCTCAGACGAAGCCGCTGTCGGCACCCCCGAGTCTACCAGTGCTGTCATGCCGAGCGGCGTGTCAGAGCCCAATGAGAACACACCACACGTGATGATCTCACTGGCTCTTGAAGAGGACCAGAGGCTGGACCTCAATGCCTGGGAGGGCTGGCTAGCGAGTTTCCCGGCACTGGCCAAGTACGTTAAGGTGCAGGGTGTATTCAAGAGCCACTCCAATCTTCTTCTACTGTCGATGCCCGTGATGATATGGGATCTCCTGCCGGAGAATCAGGCGACGTCGTTCGTTGCCTTCATCAGGTCGAACAACTTGGCCATGGAGAAACCGCAGCAGAGGCCTGTAAAGGCTAAGGTCGCCCCAACCACTCAGATCCAATCTAGGAATGACGCCAGGTCCGAGTCGGTGTTCTTTGACGACAACACCACGATAACGCCGTCTGAGACCTCCACGGCGGTACAGTCGTTCAGACCGGCCGCTCAGGAGCCTTCTTCTTCAACACATACCCCGCGGCCTCGCGCGGTACCGGTACACCCTGCGCGGCAACAGACCACCCTTACTCGCCAGCCCAGCATGCCGGCGATTAGCATGCCAGCCGGGACGGACATATCCCGGGCCCTAATCTACAACCAGCACCGTAGCGCGCGGAGGACGACCTTTGGCAGCAATGTTCCCGAGCCGCCCAATTTCGCGAAGCACATCGAGAACAGGCTAGAGTACTACTACCAGCGCAACGCCCAGCCTTCCGACGCGGAGAGGGAGTTTATCGCATCGAACCTTGGCATAGAGACTCTCCACGTAGAGGTGAGTTTCCACGTCCTATCTGGACATATCCCTGCTAACTGACGCCAACAGGCATGGTACCACTATCGGCGCGAACGGGACGTCGTGAGGCAACAACTAGAAACCCTCAAACTCGACGCCAAGCCGAAGGAGGCGCTACCCGGCCCGCGGATGATACTGCCCGGCCACCTCAACGAACTCCTAGAACTCTCGCTCCCGGGGCAGGTCCTTCCCGTCGACCTCCGCAAACCGACAGACTTTGAGAGGTCCCACATCCACGGCGCCGCGAACCTCTGCGCACCGGCCTCATTCCTCCGGCAGGCGCCTCTGGAAGCGGTCGAAGCCGCCTTTGCGGACGACCAGAGCCGCAGGGCGTTTGAAGGGTGGCAGATGTCGCGCTGCATCGTCTTTTACTCCCGCGAGCTCGAGTCGGTCCGGGAGTGCCCCGCCGCGGAGATACTGGCGGCAAGGTTTGCCGCGTGGGGGTGGGGTGGTGAGGTGTACCTTCTCAAGGGGCACTACCGCGAGTTCAGCGCCAGCTTTGGTCGGCATATCGGGGGCGCGAGGATGAGTGACGAGGGGAGGGAGTATCTGGATGCGATGAAGCGACGCTCCGTGTTGAAGGAGGACGTCACAAGGTCGGAAGGAGAGTATAGAGCCTGGCGAGAGGCGAGGGGCGCGGAGGAGCTGGGGAACACGGCTCATTCGCCTCTGGACGAAGGGAAGAGGGAGGCGATGGAGGAGCGGGAGGAGGAGCTCGAGCGGAGCTTCAGGGAGAGGTTCCCGCATTTCTACGGCTCAACGAATCCTAAACACGGAGGGAAGGTCGACGACTTTTCGGACGTCAAGGCGCAGATGGTGGGCCACCTAGACAGGGGCTTAACCAAGATGCGCGAGGCGAGCCGTGCCACGCCGTCCGCGCCTGAGAGGGCGCCGGGGCACGAGAAGGGCACGGAACGGGGAATCGAAAGGCGGGGTTCGTCGGACTATGTTGAGGTCTGTAAGGATGGGCAGGGGGAGGAGCAGGGCCAGGGGAGGGGGAGGGGGGGAGGGCTGATTAGTCGGGTCTTGAGGAGGGGGTGAAGCGCATCTATGAGGCAAGGGAAAGGAGTTTGGAGTTGGAGTTTGGTTTGGAGCATAGGTAATCCGGGGTAGGACAGCTGGGTATTGTGTGAATTTGAAAAAGCAAGCACGCACAAACTCGCTCTTTGCTGCGAGGACGCGCCCCAGCGCTTGACATGACGCGTACCTTTACCGCGAGCTCACGTGCCCTCTCCTCTGACTTCCGTGGTGCAAGTCCATGTCACACCGGATCGAACAACCTTCGGAACCAAGCTTCCCTCGGCCAAAAAGAGCGCCCTCGCGAGCGACCCAGGCCGCCGACGCGCCGAGGCCTCGTATCAGGCCCGCCTCCCTCGGTGCCAACATATCAGCCTACCAACCCTCCGAGCCGCCGTCCCATCGCATGCTGACCGCCCGTACGCGGGGGTGTGGCTCATGGCCCCACGCGTCTCTCTTCCTCCTTGCTCGGAACTTTATCGCGTGGTCTTTTGGGGGCCGTTTTCCCGTGGTATCGTGGGCCCGCGTGGGTCGACTGTTGAGGGGCTGTGCTTGTCCGGTCTGCCTCGCCTCATCTATCGTCCTTGGAGGGACGACGCGTGGTACGGATCGGATGGGCGAGGGGAGGCGGTGGCCTCTGGCTAATATCGCCAATCTACGACCATCTCACGCCACCAACTGCAACCGCTCACCCCCTCCCGCTGTACGGCATTGCCCCCCTTTATGACCACTTACACGGTTATGCCCGGGCCCGACCCCCTCACGGCAGTTGCAGGGCGCCAGGTCGCGGAGAAATCTCCCCGAGGCGGGTGACAGGTTGCCCGTTGCGGTGCTTTGCCCCGAAGTCTTTGTCGCTTCGTGCGTCCCGAGCCCCCGACATCATTGCCGTCGAGCCGAAGTTCTAGCCGGCCTGCAGACTGCCGTGCACTTTCAGCCGCGCCGGTTTTCGAGGGCCTTTCCCGCTGGGAAGCCTTTCTCAGGGGTCTCACGGGAGGGTTTATTACCCAGCTTGTCCTGCACGTATCATAGCCTCGTTCTAGGAGGATGGGGGCCAAGGGCATATTGTCCCCCCCCCCCCCCCGCCAGCCTGTCGATACAACCCCTATACTAACCAGATCGCACGAGGCCCAGAAATTTCCCCGGAACACGAGATATCGCGGACTGACATATAGATGCCGCGGGCCCCACATGAGGTCTTGATGCTCGGCACCATCACACAGCCCCGGTCCTACTATAGCCGCCTGACGGCGGGAGCAAGGGGCGGGCGGATGCACAGGCGTGTCCATATCGGAGGCTCGGTCGTCAGCGAGCGGCAGGGGCGAGTTGAACCGGTTCGGCGAGGTGAGTCCTGGTGATTGATTGCGGGCTTTTTCGTTTCCGTGCCCTCGCTCACTGCGAGGCTCTTCCGACGCGGGACGCCTTGGCGGTGACAAGGGAGGGCGGGGGCTTCTCTTGCATCGTTTCTTCGTCGTCCCCGGTCGCCTGCTAAATCCCATCGAAGGCCCGTGCTCTGACGGCGGGCTAGACCGTTCGAGAGCGTATTCGGCCCCGCACCCGTCTCTCTGTTCTCCCGACCATCAGCCTCTAGAGAGTGACGAGTTCGCGGCCGGCCACCATCCTGGCATCTCCTGCTCCCCAGACGAAGCGTGGCTGAAAAGGAACGACCGGTGGAGGGAGATGCGTGGCGAGGGAGCGCTGCATGACGGGGCAAGCGACTGCTACCCTCTCATACGCCGTATTACGCCCCGGGGGGGTATCCTGACGTTGGATTCTATGGCGGCGAGGTGGGCTTTTCGGGGCGTGTACATGTGGGGGATGCGACCAAACGACTGTTGGATCTGCCTGGGCGACGCGTTCCTGGGGGCGGGATGTAACGTCCGGGGGACGTGAGGATCGTTGCGCCCGGGGGTTGGTGTCTGCGACTTTGTCCTTCTGGTTCATCCGTTGTCTTTGTGGTTTTTGCATGAAGGGAGTCCGAGTTTCCATGGGAATTCCAGGCCGCTTGTGCGATGGATGGGCAAGTTCATGCCGGCCAGTCGATGAAACCCGGGGGGGGGGGGGGAGTCGATGAATCGTCGCGAGCCCGCGGTCTTCTCGTCGACGACATTGGTAGCGCGATAGTCCACGGCAAGACGGCGGCTGGGTAAAGCCTGGCTTCACGCCTACGCCCTGCCCTGGCCAGACCGGGGACTCGCCGTCCCGCGTCCTCCGCTCACGCCCGGCTTGCGTACTCTCCACGCACTACTTGCCTCGGTGCAGGCCGGGCCTGCCTCGGCCGATGGGCGGAGGCGATGGGACGTTGACCTGGGGTTCCGCCGACGATGGACGAGAGAGCCTGTGGCCATCCTTGGCGCCGAACCCCGGAACGCCAGCCGGCCGTGAGGGCGTCCCCGCCTGGCCCCATACCTATCCGGTCGGGCCGGACCACACCCGCCATCCGTCCGCTCACCGGGGCACCGAGCAGAAGCCCCGGCATATTATCGAGGAATCGAGGAACGTGCCCATGCCCCGGACACTGCCCCCAAGTCCCCATGCTCTCCGTCGAAAGCCGTCCTGCCAGCCCCAGCGCAGCCGGGACCCCTGCCCGACAAGGGTAGACGCAAGGGGTGCCCCCTCCCCAAAAAAAAAAAAAAAACCGACCCTGTCTCCCTATATCCGGGCCCGGAACCAGGTCTCCCTCGCTCCAAGGCATTCAGCTCCCCCGCGGCCCTGCTCACGTCCGGATCTACCCGCCGTCCGGGCCTCTACGCCACGCCACGGATGTCATTCGGCCCGCTCGCAAGAAGTCAAGCTCATCCCTCCCGGAGGATTGATTGGGGGTGGCAGATCGGCCGAGTCTCCGGCGGGGGAGGTACCAGAGCCTGCCGCACACCCCCTCCTACACGGGGCTTGAAGTGGGTGTAAGTGACGATGAGCAGCCGTCGTGGCGTGGGTCTTGGGAAAGGGAGAGAGAGCCGGGGCGGAGGTTGGCACGTCACGGTAATGGCTCGTGGGCATCGGACGTCTGTCAATTGGACATTTGGACATGCCAAGTAAGCCCCCCCCCCCTCTCCCTTTGCCTCCACGTCTCTCGGGCCACTCTCCGCTCCGCCTCCACCCGCCACATACGGCTCCATTCCCGCACTATATCGTAAAGCACCCCCAGCAGGAACCAAGGACGGAGCGGGAAAAGACCAGCCCAGGCCTTAGCGCCTGCAGCCGCAAACCATAATCCCCCGCGGCTGCTTCATCCAGGCAAACGCGCTAGCCCACGGGACCGCAGGATCCAATGGATCCCGGACGTCGTTTTGCCCCCCCGACATCCCTAGCACAAAGCTTCGCGCCTCGCACCCGTCTCCGTTCTCGGGTTAGTCCGGCCAACACCCCCCTCCCCTCTTCCCAATCGAGAAGGAAAGTGGGTGTCAGGGGGCGTTAGTCTCCGCAAAGTAGCCTGCTGCCCAAGGTCCCGGGACCCCCACCCCGTACCTCTTTCTCGACCCTCGCCCTCGTACATCCGTGGTCTAGAACCTCGCAAAGGTTTTGCAAACGGGCGTAAGAGTTACGGTAGAAAGCCACCGAGATGGAGGGAGGACGGAACTG
This sequence comes from Sordariomycetes sp. B11D1, assembly GCA_025503055.1. NCBI lineage: Eukaryota > Fungi > Ascomycota > Sordariomycetes > Sordariomycetes sp. B11D1. The sequence goes on along the minus strand of JAMFQS010000009.1, from coordinate 267,388 downwards.
CACAAGAATCCACCCAGCTTTATTTCGTTTCCTAGAATACAGACGGCCAGCCTCCCGGATTCCCGAAAACCCACCATCCCCCTTCCTTGACCGCCCCAATACTATTCCCATATGCTCGTGTCTCTTTTTTTCATACCCGTACCCGCGTGTCCTCCCCCTTTCCTCCTCCCGATTACCCTTTCCAGTAGTACCGTTATCTCCTTGGACAAGAAAGAATAAAAAGGCCCAACGAAAAAAAAAACAAAGAAAAAGGAAACCAGTTTCTGTGGCTTTTGCCCCAAAACATGATGTCTATGACCCCCAAGTTTTCCCAGCAAACCCCGTAAAAAAGTCAGCCTGATAGAGAAAGAAACCCAGGCTGTAAGTCCTTCCGCGCCTAGGCCCTCGTACCGTAATAAGACAAAGAGAGAATGGAAAACACCCGCCTATATAAAACAAAAAAAAAAAAAAAACATCGAAACAAGGCCACGCGTGAACCAAAAGATGGTCGCAAGATGCATGATGCAAAAAGGGTGCGAAAGAGTCAAGAGATGGCAGGCGAGAGCGAAAGGGATGGAGAGGCAGGGAGAGGAAGGCTAGATGCTCCCCCTCTTTACATGTCCCCTCCTCTTCCGCCCTTCGTACGACTCTCCCTCGCTCACAGGCGTCGGCGGGCCCTCCTTGCCGTACTCCGTCCCCTTCGCCTCGCGCGAGGCGTGCAGCGCATCGGACTCTGCGCGGGCGTTGTTGATCATCGTGGGGAGCTGCCTCCTCCTCGCATTGATGAACCAGTTTGAGATTTGGTCTGTTCCCCCGCCCCCAGTGTTAGTAACTGCTTCTTTCCATTTCTTCTGATATCATGGTATGTTGGGTGTGTGCACTCACTCATCTGGAGACCCGTCTGCCTCATCAGCTCCTGCTTCTCATCCTCTGTAGGGTAAGGATGGTGCAGGTGCGCAACGAACCACGCCCGCAGCTTGTCTGTCGTCTCCTTGGGCAGGTTCCCCCTCCTCTTCCTCTGCCGCGTGTCCCCTCCGTGCCCCACGTCACCGTACCGCACAAAGTCGGGGTGGTAGTGCGCCGGCCCGTAAGCGGGGACGTAATACCGCTCGCGCTCGAACGGGTGCGCGGAGCCAACGGACAGCGACTGCATCCGCGAGGGATGGTGGAACGGATGGTACGCGAAGGGATGCCTGTACGTGTGGTGCGGGGCCTCGAGAGGCGCCGCTCTTGGGACGGGATAGTCTTCCATGGAGCCCTTGGCGCGGAGGACGGGCTGCTCACGCTCGTAGACGGCGTGCGGCGGGACCATGGCGGGGAAGTTCGGCCTCCGCTCCAGCCTCTCGACGGGCCGCTCCGGGAGGTGCACCGTCGGCGGGGAGTGCACTTGCATCGCGCCGTTCATGAAGGGGCTCGTCTTCGCCGATCCGGCCCAGCTCTCCGCTGGGGTCCGCTGTGCCGGCGACGGCTGCCGGGCGTGGTAGAGGCGGGGAACCCTGCTCGCTCGCTCGCTGCCCTCGTCGTCGATCGAGTACCGCCTCCGCTTGTTGGGGTTGGAGTTGGGAGAGTGCGTGTACTCCGGGGGCGTGGCGGCGGCGGCGGCGACCGTCGTGGGGGAGGTCGTCGCGGAGGGTGTCCTTGCTACGGAATCCTGTGGGGAGGGGATCCGCAGCTGAAGTTCGGGGAAGGCCTGCAATTCTGTTAGATCAAAACGGGTTTGGGGATGCGGTGTGTCGTCGACGAACCTGCCGGATGGAAGGCAATGATATCTCTGACCGCCGGGGAGGAAAGTCGGCGAAGGAGCGCGGGCCCTCCCAAGGGTAGTCTCTTGTGAAAGAGGAATGAGGTGACGGAGCCATCGTGAGCATCGACATCTTGATGGTTTGCCGTCTCGGAGACGACTGTGTCGATTGAAGATCGTGAGGCGTCGAGCCGGTGTGTTGTATGAATGAGCCCTCTTTCAGAGGCAGTTGTCGTCGAATGCACCAGGCAGCGAGCAGAAACCAAGTCGTCGTCTCTTGCAATAGGCCAAGAAATGAAATGTTGTTGGTCCCGGTGAGTGGCGAGTCGAGAAGGATACGATGATGGGTCGACAGGAAACTGGTGATATATATAAGGGGACGAGATCGAACAAGTACCGGTCCCACGAGCGAAGTTGATGCGTGTGCCGCTATATAGATACGTCGCGCGGGGCCCGAGCTGCGTATCTATATATATGGACGGGACGTGGTCGGTGGCATGCGGTACCCAGCTAGAGACGAATAGTCTCGACAATGCATGTGGGGAAGGGGGGAGCCGGGGGGTGGGCGTATGACGGGGATCCTGTCCAAGGGTTGCGAAAGTTGCTCTTGTACAACGGCGCTAGTCGTAAGACGGGCAGACAGGGGGGACCTGCGTTGAGGAGAAAATGCGAGGCAAAGGGTAGTCGGGAGGACGGAGGGGAGTTTAAGAAGTGGGGGCCGCTTGGTAGAGAGGGGGGGGGCGCGAAGAGGTAGAGTACAGAGAGGACAGGGAAAACGAATGCACGAAGCGGTTGTGCCTAAATAGGAAGAATATGATGTTGACTCTGGCTCGCAGCTCCAGGCGGGAACCGGGGAACGGGCGGCTCCTTATGAAAGACTGGTCCCGGTGATATTAGACCCTGTTCGAGAAGGGGTCCTCTCCGATCTCCTTGACAAATATTAGGCTCAGGATGTCGGGAACCAGGCGGCAGAGACGGCCGAAACGTGACGGGGGGAGGGGGGCCAAAGCAAAGCCTCAAACGGCGGACAAGAAAAAAGAGGGTCCAGAGACGGACTGAAGACTTGCGGGCAGCGGACTCGAAGACGAGGTGGGGAGCGGTCTAGGACAAGTGTTTCTGCAGAGGATGAAGAAGGTTCGTGTGTTGCAGAAGTTGGAGACACTCTCACCCCTCCATCAAATGGAAACAAAAAACAAGTACTCTTTGTCAGGCTGGAAATCCTGATACCACCGGGTCAGCGGGGGGACCCGCGGGCGAGTGTACCGACCATGACCAGTCCTTTAATGGCCAAAGATACCGAGGGGAAGGGGAGACCTGTTTCCTGTATGGGGTATGGAGCGAGGGAGGGGCGTGGACAAGCGATCCCGGGGTGTGAGATGTGCAAAGGGGGGGAGTGGAGCGTGGAAACTGGTGTGGGAGTGCGAGGTGGAAAGGGGGTGCGTGAGGCGTGTGGATCGGTCGGGGAGGGGGGGTGTCCGGCCGCTGGGAACCTGGCCCCGATACCACGCTAAGTCCCACGGTACAGCCCGGACAGCCACAGTCTGCGCCGGCAAACAGAACGAGATCGAAGGACAGGGATGCGCGGCGCAGAGAGACCGCCCTGCGGCAGGTACATGATCCTCGTCTGGGCGAGATCCGCAGGCCCCCTAATGACGAGTCCGGTCCGAGCAGCGCGCGTAGAGGCCGGCTGTATTCTCACCCGCTCCCTGCCACCCAACGGGGATCAACGTTCGACAGGAGGAAACGAGGGTGCCAAGTCGCCTCCTCCGGACTGTCGAAGCTTAGCCTCGCAAGTACCCTCGTACTCGGCGTGCAGGCCGTGGGGCGCCTGTGGGCCCCCGTACCAAGACCAAGACGTGCGGAGCGTCGGCGGGTCCGCGGGTTGCAGGGAGATCGACCGGGAAAGATCCAAGACGCTCCCTTCACGGTCGTGGGTACGGCGGTACGATGGTGTCAGACTGGCGTTGTTCTCTCTCTCTCGCTACACTTGGCAAAGCGCAGGGCCCGGCACCTCACAGCGCTCGGTTATGCGTGCCGCTGCAGAGAACAAAGGAAGAAGCCGTCTTGGCGCTTGCCTCGGGCGGCGTTCCTCCGCTTGACACACGCGCGCAAGCGTTCCTCGAGGGCGGCAGTTGACGTCTGGACCTGCGCCGCGCCTTCATCCAACGTCCTGAGCAAAGTTGGCCCGTATGACGCCTGCCCTTTCTGTCAAAGCGGATACGAGCGAGCGATTCCCAGTACTAATGCGTGCGTACATGTACCTTAGTCGGCACTAGCCCGTATCCCTGGCCCCGGACGGGGGCCGTTCATGACTCGCCTTCTTTTTTTGACATCGACAGGGAGCCAGGGTGTAACGACGAGTGCGCTGGCGGGCCCCCCGGGGGGAGGGGGGGAGGGGGCGCCGAGATGGGAAGGACATGGCCCACCGGCAGGGCGCCTTTTCATTAGTGAGTTGTTTCGTCTGAGACGTGTGGGGGGTGGGGACGACGATGGGCCCCGAAGGGGGAAGACGTCTTCGTTGCAGTTGTCTGATCTTTAGCCTGCTCTTGATTCCCTGCATTCGAGAGTCCAGACTTCTGATGATGGACCCACCAATGATTGTGGCAGCGGGGTGGTGTTGTGGACATCTTGATGGAGGCGGGAGACGACAAAGTACATAAAGTGGTGATGGGGACTCTCGGTATTAGCAGGCCGATCTGTGTGGGAGACGTCGCGACAAGGAATTGACATGCTGCAAATGAGAAGGAGACACTGTCCCGGGGCCGCAGCTGTCCGCCGTCCGCCAGCCCACTTTCGTCCGCATGGCGGTCAAATCAGCCCCGCCGTGCCCTGTCCGTGCGCACGCCCGCCCGACCTGACACCTGGTGCCCAGCTGGGACGACAGGCACCACCCCAAGATGAACATGGAACCCGCCCGGAGACAAAGACTCGGACGTCGCAATGTCCCGGAGCCGGCGGCGGACCGTCACTTTGGCAACGAGACCTTTCAGCACCGGTGCCGAGACCGTCGGGATTGCAGACGGGGTCCTTGGCGACTGTCGTGCCATCTGTCTCTGGCGTTGCCTCGCGACACAGCTGAAGAACCTGGCACGACACCGACTTCGCACCCGCGCGGGACCATCGCTCTCGCGGGACCGTCGTCTTGCTTACAAGCCTTCTATAGACGGCCGGAAATACGCCACTCCCACAAGTCCGTCCGCCCCCCTGGATCCCGGGACAGCATCGCGGCCCTCCACCCCCCACCGGCCCCTCATGCGACCCGCCGAATTGGGCTCCGGGGCGAGCATACGAGCCCCCGTCGTCGCGGGAAAGATGCATGATGTATCAACTGCCCATGATGAGCGGCCGAAGAGTGTGAAACACTGGGGAGAGGAGGCCAAGGGCTGGGAAGAATCGGTGAAGCTTGTGCTCGTCTAATAACACGGGTGGCTCGGGACTCCACTCGCATTAAACATCCGTCGACCTCCGCTTCTCATGGTGCGGACAAGAGCCCGTCAGCATGGCAACCCCGGCGCCGATCCTGACAGTCGGGTCGGCATCGCATAGCACGTTTGCCATACAACGGCCGTGTGTTTCGTGTTTCGTGTGCTGCAGATCGCCAAACTGGAGGTGCCCGGTTGCCAATTCGGGGAGGAGAGTCGAAGCGTGAAGACTGCGCCCGAGCCCCGGGATCTCGGGGTCGGAGATACAATTACGACCATGATGACCAAATCTCCCGACACTGAAACAAATAGTAGCAGTATGAGGAAAGGGGGCAGGGGCTCCCAAATAGACTTTGTCTGCTTCCGACGGCCTACATCCTCGCTCGCCATGCAGCCTCCCGCCCCTGGTCGACGTTCCGATTCCCCACCTTCGTTTGCTCACAGGCTGGGGGTCCAAGGAGGCGCGGCGTCGCAAAACGTGGGCGCCATGGCAGCCTGTCGCTCGCGTGCGATTGTCTGTGGAGAAGAGTCCCTTCTCGAGGCTGCTTGTTTTGGCGTGTGCCGGGAGATTTGACAGGATGACGACGGTGTAAGTGGCGTGTTACGGCTTAATGCCCGCCCACATGATTACAAGCAATCGGAAGCGGCAACGGGGGTAGCACCATCTGCCTTACCGACATTGAAAACACGCGCTAAGCATCAGCGTAGGATTCCCCGCTCCCTACGGGTGGACCGTTCCATCGAGAGTTGCAGATCACGGGCAGGCCGCTGATCAACCCCGGACCAGAACCGTCTGCCTCGGTGCCTTTCTATTTATAAACCGAGGTAAAATGGCATGGAATCCTCGACGAGCACGAGGTGGCCGCGTGGAAGGGGCCTCGTCGTGATCGCATGTCGTCGGCGTAGGACAGTAAAGAAACCTGAATGACCATTTGCCGAGGTACGGGGAGCGGCCTATGGGATGACTGCCCGGCCGCGCACCCAGAGGGAGATCGCATTGTATGCCCCCATCCATACGTTCCAAGCACGATCAGCAGCACGCCAGCATCCCTTCACAGTCCCTGTGCCACGAGAGCCCGAATCCAAGGTCCTACCCCATTTGTCCTTGACAGTGGAGGCCACTCACCTTCTACTCTCGTTCCGAGGAGGGGTGTACGGTATGACACAAAGTGGAAGAACCACAAAAGAGTGCAAGGAAGAGGCCAATTAACACCGGGCCAAAGCACAAAAGTAGACCAAATAAGCTACGGCCCAGAACCTTGGGGCCACGGCCTAACTCTTTCTCGTGGACGGAAAAGAGTCGGTCGCGAGCCAAGGCCAGGGACCATGGTGCGCCATGCGCCACGCCTTCGTTAGCGTCGGTCGGTTGCTCGGGTCTACTCCGTGGAGAACCCCCTTCTCGATCTGGCGTTCCCAATCAGGAAAGAGGAAGTCCACTAGCCTGAAGGCTAGCCCGCCAGTGCCATGCCATATGATGGTATATTGCCCTCCCTTCGCGGAGAGAGGGGGCGCCGGGGACCCGCAATAGTGAGCCTCTAGGGCGACTACGAGTCGTTAGCCTATAATGAAGTAAGAATAGCACTATTCACCCGTCGATCACCCTCCTGCGACCCCACCAACGCGTTCGATGGCGGCTTCCAGGACATCGTGGGACCGGGGCCGCCGTTGCTTTCCGCGACCGCTCCGGGCTGCCACTGCTACATGACCGTTTCCTCCCCCCCAATCCCCCACCCTTCCGCGCTAGGGATGCCTGACGTGTGTCGATCAGCCTGGACGGAGGGCACTGGGGTGCGCATAGTTCGTTGGTGGGAGATGGCGGGGGGGTCCAGGCGTCAAAGGGGCGATTGAGCCCATCTCGGGCGTCCCGCCGCCGTGTCCCACCCTCAGCACACTCCAAAGGTAAAATGACACAGGACCGCCTGGAGGTCCGGGACTAGGTGAAAAATCTCAAGCGGCCCCGGTGTACTTGTACGGTGGATTTTGAGTTGACGGCGGGCAGGCCGTCACGATGTAGGATTTCCTTATCAGCCCCTCCCACTACTGGCGAGCGTTGCCAAATAGTCCTGTGCTTGCCAAGCACTGGACCCGCTTCCGTCGTTGCACCCACTAATTCTGACGTCGCTAGTTCGCCCAAATCCGCTGACCGGTCCCCTCTAGCGCATTAACGCACCGTGGCCGGATATCCACCCCATCCCAGCCCAACCCTCGCCAACTTCACCCCTATAACACGCACTGAGCACGGATGGCGACGGGGGAGAGCATCAACGCAATGACTCGCTCCAGCAGGGATCCAGCCTGTCGGACGTAGATCATCGCAGGGACCGGGGTGTCAGACCTCCTTCCCTCTCGACAAAACAGCGGGAACACCATGTCCAAGCGCTCTGAGACACCGAACCCGGTCGATCTGCCGCGCACGTCCTCTCGACACCGCACTACTCCCGGTAGCTCCCTCGGCGGATTCCGGTGAGCTTGGAAAATCCCCCGTACTTTGCAATTTCCAGACGCTCGGGTCGCCTCTCCTTCGCAAGAATTCCCCGATGCCGCCTGGGGCATGCATGCAGCCGCTCCCTTTGGGGAGGGCGTGGAGGGGCGGTGACCCAGTTGGGGCTCTCGTGGGCCGGTCCGCGATATGACAGCGCGACCCATCTCCTGCGCGGAGGGTTCTTAGTGGCCCCTTTCGGTGGGGAGTTGAGACCAGTGAGATGGCCCATTGCCTATGTATGAAGGGGTTTGCTTGACCTTGCGGCTTGCATGAGTTGGTCGTCGGCTCGGATCTCTCCGGTGAGGCTTAGCCCCTTGTTCGGGAAATGAATAACTCGCATACCCGGGGATCGGGGATTTGATTTGGGCCCGGGAAGCCCCAACCGGAAGCTAGTGATAGACGTCATCCATTCTTCGCGCGTCCAACCCAGCCCTCAAAGCCCGCCTGCTCCCCTCCTCGTTCCAAATAAGGACTCTCAAAATAGCGCTATCGGCATATCACGGGGAATATTTCTCGCTGGGGACGCCAAGCAACCGAGATCTCCGGCCCACAGCAAGCGAAACGCAATGATAATCGCCATAAATACCTCGTATCGCATCCCACCCCCCACCCCTTCCCACGCCGGGACGGGTTCCTCGCAATGTTCCGAACGCTTTGTCCCCTCCGATAACCAAGGTTCACCCCTGGAGGGGCGAGGCTGTATCGCGTCAGCTCGCAGCGTCTTCTGGCCTCCGGCCGGGGGATCCGCTGCTCTTGTTCTACTTGGCACAGATGATGTGCGGGATTCAGGTTGGGCTGGGCAGGGCGGGCACAGCCTCGTGTCCGAGCAGCCACCTGAAAGGTGCTCTGCCTGGAGGAGAAGGTGATTCGCAGCGCACAGGCCTGATGGGCTCGGAACTGACTCGCGCGATGCGTGTGACACCATTTCACGGGGAAATGAGCTTTTAGGGCTGTTGCGGTGGATGGTCCCCTGCGGGGAGGGCCAAGGCCAGTCGGAGAGCAACGATTCGGGATCCTACCCCGGGCCTGAATAGAGCTTCTTCCGGTAAGTTGCATGGGCGTTAGCCGCTCGAGAAACATCATGAAGCACTCTGAGTGCTCGACCGGCAAGAACAGGCGCGACTCGCTTCCATCCATTTTGAGCTTGTCACGGCGCCGGAGATATCCATCGCTGGACCCGGGTGGGCGAGATCCTCGACTCCGCCGACTCTCGCGATGGAACCCCGTCGCATTCTGCTCCCCACATGCCGAGAACCCTGGCGGAGATCCCTCTTCGGATAAGCCACGGCCGATGCAGCGTAGTATCGGGACATGTGCTTTGTTTCCTCAGTCCACAGTGAAAGGCCTCCGAATCAAAAGGGACAAGCCGTTTCCTCGGCATTATCTCAGCGGACTGGTATCTTCCCTGGAGCTCGGTGGCACCATGTGACAGGACTGGCGAAAGCCTTGTTTCGAGTCTTCGGTTGTACAAGGCGCAGGGCAGGATGGAAAGGATCCGAAGTTCGAAATTCAAGGAATCCGCGTCAATGCTGAACCATTCCCCTTTCAGACATGCCACGTCCTCGTCACCTTCCTTCTTTCCCGCTAGCTGCCTTCTAGTGCATGACGGTGACTCCGAACGTTGGAGCCCACTGCGGGGGCTCCTACCTCGCGTGGTCGATATATCGGTGCCTGTTGGGTTGGTGCCTGCCACCTGCTGGCCGAGCGCTAATTAGTGAGTTGGTCCGTTTGCAAGGTGTATCCCTGCAGTGTGTCGATCTGACAACCTTGGATTGAGCCAATCCTGAGGATGAAACTGGAGTCCATGTACGCATGTTTGGTGTCGTTGGAGCTGAATGCCTGCTTTACGAGGTACAAAGATACCTCGCACCCGGGAACATGAAGGATATATCAACTTGAACCCGGAGACCCGCCATCCGACAGCGGCTGCCGGGATCGAGCAAACACATCAATCATTAGTCATGATACCCAGGACTAGGGACATCGCCCACACGATCCGCAGCCATCCAACCCGGTTCCCGTCCGCACAGGGGTGCCATTTCCCCTGTCCAAACCAAAAGATGCGATTGGTGTCCCCAACCCATCTCTCAGCGTCTTGGCGCCCGGGAAGATCCCTGCTCATTACGAAACGGCGCCCCCCCCCCCGCCGCCCATGTCACCCCTGCCCACCTTCGATCGGCCGGCGTGCGGATCAGGAATCTTCCATTCGCTTTTGACAGCTTCTGACGGGCCAATAGTGGGGCGCGACGGTAACGTTCCCACGCATCCCAGCTGGGAACTGTGGACCCCGGGGGGGGGGGGGGGCCGCCGGCGCGGATGGGCTGTGACAGCCCTGCAAGGGCCTTCCCCGTCGGTACGGGGGGTGTGGACGGGCGAATGGCATGGCTCAAGGGCCGGCGGGGCTCCCGCTCTCCAGACGCGCTATTCCAATGCTACGTCCGAGAAGGATATTTCAGGACCTGTCATGGATCGCGCCGCGTTCGTCATCAGCCCACGATGCCCGCGCCCTCCCCTCCTTCAGGCGCTGATTCCGCTCCACGACGACACCGTTGGTTCTTCGAAATATCCTCCCAAAAGGTCGCTTCTGTGTACTGTACCGTATTACAAAGGCGTCCAAACAAACTCGTCCGGCCACTTAGATCTACGAACTAACCCTCCCGGTCGCACCAAGCGCGACGTGAGCCAACTGAATCGACGGCGAGGGGGCCCACGGCAGCAACGAGAAGGAAACGGGGGTAGCGACATGCTGCAGGGGGACGAAAAGAGTGTCTACCTGAGCCGGTCGGTGCAAGTTTATGGTATGTCGCGGCGCTCAGGTAGGGCCCCATGGCCAGGTCCTTGGTATGTGGCACCCGCGACTCGTCATCTTTTCTAATGCTTTTTCGATACGAGGCCTAAATTGGTGCGCTTGGGTCGTGTTACGTCGGCGAGTTGGCCAGATGGACAGGAGAGGTTCTGGGCCCGTCGTTTCCTTCTCTGGCCATTGCCGGACGGGGTGAGCGAGCCTCTGTGTTTCACAGAGGTGGTCATGTTCCTTGCTTTTGTCCCCTCGGGCATGCTCGTACATCTTCCATTAAATGCTTCTTTTCCCCGCCTTCGCTCGCTCCGATGTAGGATCGACGTTGGCAGGCATATCCCGGCGGCAGGCCCCTTTGACGGGATGAGAACTCGCCACATGTACTGATGCATCGCCCGAAACCTTACATTGGCGTCCAGCCTTCGGCGTCCACTTACACACGGTGCCCCTCCGAGATATGGGCCCCTCCCTCGTGCTTTCACGGATGCATGCAACGCCCCATGTGCAGGCCAGGATATAATCATCTCTGGCATTAGTCCGGTCTGTCACCAAAACGCCCGATTCATAGCTCGCTGTCAGATCCTCCCACCTTGACTCGCGCCAGTCCCGACTTGCATGTAGTCCTGATGATCCCTCTCAAATTGCGCCCTTCCCGGCTCCTTCCGGGTTGGCACCCCTTCCCCCCATGTTTCGTCGTGTTGGATCCTGTGAATTTTGGGCTCCACTTCCATTCTCTCCCCCCCTCATATCCACTCATTATCTTCCTTCTTAATTTTTAATATTACAAAACTCATCTACCCGCGTCCCCCGAAAGGATGCACACAGGATCTTTTTTGTACCATATTTATCGGGCGCGGCGCCAGCCCCTCGGTCGACGAGGTTGACCCCACTCGGTCAGCACTGGGCAGGACAAGCTCATGACGCCTGGAGGGGCGTGCGGAACGCCGGATGGTTCTTCAGCGAACCCGATGGCAGAGAGGGGAGAGAGGGAAGGGCAGAGGCCTGTGATGCATGCACTTATGCAGCTTGCCCGGGGGCTGCAATCTCCCGGCGACCATCCCATCTATCTCCGGGCCTGTCAAAACATCAATTCACAGGGGTACATAAGCCTGTCTCTGTCATGGGGCCTGCCAAGTACGGAGGGAATTGGACGATGGTTTTTTTTCTCTATGGCACTGATCACAAACATCTTAAAAGAAGGACGCCACCGTATCTTGTCCTATGAATGGGCAAGGAAAGGACATCTGGGCGGGCACGGGGATTGTGACACTGGTGGCACGCTGCCATAGAATGACCCCTGGGTTTTGCTTTGCCTGGGGCTGTGGGTGTACTGTAATACCGGCCATATCGCGAGGTGGCCATATGGATACTGCGTGCGAGGTGGAAGAAAACTGTATCTGGCGCCACACCACACGGATGCGGCAGAACACTTTTGAAAGCTAAGGCTTGTATCTCACTTCACCGGGGGGCGTGGCGGGTAACGCACGCTTAGTATATGAGGAAGCACGATGTACGGTCCCGCTGTGGCTTACATGGCCTCCCTTCTGAAATCTTCCCCTCCCGACGTCGGATGGCCTGCTTGTTTTGAAATTGGCCGGCGCGGGTTCAGTGGAGCGCATACATGGAATACGATGTGCCGAGGTCCTTTCTCTATCCGTGAGGTGGGTTGGGGTTGGTTGGACTTGCTCGGAGTGATACCGAGAGTCGGTTGAGTGTTTAGGAAAAAGCAATGAGACGCAAGCATTGCCAAAGTCGGTCGTCCCTGCAAGAAAGCGTAATAAAGGGCGCGTCAAGGGGTTTCGGAAACGAGAAGTGGACGGTATGTTGCGCCGCCCCTCCGTTGGACGTTCTCTCTACGAGGAGCGCAACGTATCCCTCCCGTGATGACACTGCCGTCACAGCGAGCCAGCGACTACATATGACTACGGATGACCTCCCCAAGTGAACTGGCCAGGACAATGGCGCTGGCCTCTGAGCACACGCAGCAAGTTGTTGAGAGCCGCGGCTGTAAAGAGGTGGAAAATATTGAGTTGTCGTGACGGCATCCTGGCCTCCTCGCAGGATCTGCCTTCCCCAACAATGCCCAGGCACTCTTGTAATGTGATTACAGAGGAAGGTGCAGTGGGAACATGAGCGGGACTTAACGGATAAAGGAGGTGGGTAGAGACGATGACTCCTTCCCTACCGGCGAGGCACATGGCCAATATTTGCGAGGGGGCCGCCTACCTGAGGGCATCTCGGTCGCGCCTGACTTTTGGGGTATGGGGAACCCAAGCGGCAGGGGCGATGGAGGCGGGCTAAGGCGCCTGCACGAGCAAGACGGTAGAACGTCACGGCACTCAGATTCGCGTCATTCCCCTCCCTTAGACACTTTCTGTCTCTCCGATTCGATTCCTCTCCCCCTTCCCCTGATGCTGTCTCAGACATATTCGCTACCCCGCGCATCGCGGATGCCTTCCCCCGCTGCAGTGTCGTCGTTCACAGTTTTGACAACCGTCAACCAATGTCGATCCCGCCCGCCCGCTTGCACCCGGCGCTACACTCCCATTCTAAGGAGGAGGTAGTTAGGAACGCCTGTCAAGACGGGGACGGGTGTTCCGGGAAGGGAGGGGCACGAACGCTTTCCTTCGAGGGATCCGTTACGGCTTGCTCTAATGGCCGGGTTGGGTTTAGCGGGTGAGTTACCCTGTGACTGGGGGGGGAGGTGCAAGTCCGTAAATCCGGTGCTTACGGTTGCCTGCCATTTCGTGCAGTCTTCGCCAGTTTTGGTCCTTGGCGTTGGGTTCGATATTGCACCACGCCCGATTTGGTAGGCCACTGCGCACTTCAGAGGGTGGATCGTCGTCCGAACGCACTGAGAGGCTGATATCTGGGCGGACGAGGCCCCAGAATCCAATAATCAAGTGTGTGTCTGATGCTCTGGGACGAGCACTCAAATGACGGTTGCTCAACGTAAAGCCTCAGTTTGGTTGTGTCCTCGAGACTCCCGCGTCACATTGCATATCGGAGATGCAGCACGACGGATGAACACGAGCGCCTCGCCAGCCATATCGCAGCCATGTTTCCCATTACCTGGTTATCCATTTCCCCCCTCCCTCCCAAGGCTGAGCTGCGCTGCGGACGGTGCTTGACAGGTCACGATACGTGCGTGCCCTTGCATGCAGGCTGCATGCGTCCACTCAGAAGCCGCCCACCGGAAGCCACGCGCCCTTCGCTTATGATGAACCCGACAGCGGTGAGCTCTTCCCGTCCCATCACGCGGCGCGCAGTGCACTACATCTCAGGCTGCGACGGCAGATCTCCGAGATCTCCCATTCTTCGCCGTCGCCTGTGTGACTCGGGAATGTGGCCAGATGCATGGCATGGCTTGCTCCCTGTCGCCGTATTGGCTAGAGACTAGGGGTCCTCGTAAGTCGACCTATCGGCTCTGCTCGTGATCGAGTATCACAGAGATCCGCGGTTATCTTCGTTATGACGCATGCGTGTCTTAGACATGGTTGTTGGCGGTCAGTGCCAGTCATCCGTCCGTTGTTGTGTCGACCGGTGAGGAGCCCATACGTATAATCAAGTGAGCAAACGGATCCGTGTGTTATCCGTCCCTCCCATATCAAAGCGTCATGTGGCGTTTTCCTCGAGCGCCAGTTCGTTTACACTTGGCATTGAGTACAGGTTACTAACGGTCTGAGCTTCGGAGATGGAGCATGGGAAAGAGTATGACCCGACCACCCGGGCCTAACGACAATGCATATCCCCGCGAGACGCGGAGACTCAGCTACCTATTCATCATTGTTTGTTAAGCAAGACACTTCGAGCAAATGTCATGAACGCTTCGTTGACCTAACAGGACATGAGTGCAATCGCCCGATCAGAACAGTATTGTTTCAATGCACCCTTCGATGGCCACTCCTGCACATCCGTCTTAATCGCCCCCGATCGCAGCCCGCCACCGGCGCAGGAAGCTGCACTTGGGATCGAGCACCCGGGTCCGATGCCTTCCAATTCGGTACTCCGGCTTTCATGGCCAAGGCTTCAGGCACACCCTGCGTGTGCTACGTTGTCGTCGTGTCCCGACATGCTTGGAAGCTGGTTGCGATATCTCATACGCCCCTGCTTCCGGCACGGGACAGGTGACCGAGTGTAGTCTGGATCGGAGATGAAGCCGGTGGACAGCGGTGGTTTGGCATGCTGTGCGTCGCCGCGACGGCCACAAGTGCGCGAACGAGCGGCCCCTGTTCTTGAAGCTTGCTCGGATTGGAGCACTTCCTTGACAGCGGGAAGGCAACACCGGGCTGGCTGCGTCATTCCAGTGCAAGTCCCTACCCGTGATCACGTCCCATCGCATTCGTTGGACGGAAAGCGATCGTCGGGAGCGAGCCGTTGCACGATCGGACCGTGTGCGGTTCATGTCTAGCCCTGCCTTGATGGAATAGTGCGAGCGAGGTCGCTCCCGGGCTGGGATGACAGCAGTACGGTGTCTTGGATTTCGATGGGGTTGACTTGTATTTTACGATCTAGATCTGATCTTGTCCGAAAAATCGGGCAGAAGAGGCAGATCGTCTACATGTTTGAGGCGGTGGCCAGTAGCTACAGGTACTCTTGTCTCCGCGCTGCTTGATCTCAAGGACTCACTAATAGTATGCGGGACGCGACATTGATAGCATCCGACACACCAGGCAGCGAGGCAAATCCCCCGACGACACCTGAAAGGCCGTGCCACAAGACGCAGGACGCGTGATACTCCCTGATCGAAATCTCCGCAGACATCCAGTTTGTTGATGTCTCGGGCGCGCGTTGTGTGCGCCCTAATCAAAAGTTGTGCAGCATGAACATGTCTTGGTGGGAAAACGAAGAAGCAATTGGAATTTGCCCACCAATAAATGAGACTCGCAGAGTTCAACTCGTGACTCTCGCCGTATACGTGGCCGTCATCCCGTATCCCCTTGACGTCTTACAACGTGTCATGTTTTGCTCATCGCGAACCGCGATGTTGGTGTCGGGCCGTGGGGGTGTGGGCGGGGGCCATCGATCCGTAAGGGCCCATTACACAGATCCTCTCCCGCGGGAGAGAACGCGCACCCGTCTTTCGTGCTCGTCTCTGCGTCGCTTGGAACGTTTGGCGGCGATGAGGTGCGTATATCTGCCAATCGAATGACGGTACCAGCCGCCTTTTAGTGTAAGCTTACACGCGAAGCTTGTTCGCCTTGCTTGTGCTCGTCAACGTCGCTTGTTTCGCGAGGGGCTGCGGGGAGTGTGGGGGATCTGACGCAAGTGACGTCTGGCGATTGCGATGCTTCTACGGTGGTGCCTTGGTGCAGCTACGCGGTTGCGTTGTTTGGCTAATATCCGACTCGATGGGCTGCCGGCCTCCGCTACGGCCAGATCATCGTCATGCTTCTCAAACAGCGTGGCGTTCGGGATCAGGTCGTTTCCAATGAAGCTCTACGGGCCTCGGCAAGTTGACACACCAGCCGAGTTTGTGTTCGATTGCATGGCAATATCCCTTCTCGTCAGCAAGCCGGCTGTCCGCGCATTAATCCCTCTTTGGAGGCGCCGTATTCACCATAATTGCCTCTGTGTCCCAGGCGCAAAGTCCAATACAGGGAACACCGGGCGTACAACGGGCGATCATGAGACTTCGTGCTAGCGTTTCGGGTAGAGTATCGCGCACAACACCATGCGCTTAGCCCATGCCTGCATGCGAGAATGGAGGTGGCGTCTTTGTTGGGGCGATCACGATGCGAGGGGGTGCCTTCTGGGAGATGCGTGGGACGAGGACGCGGGGACTTGCCCTGTTCGTACGGAAAGGGCCCAATGCTTCTCGCCGGCAGCTGAGAGCTGAGAGCTATGGGCTGGGGTTGCTATCCCCGCGGATGCTACTGCGCTAATTGGGAGTGGTTAGGGAGATGGAAGGGTTGTTCGGAACCGGATCCGAACCGAAGATGGTGATGCTTCGACTTGTCTTGGTCTGATGGGTCTTCCTTTCCGATGGGAAATTTGCGGTGACGCGTTGATGTCTTAGTTGCTCCGAGCGCGTCAATGCTCCCGCGTCGACATTTCTCCTTGGCATCGGCTCTCGCGGGGCGCACCACGGCTCAGCTGGCACTTTCACCGCTGAAGGAAGCTATGGATACGCCGAGTGGTATGCAGACCGAGCCGCTCTCTGAGATCAGGGGCCCGCCGAGGGGACGCAACGCAGGAAGGGTCCGCGTTGCGCTGTCCGAGGGGACAAAGCGCTCGTTTTAGAGAACCATGCTGTGCTGGGTTGGGAAGGCCAGGTCTGTCGACGGCGGTCGGGACGCGTCGTGGCCTCCAGTTTTGGGGGCTGGCTTGGTGTCCGATAGTGGAAATCGCGGGAGTTGCTTTCTCGGTGAGAGGGTCGAGAGTGGCACCGTTGGACTCTGTGGCAAACTTTGGAAGTCCGCGCAAACACTGGCATCACGACGCTTACAAGGCGCTCTCGGGGGGCTAGGTGCGAAGCCTTGGGGTTGAATCGGACACTGTGGAAGGGGTTGTGCTGGAGGTCGGTGAGGGAGAGACACGCAGATGCGTCACAGTTGTTGTCCGCGCCCCGTGGGCCATGGCTGGAGTTCCTCCTTTTGCGTTGCCCGACGTGCGTGCTCATCGAGAGGGTCGCCTTGGTACACAAAGGACCCAAGAGCCAGCGCATCTCTGCGCGCCCTGTCGTCGTTTCCCACCTCCCAGATATCCACGGCTCTCGCAAGTAGGTCAAAAGGAACTAAACCTAATCCCGTATATTAAAATCTGTAGGCATGGCCGGAAATGTCATCTCGAGACACGCATATATCCACGAGCCTTCGTATCCCCTTGGGCGTCCCTACACCGCTCCCCATCAAGACTACCGCATGGAGGAAGCTTCGCGCTTAGTGGGTTGGAGAACGAGATTACTTGTATATGGATACCGAGTGTCACGACAGAGCGTCTAGATTCATTACTCTTATCGCTCGTTCCCAACGCCCTCCTATTGACCATTCCTTCTACGTACTTGTACAGTGGAAGCTAGCCTCGGGCTCCGTACGACGATACAGGTGTGCGCGTATCACGCTTATCCTTCCCTCCCCCTTTCACAAGAAACAGGACTGTGGCAGAGATCTTTGGGAAACCACCGCCGCCCCCAACCCCCCCCCTTTTCTCTCCTCGACACCGACCCCACGATACAGCCCTCCTGTACGTGAGCAAAAAAGGTTATCCATTCATTTGGGAGCCCGCATCTCGTGCGACGCTCTCGGCGCCCCCCCCCGGAAATCCCGCTTTTGCCATCTACTCTTTCCTCTACCGTGTCCCCTGCTTGGTCGCCACCTGCTTCGTTACGACCGGGGTTTCCTCGCTGACCTGCCTGGGTCATCTTGTCACGCTGCTTTTTATATCACGAGTCGTACGGGGAGTAGTGAATGGTGGTCAAGAAAGAGGCGGGAGAGCGGTGAGGAGTTCTGGCCCTGGGGCCCGGTCTCGTGCCCCGTTGGTCGAGGACGAGTGACGAGTGATAGGTCTGACGGTCCCGCCGGTCCGTGCGGACGTCCTCTGTTCGGCGGACGACTGGATGACATGGTGGTTCCACGGAGTCTGTCTCGGTCAACCTGCTCTCTTCTCTTGTCCTTGTGCTCGGGCTGGGGCTGTCATTCCCGCCTTTACGTCTTGGGTGGCATACGCCTTGGCCTCTGGTTCCTTGTTTCCTTGTGGGAGAGTGGAGGCTGGAAGTAGTGCAGGGCCTAAGATTACCTAGATGGGGCGCAATTGTGCCATGGGCCGGTGTCTTGGGAGGTGCTGACGGTGTAGTCATGGGGCGGGGACAATGTAAGTCGAGGAGATGGAGGGGGAGTGTCCCACGCCCTCTTCCCATTTCTGGCTCAGCGGTGAGATGGTACGGATAATGCTTTGGAGGGAAGGGGCTGACAGTACGTACGCCCCTAGCGCCAACCCACGTTGTGGCCTCCATCCCTTTCCGTCTCGTGAACCAGCCCAATCTACGAGACACACTTTACCTCAGAGATACACCGCAATATTCGTCATGCCACATCCCAATACCAAGGAACCCCCGAGACCTGTCAAATCCACCCCCGAGCCGCATCCTCAAGACACTCCGTTTCCCTTTCCCCGGTCCGCTGAGGTGTCCGTCATCTTAGACTCCCGTATCAGACCCAGTCTCACGTCAGTAGAGGCTCAACACCGTAATAAGACCAAAAGATAAAGTCCGAGTCGGGATAATGGGAAGAAGCAAGTATGCAGAAGTGGGGAGGGAGAGGATATCTGTACTAGGGCACCCCGGAGACGTCATGTATGTCTCAGATTCAGCCCCTGTGGCAATGAGGACCGCCGATTCTTGTACCTCCGCCTCTGGGTCAAGAACTGTGATCCTTGGTGCAGTATAGTTGTTTGTGAGAAACCTACCCGGTATCCCTTAGCGGTTATGGCGCGTGTGGGGATCCGGCCGCTGGGAGATGCTGGCTTGGCTTGAGTGTCCGTCTCTCAGGGGTATTCCCAAACGACAGAAGAATGTCGGACACCCGTCAAGATACGAAATGTCAACGCGCGGCAGAGACCATGTCGTAAAGTACGGACCCTCGTGAAACCAGCCCGTGGAGTCCCGGCAATGCTGACTTACACAAATCAAAGCACAACATCCCATTCGAACCAAGCCGGGAAAGCAGATCCCATTATCGCTATTTCATCTCCATGATGAGCACACGCAGACCCCACTGGCGAAGCTCACAATAAGCCGGGCCTCACCCAGGAGACAGGCTCCACCCCGACATGCAGACGCCAGCCCAATTGCTTGACAATCTCGGCCTCCTTTGATTCCGATGCGGCAAGGTACGTCCGAGTCATGAATCGGTAGCGTCGCCGGGACAGCTGAGACTCTCCCGAAGAGGCAGCTGCTGTGTGTATCCAGATTTACATCGCGTGACTGAGGGATCCGGTGCGCCTGTCCGGCCAGTTCTATGTGCGGGCTTCCATCCAGACAGCTGGCGGATAAGTAGTGCGGGCGAGGTTTAACAAGGGGTTTCCTCACGGGCTCACCCTCCATCCCCGGGGTCCTCGATGGCGATACCGGTTCCAACTGTTTAGCCTCATTGCAGACGCCTCAACTGATGCGGAAGTAAACCTGCTGCCTTTCCTTACTTTTTCTTGTCGTTTCTTCATCAGTGAGCCTGTACGGGAACACACCCCGAGGTCTCGGAGCCGCCCGAATCCTATGCACACTCCCCAGAAAAGAGACATGCCGCTTTGACATCTACGCTAGAGACAACAGTGTCCAGGCTATACGGCCCGTGCTTGGCTCATACCCGTATCCCGCGACAACGGAAGATTCACAGAGCTCAGACCTCGTGTAGCTCACCGGACTGACGTACTGTAGTCCGGTCTACCGTGAGAAACCCCCCGTCGTGTTCCTGGGCCCATGATTACCCCCACTCTGTCTGAGATTTTCTGAATGATCCCGAGCATAAGATGGTCGTAGTATAGACGGAACGTTGTCAGGTTAACGAGCATCTCAGCAGGCTCGTGTAAGGCAGTCAGGCTATGGGAGCTCTCTCACGTCTCCTGGGTGACCTGGCGAGAAGTCGAGCGTGTTTCGAGTGGTATTTCCCGATGAAAACAAGCCCCCTGGGATGAGCCGATTCCCGTAGTCTACTACCTTGTCCAATGTAGCTTTGGACCGAGCTATCGGTTGTGTGAAGGCGCATAGAGGGCAACACATAGTACAAAGTACGTCTCAAAACAAGAACTTTGATAGAATCAACAACACGTGCTTGTTCATGAACCCATTGATATCAGTCCATTTTACACATCGAGCAGTAATTCTAACCGTGGGGATAACATTGAGGCTGCTGAGAAAGAGCATCAGACCCCACTGGTACCCCGTTATAAAGAGGAGCCCCATAGTCAAAAAAACGGCACTTGTGGATGTGACGCCGGGGCCTGAGATCCCATGAAGTTGGAAGTGAATATATGACCAAACGTCATTCCAGGAAGACCGTCACCCTGGCTGACTGGGATTGTCTGGGCTCCGTGAGGGTAGCCGCCTTGCATAGGCGCAGGAGCCGAAACTCCATGGCCAACAGGTGGTCCGGTGGACGTCGGAGGTGGAGGGTCATTTAGAGAAAGCTGCTCCAGAGGCAAGCCCCTAGCCTCGGCAAGTAGGATAGGCATCCCGAGAGGGCAACCTTCCGCCTACCAGTCATTATCCTGTGCATCGAGTGCAGCGTAGTAGTCATGCGTGTACTCCGTCTCCACAGTTGCAGAGTAGAAGCGCTCCATCAATTCCGCGGGCATCGGAGGCTGCTCCTCCTCTTGGTTCTGAGCCATATAGACATTCTCAAGGAGGTAGAGTGCTCCAGGGAGACGTATCATCTGGCCTGCTCCTCCAGCCGTGAGCTCCACATCCGAATCTTCATAGATACTTGTCTTTTGGAATTCATCTACCGTCTTTACTAGCCCATGATACTACCGTAAAAGTCAATGTTAGGAATGAAAAGATCAATAGGCGTAGCCAGTATAGTCGGACTCTACTTACCCTGGGCTTTACAGACGGGATTAACCGGGACCATGGCTCCAAAATCCGGAGACAGGAATCTATAAGAGACCGTAGTGAGCCATCGCCCACGACTTCATTATGCCAAAGCGGCGCAGTGCTGTGGGAGTTGAGATCTGGGTACAACTTGTACTGGGTCGCGGTGATGAGGACCCTGACGCATTGTTCGATAGATTCTGCAATGTCGCAATCTCCTGTAAGGATCGCGCCGCCGTTCGAGGTCTCCCAGGTTTGGTTGTGCACAGTCTCCCAGAACCGAGCGAGTGTGATAGCGAGGGTGATGGCTTGTTTCTGAGACTTTAGTACAAAGTTTTCCGGTAGCTTCTTCAGAAGTTCAGGAGTCTTTCGTTCGCAAATCCCGGGAAGTAAGGACCTGTAAAGGTCGATGTGCGCGGTGCAGTTTAGGCTGTGCAGGAGAACAAGCACTTGTCTTTCTGGAGAGTGCACCCATTGAGAGGTGTTCTAGTCCGACAGCTTCGAATGGGCTGGCAAGGGACTGCTAAACCTTGACAGCTCCAGCTGGAGTTTCCTGATGTCCTCCATGACTTTTGAAAGCTCCCACCCTGTCCTCTGAAGGTACGCAGGTCCAGAGGCGAACATTGTTGCCATTCTGAAGAGAGGTTTGATTAGTGGGCTAAAGCATATATCGTGGGTAGCACTCTGACGGGACGTATGCCTCGCAACTCACGTCCGTATGTGGTAACGGGTATTCACCAACTAAATTGGCTAGCCGTGGAGACACGGGGAAGATCGAGCCTTCGACGGTTTATCCGGGAGGCGCTCAACAAAGACCTCTTTATCAGCATTGAAGGCGTCTTCCGGGCATTGTAGTTGGATCCTCTTGTTATATTCACGATAACAGATATAGACGTCAAAGCTTCCTGCGAAAACACGGCCGAGGTGGAAAATCCGCCATGCGAGTCTCCTCGCACACTCGTGTTCCTAGAACGAACGGCTCGAGCCGGGAACATTCCAGTTTAGCTGAAGTCCATGCGTGAGACGGGTGTGGCTACTGTCACAAGTTGCCAGCACTTTGCATGCCCGACATGTGGTTATGTAGGATATCAACGAGTAAAGGAAAAGGTTGACTTCCTTGAGACTCCCGATGGTTCGAAGCTGCATAGAGCAATTTGACGCAAAATCCACTGCATCTGAACCCGGGGAAACAAAGAACACAGACACGGAGCAGATTCCCGCCACGCGTGCAGCGTGTAGTCGACCCTCCTATTTTACCGTCAGTATGGGTCCGGGTTCCATAGATCGAGGCAATGGTAACTGGAGCTCTGCCAGGGATGGCATATCTCTGGCTCTTTGTAGACCATACCCATGTAAAGGTAGCCGAGGCACGGCGTAAAATACAGATGCTCAAAGTACGCATCGATGTTTTTTTTTTTTTTTTTCCTAGACGAGATATCTATTGGCGAGGATGCTTCTGCAGCTTGTTAGAACTAAGGGTTACTCACAACCGTCCTTGAAGCCTACTCTTTGACGAGGCTGGTAAGATCTGGTAGCATAATGGCCGGCGTACCCGAATTACTCGGGTCGTCATTGTCAACTGACGAGGCGTCGCCAACCGTGCTCGAGCGTGCGGAGCCGTAGGTGTCTGACAGAGTCTCCGCCGACGCGGGCACATGCTGGAATTTCCTCTTTTCCGGGGGCATATTCGCAGACCAAATTCGGCGTTTCACACCTCTTACATCTCAGATAGTCCCCAGAGCATCTCGTCTTATGGTAATGGCACTCTGTGCAAGCCCTCTGGGCCCGCTTGCGGAGAGTACCTCCTTGGTGTGACTGCGAGACGGGGTCGTGCGCGACACTGAAGTCAGCACGTTAGTTGGAGTTTTGTAACCTAAAGGAACTTGAATGTGATAGCCGTAAGTTACAGGCACGTCTCCTGGATGCCACACCTGTGCCCTGGTTCCCGTCGTTGAAACCGCACGACAGCTTCAGCCTCAAACAATTGGAGCAAGGTCCACTAGTGCCTGGATTCACAGTATATTTCACCTGAGAAGTTATTCAGGTTAATGAAAGTACCAGTAAAAGAGCAAACATGAGCTCGTATGGAGTAGATCACGGTTGAGGGAGCACCACGGGTCCCTGCATATCACGAGGGCCGGACTCACACGCTGCGACGATTCATTACGCACGGGGCCAAGCGGTTGGGGGGCAAGTTGTTGACAGGCTCAAGATGACGAAGTGTCATGGAAGAGAGAGGCGACAGTGACGAGTGAAAATTGTAGAAGCGAAACAGCAACGGCACTCAATGATAGAGTCACACTTGAAGAAAAAGGGGCACGCCGCCAAGTGGCGGAACAAAACAGACAGCACCACGGGC
This sequence comes from Sordariomycetes sp. B11D1, assembly GCA_025503055.1. Lineage (NCBI taxonomy): Eukaryota > Fungi > Ascomycota > Sordariomycetes > Sordariomycetes sp. B11D1. The sequence continues at coordinate 244,083 of JAMFQS010000009.1, read as the reverse complement.
GTAAGAAGGGTATAAGAAAACAGCTGGAGAGCTACAGCTCCATGAATCGCCCACCTTTCGAAGTCGGCAGGTCCGGCAGCAGTCCGTGAGAGATGTCCCATTGCGACGTCGCTTCACGAACCAAGGTCCTGGTCGGACGGGGACGATCGCATCTGGGAGGATGGCTCGCTGCCCTCCCTAACAGCTGGCGTAGGCTGGCGCGGTATGTCCATTGTCGGCAAGATTGTTCTGAGAAGAGAAATGGGGCTAGACTACCGTCTTGTGTTCAGCTTGTAAGATACGCCCAAGACTCGAAAATGGGTGTTTGTAGTAAGATCTTGTAGATTTGTACTTCTGCGTCAGCACACCGATTGACAGCCAAAATATGGCAGATGGCAGATTCAAAGCCGGGCAATACAGTGAAAGAGGACCATCGAGAAACCCAAGCTCCCGAGCCGGGGTTGCCTAGAGTTGATATAACACGGCATGGTGCTTCGTACAAGCAAGGGGCTGCTTTGGAGTACAAAGTTTGCGGTACAGGCACGGGCACACGAGGGAGTTCTATTGGTGTTGCTGGGCCGTCTCTTGTTGGCGCAGAGCGTAGTTCCTTTACAATGCCTTTGGCTCCAGCAGGAAGGCTTGACCGCGCCCGAGAGCTGGGCTGCGCCTGCCACCAGTGACCGGTGGTCTAGTTACATAGGGAAAGTGCCTCACACTTCTTTCCTGAATTACTTTGTCCCACTATAACACTTGGAAGGCGTAGTTTATCAGGGACCATGGAGTCCTCTGCAACATGCAATGGCCCGTCAAGAAACATGGTGGCCACGCGTATCGCCTGGGGTCTCGGAGAACGGTCTGCGCCAGCAAACATGATGCAAGGTCTCCGGTTGCCGGTCACCGAGGGCCGGGCGAGCAGCACCGACTTCCGGCCCAGGCTAAATGAAAGCGGTGATGGCACCCAATCACGAGCGATACTTCTGCACGAAGTAACCCTGACTCCACCTTGGGGGGGTGGGGGTTGTACGTGAGGAAACCAAAGCCAAGCCTCATATCCGCATTTCAGAGAGCGAAGGAAGGAGCGCCAGAGGAAACGGAAGTTACAAGTTATCCCTTGCCAATAGATGCTACGATGTTGACTCCCGAGGGCGGGATATCGCCCGCTAATGTTGCCCTCTGGACATCGAGTGCCACCATTGGACGACGCCGGAGCAGGGCAACGTCCGCCGACGGCCCTTGCCTTCGTCTGCATCGGAAAGACCTTCGAACGCAGGTATCAAGTGACTTCCGTTTCCCGATCGTATCTGCGATATCAGTCCTCCGTCCAGATCTTGGAATGCGGCAGATGTATCAATCGAGTGCTTCGGAAGGGCTCTGACGAGATCTTGGCTGGAACCGTCCGTCCGGTATGTCGGTGTCACAACGTCAAGCATGTGAAAGGAAGCAAACCGCGCGTACAGAGAGCCTTAATTGGATGGGCCCTCTGTAGTCACACCACTCTCGCGCTAATGCCTCGGGGGTATTCCCAAACTCGTTGAGCGCTTCGGCGAGGTACTGGGAGGTCTTGCTTCTAGCCCTCCGGGCAGAATGATGCTTCCCATCCATCTACCATACTCATCCTCAGAGGGGCTCGGGGCTCCTACCTCGCATGTCAAGAACGGGATAATCAGACTTGCTGGCTGTTTGGCTTAGTGTCTTGTCGCCAAGGGCTTACACAGAAACACGGCTGACATCAGTACTTTCTCCCGGGCAAGGGCGGAGCTTTCAAGTCCCGAGTCGGTGCATGTGACTTTAGCATCGTCTGAGCGTGATTCATGCGGGTGTTCGCTTTAAGATACCCCGTCCGATCACTCACAAGGCATGCCAGGGTGTTATACTTGGAGAATCCGGGTTTCAATGGAGGTATTATCCGATCCTAAGCGAGTGGACCCGAGGCGGACGCTTTCCGTAACAAAAAAGACAAATGTTCGGTGAAGTCTCAGCTTGGATACCATATGGCTAGTGATGACCGGTCGTACGAGGATAAACATCGCTGGCAGCTTTTGATCGGTGTGTTCTTATGAACAGGGTAAGCACTCACACTTACTCAGATGAGCGAGAGTATATCCGAGAAGTTTAATCTGGAATAGGCATAACCTCTAAGGTAAAGATCAACATTGCCATGAGTAATGTTCCGCGTCACGGAGCATCTCTCCTAGTTGTCACTTACACGCTGCTCACTTACATGTGCCAACTTGACGGGAAAGCCTAACAGGCGCGAGCAGCCTTGACGCACTTACAATTGAGGAGTTGATAATGCGGTCGTGGTATGTCTCGCAGCATCTCGGTAGCCTAGTGCATTAAAGTTGGTCAAAACCTCATCAAGTTTGATCCACCAAGATGGATGAAGGCGGCGCAACTTTCCTACGTCGAATATGCACTCAGCAAGGCACGCAGGCTAATCCCACCAGGTCATCAGCTTTGTTTCTTTTTTATACACCTGTAGTTCGCCTTCCTTTTCGGGATGGACAGGAGTGGACTTGTCAGAAGAGGCTACAGGTGCACCTTCTAAGCATCAGCATCGCGACTTCCCGTCTTGCCCAAGGGAGAGTGGAGACCGATAAAATCCAGCAGACCAGGAACCAAACCATGTGCCTCTCCCTCTCCAATCTCCTCGTTCACGTTTCTCTCGCTTGCAGCTCCATTTGCCATCATTTCATCCCCCACGCGTCAACGTTGTCCAACTGGATCATCAGTATCATTCACAGGAGCGCCCGTTTCTACCGACAGCACTCATCCAGAGGTTTACCTAACAATCGCCCTATCAACTCCCTTTCCTTGTTTCATACCACTTTCAAGATGCGGTTCTTCGCCCTCGGTACCGTCATCTCGGCTCTGGCCGCCCTTGCGGCCGCCGTCCCCCTCGATGGAGGCCTCACGTCGGAGGAGACCAAGCACATGAAAGGCACCATTCTCTCCCTGACGAAGGCAATCAAGCCAAGCAACTGTGAAGTCGCCAAAGCACAGGTCACGTCCCTCCACAACATGATCAACGATCTGACGATCGAGGGATATGTCGACAAGGAAACCGTGATTACCGCCAAGTTGTCACCTTGAAGCTATGAAGACACTGACTTACACCGTCCTCTCTCCTAGGATCCCGTCAAATACTTGACGATGGCCGACGGCGACAAGATGGTCAAGCAACTGTGGGATATCCGACGCGAGCACGAGAAAAAGGGTGAAAAGAATGGCAAGAAGAAGGGCGATAAGAAGAAGAAGAAGGGCAAGAAGTTTGGTCGTGACGCAAGCCCCGAGCCCGAGCCTCAGAGGAAGAAGGGCGGCAAAGGCAGCAAGGGAGGAAAGGGTGGAAGGGGCGGAAAGTCGAAGGGTGGTCCAAAGGGAGGGAAAGGAAAGGGAAAGCCAAAGGGCGGGAAGGGAAGGGGCAAGAAGGTGAGGATGGGACGGGACGAAGCGGAAGTTGAGAGGCCGGGGAAGCTTTCTTGCCGGTCGGCGCACAAGATCCTCAAGGTTGTCGGGGAATTCGCGCCGAACGGGATTCATGTGGGGACGACCAAGGATGATCAATGCGCCTACTATATCCACCCTAAGGATGAGAAGACTCTGATGTCCAAGTTCAGGAGGGCCCTTATGTTCAGCCGCTGAGCGCAACATGAACCCCGGGCACTGGCGTCGGGAGGGATGTTCAATGAGGCGGCGTCTGATTGTATTGCTTATGATGGCGTGGAGGTATTCTTTTGGATTATCCATATGCGTAGCCTAATGTCAATAAATTGGATCAGGAGCGAAGCTCCTGGGGTCCACAAACGAGACCTTGTTTACGGCTAAGTGCGCATGTTTTTGGTATGTACATGGACGCGCATCGTGTTGGAGGCTGTTCTGTATCTAGATGCGCAGGGAACACGTATGCAAGTATCTTCACACGTCAAGATCAACATCACCTCGTAGTGTGGTTGGATAGATCGGTTGCCAAACTCCCGATGGTCTTGGGTCTCCGGGGGAGAGTGGAGTTGGGAGATCGCAGGATGGGACAGAAATTCTGTGGATAAGTGTACAAGTTACACTTGCTGTTGGCTCCTCTTCTCGGCAAGGACATCGCCTTGTAATACCTCGGGAAGTTGAGAGAGAACGGCGGGACTTGTGATTGGAGATCGGTGCTGGATGTCTGGGGTAGACGTGGAATGTCATTACTCTTGGGCGATGGGCGTTATGGTGCTGAGTAGGGAGAATTGGTTCTCCGCAAGACGAGAGCTCACGGAGGAGACCGTAAGGACGGACGAGGCCAGGAGCTATTGTCCGTCGTCATAACATGAGCAGGGAGTGACTCGTCTGAGCACGGAAATCGCGAGAGTCGCAGGGTTCGACAGAGAGAAAAGTCTTATTTTGCGTCCATCATACATGCCCAGGAAGATGCCAGACGCGCCCAACTTCGTACAAATACACGGATAATATTATACATGGCCACAGCTCACCCCAGCCGAAGCGTCTACACCAGCGCCTGGCCCATAAACATACTCTCCTTCACCTCCTTCACAACGTCCCTCCTGTCGTCGTTCCCAACAAGCGCGATGCCCCTCCCGCGACGGCCCATCCGCCCCGCGCGCCCGAGCCGGTGGATGAAGTCGATCGTCGTGTGCGGGATGTCGTAGAGGATGACGTGCCTCACCGCCAGCGTGTCGATGCCCCTCGACGCAAGATCCGTCGCGACGACGACTTTGACGTTGGGTAGCGTGCGGACGCCTGGGGCGGGCTTCTCGGGCGTGGGGATGCGGAGGGGCTCCGACGAGGTGAACAAGTTGATGATCTCGGTGCGCTGGCCCTCCGTGATGTCGCGGTGGAGCGCCACGGCGTTGATGCCCTTGGAGAGGAGGTACTCCTTGACCTTCTCCGTGTTCTCGCGCTCGTTGACGAAGACGATGACGCGGCGGACGTCGACATGCTCCTTGTCTGGGCCCTCGTGCTGCGCCGTCTCACGGCCGATGCCGTAGATTGCGTCGGCACACGCGAGGTTCTTGTTGTTGCGGTAGGGGTCCTTGGACACGTCAACGACACCAAGCTGCACGCGACGGGGGATGGCGTGGAGATTGGGCGTCGTGATGCGCATCATGTCGGGGTACTCGCGCCCGAGGTACGCGTCGAGACGCTTGGGGATCGTGGCAGAGCAGACGACGAGCTGCTTGAGGGACGGCCGCGCCTTGTCGATGATGTCGATGGTGACGCCCGAGAAGCTGCGGTCAAGGAGCGAGTCGGCCTCGTCAACAATGAGGTGCGTGACCTGCGCCAGGACGTTGGGGTCCGACTCGGCGATGGAGGCGAGGAGGTGAGGCGTCGTGATGACGACGTCAACGCCACGGTGCGAGTACAGGTTCCGGTGGATCGTCTTGACGGGGAGGTTCGCGCGCAGACGTTCCGTCTTGAACTTGACCATGTGGGAGAGGGATTTGGCCACCGCGCCGACCTGCTCTACGAGCTCCGCGGTCGGGACGAGGACGACGACCTTGGGGCGCGCCATGGCAGGGTGCGGCTCGTCGACTTCGGTCGGCTTCAGGGTGGGGTCGTTTCTCCTCGCCCGCTCCTCCTGCCAACGCCTCTGGTAGTCCTGGGCGGCCGCGTCCTGCGCCTCGGCGAGTTTCATGGCGTTGATGGCGGGCAAGAGGTACGCCAGCGTCTTCCCGGACCCCGTCTCGGCTGCTAGAAGGAACTCCTTGGGTGGCTGCTTCGACTTGTAGTGCCCCTGCCCGAGGAGCTCGGGTATCGCCAGCCTCTGGACGGGCGTCGGCTTGATGTCCACCAGCCCCTTCAGAGCATCCGACTTCAGCGCCTCCTTGAGCTCGGGTAACAGGTCGAACTGATCAAACGAGTCGACCTCCTGGATCCGAGACTTGATGGAGGTCCTCTTCCCGTACGAGATGGTAGCCAGCGCGCGCTGCATCTTGAGCGCCTTCCTCGTGTCCTCCTTCTTGACCTTGCCGTACGTGTTCGAGGGCGCGCCCTGGCCCTGGCCCTTCTTCTTTTCGGGAATCCGCGCCACCGTCTGGTTCATGCCCCCGAATGGGCCCTGCATTTGCCTCTTATTCGACTTCTTGGACCGGTCCCGGTCGGCCGGCGCGCGCGCCACGGTTTTCGAGAGAACCATCCGCGACGGCTTGGCCCGCGCCTGGCGGGACGCGGCGCGGAGGTTGCCGCATGGCTGCAAAGTCGGTAGGACGGGCCTGCGAGGGTATGTGAGGTGCAGGCATTCTGCGCACACGGACCGGAGCGCCGCGGGTATCATGGTGTCCGCAGGTGCTGTGTGTGTGGCGCTTGGGGGTTCTCTCTTTTTCTCAGACGCGGCGGCGGATGTACATGTATTAATTAGCTTGCAGTGCCAAAATTTGCCATGTGACGCTTACAGCGATGCCCACCTTGTATCCTTGTATCGGATCCTCAAAGCGCCACTATGACGGCTAAGAGCTGCCTCAGCTGCCCGCGCTAGCGCCGAATCCGGGAGGCGGGGAACGGTTTCGGCCGGCATAAAAGGCTTCGCCCAGCTTCACCATCATCAATCGATGCCTGGGTGGGTCGCCTAATTACTCTTTCTCCCGCTAGCCTCCCTCACCCATGCGCCCAATCCCGTCATCAGCGCAAGCATCGTCGCAACAGCAGGAACCCATGGTCAACCAGCCTCACTCCAGAAAGAATCCGTGCCTTGTCTCGAGCGATAGTCGATCGCACAGCTCGCGATGATGGCGCCGCCGACCGGTCCCTTGAATCTGGACGTGGAGGCGATCTCGGGCATTTGCGGGTGCGTCATCCTTTGGTCCCGCGGGAAGCGTTTCTTCGTGACACTGACACTTGCAAAATTGACAGATCGATCTCAATTGCCTGCTGGGGTGAGTCGGGTCGTATAATATCACTACAAGCCAACGTCGTGCTGACCCGTGTTTCTAGTCGTCGTCTTCTCTCCTCAGATCCTCCAGAACTTCCAGCGCGGTAGTGCCGAAGGACTGTCGATACAGTTCATCATCGTGTGGCTCCTTGGTGATGTCTTCAACATTCTCGGCGCCGTCCTCCAGGGCGTCCTCCCTACGATGGTCAGTCGCCCCGTCCAGGAGCAGGGATACGAGGGCCGTGCTAAGACTCGTCTGCAGATCATACTCGCCATCTACTATACCATTGCCGATATCGTCCTCCTCATCCAATGCTTCTACTACCGCGGTTTCACATGGAAGGACGAGGTGGAACCGGCTGCACCGAAGTCCACGAACGGAAACGCAGCGAACGAACGAACGAGCTTGCTGCGCGAGCGGCCCAGACGGCGGAGGCGGGGCTCGGACTGGTCGAACCTGTCGCCCGCGGTACCCCTGGTCCCAGACCCGCTAGAGGCTCCCGCGACAACGCCGACCGTGCTACAGACCGTGCTCTGGAACGCGCTGGCGGTGATAATGGTTTGTGGTGCCGGCGTCCTCGGGTGGTTCCTAAGCCGCAAGGGCCAAAACTACCAGCCCCCGAATGATGAGCAGCCCGACGAAACAATCACCTTTAGCCTCTGGGGCCAGATCTTCGGCTACTTCTGTGCCGTCCTCTACCTCCTGTCACGTGTCCCGCAGCTCATTCTTAACTACAGGCGGAAGAGCACCGATGGCCTCAGCATGCTCTTCTTCCTCTTCGCCTGCCTGGGCAACATCACGTACGTCCTGTCCATATTCGCGTACGATCCCAAGTGCCGCGAGGACGAATGCGCGCCGGGTGAGGTCGGCAGGATGTACGGACGGTACATCCTGGTGAACCTCTCCTGGATCGTGGGGAGTCTAGTGACTCTTTTCATGGACTTTGGTGTTTTTATCCAGTACTTCATCTACAACACCGACAACAATAGCGAGGCGGTCACCGAGTATGAAAGTGACGAGGAGGACACGGACAACTCGCCTTGGGACCGACCGCTCCTTGCCCGGGGGAACTCTACATACGGCTGATGTTAGTCTGTCGTGATATCCGTTTTCTTTTGTTCCGGAACGTCATTTTTTGTCACTATCATTTTATATATTCCGCGCATAGTCACATCGGGATGGGCAAAAAGGGGGAAAAGCTACATCTCGAGTGGGATCTGGTATTGGATTTTCAGGGAGTCATGGGAGATATCAAAATAGTCGAGGTTGCGGGCGACCGGGAAGCAAAATATGTAATTACCTTTTCAGATTCGTTCACTACTACCTATTTCTCAGAAGAAACTAGATGTTTGGCAATGGAATCAACCATCAATATCGATTTACAAGGAATGTCTTCTCAGTTGAGCCAGCTGAGGACGAAAGCTCCCAGAGGAGGAGGACGCCGACTGTCGTGCCGGCGGTGGAGATGAGGATGCAGTTTGCCGTGTTGAGGCGGTCGATGAGCGTTCCTATTGCGACGCAGCCGAAGACGAACGAAAGGTTTATGAGGAGGAGGGTGAGGGTTGAGAGGGAGGAAAACGCGCCGACATGAGACTTGGCGTAGCTTGGGAGGTAGATGTTTGGGAGGAAAAAGCCCGTCGCCTCGACGACGCTGGAGAGCTGGTGGAGCTAAAAGGTGCGGGACAGTGGTGATATGTACCAGCGCGCAGGTTTCGATGACGGGAATGTTACGGGAGCCGGCGGATGGCCCATTGGTGCTGTAGTAGTTTTGGAAGACGCCAAAGGAAAATGGGAACGCTGGTTCTCACTGTAAGTGGCCGTGTCGTGCAGTACTCGCACTCATGGACCAGTGGCCTACCCCATACAAGACACTCGATCATGAAGCAAGAGAGCAGAAAGAGCCATGCGTCCTTGCCGCCGTCCATGGGCGGAAGGGAGACAGCCACCCTCTCGTTGGCCCCCGTGAGGCCATACTCAGGGGACGGTGATCGCTCCAAGGGAGTCTCACCGGGGCTTGGGCCGTTCGTAGGGCTGCCATGCATCGGAGGTCCGTGCTGTTGCGTCGTTCTCGACTCGATGGCCATGTTTCCGTCCACTAATAATCGCAGTAGTCGACCAAAGATCGGTCGACTGCCAGCCCACAGACTGGGGGAGAGAGTTCCCTCCTTTTCTACGACTCCCTTCCGCTCTTCTCGCCATCACCACGCATCGACGCCGCCGCGGCCGCAGGGCGTCCTTGGTGACTACTGGTGCCAGTGTCCTCGAGTATCGGTGTGACGCCTGACATCGCGCCCTGTGTCACCGACGTCCTGTATCAAGATGATTTGGCGAATCAGACGCCGCCGCCAACAGTCCCTTTGCATATCTCCATGTCAGGGCCACCCACTCGGATGCGCGCCATTGGCCGGACGTTGCAATCGTGCTTCTCGAAGGGTTTTCCTCATGACCGAAGGATATGCAGACCCGCAACGGATGCATGCGCAGATGTGAAGCTAGCGCGCATGGGTTGAGGCCGTCCGCGATCACAGGGCCGCTGACGACTGGCTTCATGGGCCGATCCCAGTCGTTCTGGAGAACAAGCCGAGACGGGTTGCGAGCCGAATGCTACGGCGGCCAGTAGTGGTGATGGTTCGCTGTAACACACGTGACCAAGTACAGAAAATGGCATGATACACGGTCTGCCGATGCTGCCATGCACTCCGGCTTCATCCGCAGTGACCGCCAATTACGCAGCGGCAGCCAGCTGGGGCGAGCTGGCTATTAGCGGGGCACGACCCCGAATCAGGGAATGCCGCAAACTGCTCGCTTGCATCATCGGAGGGCGCTCGGAGGCGCCCTTACCCAACTATCATCCCGGAAACCCTCGCTATATCTTTCCCCCCGAGGTCTCCAAGACTCTTTATTTCGCGTCCGCCAACGCACCGCATGCCATGATAGCTTCGGCCGCGACAGTCCGCGCTGCTCCCAAACCCCTCCACCCGCCATTCCGAGAAGAACACCAGCTGCGAGCTGCGCCGAGCCGCTGCCCTCGAGAAACACGGCGCCAGCCCGTCACTAACAAGAGCTTGTCCCCCACCTTTCCGATCGTCGGCGAAGGGGTCCTGTTCCTCCACCTGTCCGGTCCACACACGGCATCCGGCACATCCCGGGCGTGCAGCTGAAGCGAAGAAACTACTCCGGTTTCAGATAACGCAGCCGATACCACCCAAAAAAAAAAAAAAAAAAAAACCACGCCTGCGGCATCCATTCCACGCCTGCGAGGAAACGACCGTCGTGGACAGAGCGGAGGATTGCGCGTACGACGGGGCTAACCGCCAATGCCCTCATTCCGACCGGGCGTAAGCACGGGCACCTGGGCGCCCCAGGCTCGGGGCTTTTACCCGCGGCCCGCCAATAATATCCCGGCTTATTCGCTGGCCCGCAGTTCCTCCCTGGCCCGCCGCGCTGGCGCCGCGTCTCAGCCCGCGGTGACGTCCTCGCTTGCGCTGCACCTCCACCACCGCCGCAGGAGCTGCTTATCCGGCGTTTTGATTAACCCCTTCTCCCTGAGGCCAGATCGACAACAACGCGGCCTCGAGACGGCCTCTTGTCCCGCATATTTGAAGAGCCCTCCCCGCCATTGCCCGACTCATTCGAATTTTACTCTTGCGAAAACGAGGCCTTTGTTGCGACCGAGAGGAGGCTGCCCGAACCCCTGCATAATGGACGTCAGGAGTAAGCACGACCACCACGGCCACAGCCACGGGCTGGGCCACCATCACCACCACCACCCCCACGACAATGCCTACCTCACGTCGAGCAACAAGGCCGACGCCGGCGTTCGCATCACGCGGATAGGCCTGTACTCGAACCTCGCCATGGCGGTCGCCAAGGGGATCGGCGGCTACGTCTTCCTCTCCCACGCCATGGTCGCGGATGCTTGGCACAGTGTAACGGACCTCGCGTCGGACGTCCTCACCCTCGCGACCGTGTCCTGGAGCGCCAAGGACCCGACGCACAAGTTCCCCACAGGCTACGGCAAGGTCGAGAGCTTGGGGTCTCTCGGGGTCTCGGGAATGCTGCTGGTCGGTGGCGTACTGATGGGCTGGAGCAGCGCCGTTGCTCTCATGACACAGCTTGGTGTGGATCCGTCGTTCCTGGGGGAGCTGGCTCATGCTGGACATAGCCATAGCCACGACCACGCTCACGGGGTGCCGAGTATGCACGCGGCGTGGCTCGCGGCGGGCACCGTTGCCATCAAGGAGTGGCTGTACCATGCTAGTAAGTTGCCTTTACGGTGCCCGCGTAGCACAGAAGCTCCTCTCGATAGATGATCCAAGCAGGAGATCTTAGATACTAACGTGCGACGCCATCTAGCTATGAAGGTTGCCGTCGAACGCAAGTCCTCCGTCCTGGCATCCAACGCCGTACACCACCGAGTCGACAGCTGGACGGGCATCGTCACGCTCGTCGTCATCCTCCTCGCAAACTTTATGAAACACGCCGCCTGGCTCGACCCCGTCGGCGGCATCCTGATCTCGCTACTGGTCGTTAGGGCCGGAGCGGTAAACACGCTCTCGGCGATTGGAGAGCTTGCCGACAAGGGCATCGACGACGAGGTCAAAGGTATAGTGCGGAAAAATGTCAACAGGTCTCTAGATGCTATCACGGAGGGCCACGAGGTGGAGATCCGCGAGATCTCTGGGATCAAGTCGGGGCAGAACTACCTGATTGACCTCGAACTGGTGGTCCCGGGCGCTTGGACGGTCGAAGACGTGCGTGAGGTTGAGACGAAGGTGCGGGAGCAGATTGGCTCGTCTGTCCGTGGAGCCAAGAGGGTGCGGGTGCGCTTCGTGTCGCGGGAAGCCGCGGCCTCGGTGCCCGAGTTCGACCAGTTCGTCTCAGGCGAGGTGAGCCCGGAGGTTGCCGAGTCCGAGGCGGCAGAGGAGGAACATGACCACCATGACCATCATGACCACGACCACGACCACGACCACTCACACGCCAACGGCCATTCGCACGAGGGCCACGACGAGGGTAGCGCGAGTGGGAAGTCGGCGCGGGCCAGTGGTGCGCGGAGACGTCAGTAGGTCGGTCCTTGGACGTGGCGAGCTGGCTTAAAGCCGCTCTCGGCCGCCAGGCCCTGCGTCTGTCTGCAGGGGCCACCCCCGTGGTTTGGCCATCAGCGGCTTCTACCCAACTGTTTCTACTGTTGAAGGCAGCATGGCGAGGAGTTTGGGGGCGAGTTATCGAGGTAGATCGGGGAGCCTGCTTCCCCGAGCTTCCGCTCTCGGCGAGCTCGTGCCAAGCTGGGATAGGCGCATCCTCCTGCAGCTAACGCCGCCAGCTGGCCGACCAAACCTCGCTCATTGCGCTCCAATTAGAACCGGTTCCTGCGGCCGCATTTAGGCTAAATCAGCCGCCCTCCGAAGTTAATGCGTGGAGTGGGCCGGCGACTCGCTTCGCGGAGCCCCTCCGGCCCCGCCAATCCAGCTATACAACCCCACATCGTCGGGCGGGACGGATGATTGGGGATTTCTCGTTGGGTCGCGCGCCGTCTTTTTTTTTTTTTTGGCCCGTGTTGGATCATAGCTATATACTATTTTGTACACTACTCGGTGTGTGTGGTAATATTTTCAGGGGATCTATCGGAAGTAGCCACTTCACTGCATACACCCGCGCCAATACCGGCGCGGGGGTCCCGGAGCTTTGGGAGCCACCCTGTCGTCATAGACTTTTTCCCTTCTTATCCGCTGCTGTCTTTCTCGCTCAACTTTGCGTGCTGTGTGTTGTTTTACTCCCTTTGTATCTTGCTCACACGTCTAAACCCTCCCCCCAAATTATACCCATCTGTTGCCTTTTTTAAGCTCCGTTTCTACCAAACCGCAGCGTAGCATAAGCAGAAACCACACGCCATGAGCTCCGGCCCTCTGTATCTGGGTTTCGACCTCTCGACCCAGCAACTCAAGGGTGAGACCCCACTTCTCCCCCACAGTTCCTCCGAGCCAACCAGGCGTCGCTCGCCTTTCGCGTACTGACATGTGCCCCCAGTCATCGCCATAACGCAGGACCTCCAGGTTGTCGCCGAGGTCAAGGCCGACTTCGACGCTGATTTCGGTGCAAAGTATGGCGTCACCAAGGGCGTGCACGCCGTCCCGACCGAAGGCGAGGTCTACGCGCCCGTCGAAATGTGGCTCGAGGCGCTGGACCTCGTCCTGCAGAGGCTGAAGGCCGAGGTGTCGCTGGATAGGGTCAAGGGTGTCAGCGGGTCGTGCCAGCAGCACGGGAGTGTTTACTGGGGCCGTGGTGCCGGGGAGAGGCTGGCTGGGCTGAGCGCCGACAAGGGCCTTGCTGAGCAGCTCAAGCATGGTTTGGCGCATCCTTTTGCGCCGAACTGGCAGGACTCGAGCACGGGGGCCGAGTGCGAACAGTTTAACGCGAAGCTGGGGGGCTCGGAGAAACTGGCGGAGGCCACGGGGAGCGGAGCACACCACGTAAGTGACCATGCTCCCTTGGAACTATGCCATGGGAGCCCATGTCGGTGAGAGGGACCATAATACTGACCGAGGAACCAGCGCTTCACCGGCCCTCAGATCATGCGCCTAAAGCGAAAGCTGCCCGACGTGTACGCCAGGACCGAGCGCATTGCCCTCGTCTCTTCCTTCCTCGCCTCCGTCCTCCTTGGGACGTACGCCCCTATGGACATTAGCGAGGCCTGCGGCATGAACCTCTGGGACATACCCAACAACACGTGGAGCCAGCCGCTCCTCGAGCTCACAGCCGGAAAGGACGGCGCCGCAGAGCTGCGGCGGAAGCTGGGCGACGTTCGCCAGGACGGCGGGGGCAGCATGGGGTCTATCGCGGGGTATTTCGTCTCCAAGTACGGCTTCAGCCCCGACTGCCAGATCGCGCCGTTCACGGGCGATAACCCCGCCACGATCCTCGCGCTGCCGCTGCGCCCTCTCGACGCCATTGTGTCGCTGGGTACGTCGACGACGTTCCTCATGATCACCCCGTACTACAAGCCCGACGCGGCGTATCACTTCTTCAACCACCCCACCACGCCCGGCCAGTACATGTTCATGCTGTGCTACAAGAACGGGGGGCTGGCGCGCGAAAAGGTCCGCGATTCGCTGCCCGCGCCGGCGGGTCCCGACCCCTGGGCGTCCTTCAACAAGGCCGTCACCGACTCGAAGCCCCTCTCCGTCTCGGGGCCGTCTGACCCCGCCAAGTTGGGCCTCTACTTCTACCTCCCCGAGATCGTGCCCAACATGCGCGCCGGGACCTGGCGGTACACCTGCGACCGCAACGGCAAGAACCTAAAGGCTGCCACGGAGCCGTGGGCCCCCGAGGCCGACGCCCGTGCGATCATCGAGTCGCAGGCCCTCTCGATGCGCATGCGCTCCAAGAACCTAGTCCACTCCCCCTCCGACAACCTCCCGCCACAGCCGCGGAGGATCTACCTTGTGGGCGGCGGGTCGCTCAACCCTGCCATCGCGCAGACCATGGGCGAGGTGCTGGGCGGCGCGGAGGGCGTGTACAGGCTCGACGTGGGTGGCAACGCGTGCGCGCTCGGCGGGGCGTACAAGGCTGTCTGGGCGCTGGAGAGGGGCGAGGGGGAGAGCTTTGACGAGCTGATTGGGAAGAGGTGGAGGGAGGAGGGGGCGATTCAAAAGGTTGATGTTGGGTATCGGGACGGGGTGTTCCAGACTTATGGGGATGTGCTGGGGACGTTTGGGGAGATGGAGGACATGATTCAGCGGGGCTAAAGGCGTTGGCAACCTGGCTTTGGTGAGATGAGGTGGGAATAGTATTGTGTATTCAGCGTCAAGATAGAAATCCCAATGTCCCATGAAAAAGAGTAAAACTCCGGCGCCCTCTTAGTGCCCAAACAACAAGACGTCCCCATCTACCGAACGTACTTGTTCATGAACCTCCTGTGGAAGTCCGACCTCAGCATATCGTTCACAAACTCCTTCTTCTTTCCCCTCTCGTCCACGTCCCGCGCCTGGTTCTTGAACACCACGTCGTCGTCCCACCGCCTCTTGACCCCGTAGTCGATTTTGTTGAGCAGGGGGTTCCCCCTCGCAATCTCCCTCTCCCTCTCGTCCTCCTCGGCCTGCGCTCTTTCCCTCTCCTCCCTCTCTCGCTTCTCTGCCTTTTCTCTCCTCACGCGCTCTAACTCCCTCTGCAGCTCGGCATCGGAGTCGTCGTCCGAGTCGGATTCGTCGGAATCTTCTTCCTCCTCGTCGCTGTCGTCTGCGTCGACGTCACGGCTCTCTTCTAATATCCGCCTCCTCTTCGCCTCGAAATCCTCCTCATCCCCATCAACCTCGCCGTCCCGCTCGCGCTTGTGGGAGTCCTCGAGCGAAGGCGCGGGCGAGCGCTCGCCGGTAGCGGCGGAGGGGCCGCCGTTCTTGCGGTTGAAGTGCGCCTCCTCGGCGGCCAGGAGCTCGGCGCGGAGGTCGCGCTTGGCTCCGGCGGCGCCGCCCTGGCCTTCTTTGCGGTACTTGAGCTCGAGGTGTGCGGGGAGGGTGATTTGGTGGTAGGCTGGGCCGCGGAGGGACTCCTTGCCGCGGGCCTGTTTGCAGCGGTGGTTAGTCTCTCTGCGTCGAGCGGGCTGGGATAGTTCTAGACTTGGGGACTCACGGGATCAAACGTCGGCCTGTGAGCTGTCGTCATCGTGGCGGCTGTTCGAAGGCGTACGGTTTGTTGACGAGCTGCGGGTTGGTGTTGAAAGGTGGGCCAGCCGGTGATGTGCGTGCCAGAAAACGGACGTTGCAGCAACTGCGAATAAATGGACGTACGCCGCACGCCGTAACTCACCGCCCGGCAGAATTTTCGATGTCCCACCAGGATGAAGCTCCCGCATCCCACCAAGACACGACTCTCCGACGCCCGATCGCAATACCGCCAAGATGCCCCGCGAAGCAGAGCCTTCGCTCAACGAAAAGGCCTTCGTTCTCCAGGCCATCGAGGATAAGAAGCGCCTCGACGGCCGTGAGTTCAACGAGTATAGGCCGCTGGAACTTACGTTTGGGGACGAGCATGGCGTCGCGGACGTCAAGCTGGGCAAGACGAGGTGAGTCTCACAGTCACCAGCCACTCAGGCAACTCTCAAGACGATGAGGTAGGCGGGATGTGCTTGGGGCCAGAGCTGACGTGCGCAGGGTCCTCGTCCGGGTGTCCGCCGAAGTAGCCCCGCCCTACCAAGACCGTCCCTTCGAGGGCATCTTCACCATCACGACGGAGCTAAGCCCGATGCTCTCCCCCGCCTTCGAGCCTAACCGCCCCACGGAAAACGAGGTCCTCCTATCCCGGCTCCTCGAGAAGACGATACGCCGCTCCGGCGCGCTGGACGTCGAGTCCCTCTGCCTCGTCGCCGGCCGCAAGTGCTGGGCCCTCCGCGCCGACGCCCACGTCCTCTCCCACGACGGGAACCTCGTCGACGCGACGTGCTTCGCTGTCGTTGCCGCGCTGCGGCACTTCCGGAGGCCGGACTCGAGTACGAGTGGGGAGGACGTCACGATTTACACGCCGGCGGAGAGGGAGCCCGTGCCGCTGAGCTGGCTTCACTCGCCTTTCTGCGTGTCGTTTAGTTTCTTTGGCGAGGATGGCGACAAGGGGATCCTGACGGATGGGAACTTGCTGGAGGAGCATGTGCGGACGGGGGCTTGTACGATTGGGATGAACAAGCACGGGGAGATCTGCCAAATCTCGAAGCTGGGCGGCGTGCCGGTCGAGGCGGTGGCGTTGCTGCAGTGCAGTGCTGTCGCGATGGAGAAGGTGAAGTGGTTTTCGGAGTATCTGGACGGGAAGCTGGCGGAGGATGCGAAGAGGAGGGACAAGGGGGGTCTCATGGCTCAGCTGTCTGCTGAGAACGAGAGGTGACGAGGAATCTTAGATGAAGGGGAAGATGTCAGATTACAAGGCAATATATATAAAAAAAAAAAAAAAACGAGATACCCCGATGGATAATTGTCAAGAACCATCTTGTTGATATCCAGATCCCGTAATGCTCACAGAACGCCAAAGCAAACGCCCCCAACACCACCCGCCAATCGAAAGCAACCGCGCGTCAGATCCTCACCTCATCACGGGTGGCCGCGACTCCTTATTCCAGCTCACCCGCGACCTCACCCAGTCTATAGCCTCCCTCACGCCCGCGCCTGTCAGCGCACTCACAGGCAGCACTCTCGAGTCGCGTATACTCGACGCCTTCTCCCCCTCAAACACCTTCTTCACAAGCCCCTCCTTAATCTTCACAACCTCGACACAATCCTCCCTATCCTGCTTATTCGCCAGCACTAGTAGTGGTACCCCCTCCGTCTCCTGACTCTGCAGCACATCCTCCAACACCGCCCGACACTCATCCAGCCTCCCGCCCCCCGACACGCCGTCTTCGTCCGACAGCTCCCCCTCGCCGATGTCGGTGCTGTCGATGATGAAGACAATGGCGTGGCAGGACGAGTAGTAGCTCTGCCAGAGCTTCCGGAGGGATAGCTGGCCGCCGACGTCCCAGATCTTGAGGTACATGTCCGGGAGGGTTATCGTGCTGACGTTCTGGCCCACGGTGGGGACGGTCTTGAGGCGCGGGGTGGGTTGATCTGGGTGGAAAAGGGCCTTGACCTGTTCGTGGAAGGTGGTCTTTCCGGCATTGTCGAGGCCAAGGAGGATGACGGAGAATTCTGGAGGTGGTTAGCTGGGGGGGGAGGCGTCCTTGGGGTCATGGAGGGTGAAGGGGGTAGGACGGCTTACCCTCTTTGCTCGTCGCGAGGAGGTAGAGGCCCTTGGCGAGGTGATACATGGTCGCGAGACCCGGGCCGTGCGACGCGCAGTGGTGAGTCGTGGGAGATGTCTAGTTGTGAGCTCGTCGCCGTGATGCTGGGCGCGCGGCGTTCCAGAGGGATGGTGTTGCCTGCGGTTCGAAGGAGCCGCGGTAGCTGTTGGTGGGGCTCTGAGCGTTTGACGTTGACTTTGGCGTGTTGCGCCATTGGTGGAGAACCGTTTCAGCGCATGCCACCGCCACTGGCGCCCTGGACCTTGCCTTTAACCTCCCAGGGACCAAGCATGCATTGTTACTTCCAGAATCAGATACCCCGACAAGACTGGTCCAGAGTGAACCTGGGAGCCTAGATGCCATTCCCCCCCCAGAAAAGAACCCGCAGAACATTTATCTGCATTTACTTGGATCTAGTGTTCCACAATATCATCACAAGCTTCCGACAGTTCGACAGTTGCATGTCTACTTGTCCCTACGCTCCTTTAGATATAGCATCATATGCCAACGGTATGACATGACGCGTATCAAGCTTGCTCGCTTCGTCAATTATCTGCCTCACCGTCGTCGTGCCACGATGAGTTGAAGCGGATGGACGCATAATCTTATCACTCAAGGTACAGAACTTCGTGAAATGATAATGCGTCCTCGACTTGTGAATGTGTTGAAACTCGCAGCCCGCGAACAACGAATGGAGATATCTTCGAACCAATTAACGGGGCATGTGCAATGTAGTGCTACAGTGTACCTTGGGGGGTGGTCCAAGCTCTCTGGAAGATAAACACGCGGGGTGGGTCGAACTTGTCGCGACGCGTCAATCGCACGCCAAATTTCCGCCACCAACACACCTCGACTCCTCATCTCCGGACGAGCCCTGGCACACGCCGACATCATTATCGAGAAAATACCGCTGCGAACCGGCATATTATACGCGCGAAAACATCTACTCTACACTAGAACCACCAACCAGTTTTAAACACCTGAACGACGAAATCCAGGCAGCTCCAGCACAATGCCGCGACCTAGACGCGCCCGCCGCGGGCGGCAGCCCGCCACGAAAGATGCGGAAATCGCGACCGACGTCCCCGCAGGCCCTACCGCGACTGCCACGACGCCGACGAAGCAGACAACCTCCCCCGGTCCCGGCAGCTCCGAGAAAGAAAACCGGCCCACGCGTGACTCGCTCTCGCGCGGCAGCTTGGGAGGCAGCGTGCCGCAGAGGAGGGCCCTCACCGACGCCACGAGGCGACGCGACTCTGCTCTGCGCGAGCTAGAGGCCGAGGACGTGACGACGACGAGCGACTCGCTGGAGGTGTGGGCGCTGGGAGAGGAGGACACGACGGATCTGCTGAGGGGGCGGGACAGGCTGCGGAGGAACGAGGTCTCGGGCCTGGACATTGACGACGACGTCTTCTCCAGCATGTACTCCGGAATCGAGCGCGCACCTTCGCGCGGCCGGTCCGCGAACACGTCGACTATCAGCGCGGGGCAGTTCATGCGGCGGCCCAGGGCCCCTAGCATCGTGAGCCGCGACGGGGGCCCGATCAGGCCCAGCAGCCGCGGAGTGAACACGCCTAACATCAGCTCGACGTTCAACTTTGGGCGCTTCCGGAGGCGTGCGAGGGAGCCTAGTATTCTTGGCGCGGACCGGAGGCCGCGCCGCGAGACGCCGAGCGATGAGTCGGATATCGAGTTGGGGGAGGACTTTGCGCCCGATGCGGTGTCGACGCCGTTGGAGCGTAGGCGGAGTACGCGTGTTGCGCCGGCGAGCGATGGGCCGGCGAGGAGGACGTCCGGTATGAGGACTAGGAAGAGGAAGAGTGGGGAGATGGAGGGGGAGGAGGATGACCAGCCTGAGAAGCCGTCTCGCGTGGAGCAGGGTCTGGGAGACGATGAGAATGACAAGGAAGATCGCCCCCGAGAGGCGTCTGGCGTGGAGCAGGACGTGGAGAACGAGGAGAACAACGAGAAAGCCCCGGTCGCCGAAGATGACATCGTCGGCATCTCGGATGACTCGTCACTTTCATCCCTTTCCTCGCCGTGCTCGCCGCAGTCGTCCATCCCGGATTACGACCGGCCCACTACACCCGTCAACCTGAACGATATCATGGCGCCCCCCGCTAGCAGCGGCTCAGAGGACGCCGAGTGGCCGTCCATCCGGAAGCTCGCCAAAAAGCGCCGTCGCATGTCGCCCAGCACCCCGCTGCGCGCCGGCGGCTACGACGACCACGCGTCTGACGTCTCGTCCCCTCCGTCTCTCACGCACTCGCCCAACTACGGGAGCAAGAAGGGCGCGAGGCCCCGAGGGCGCCAGACGACGAGGCAGCCGTCGCCTAGCCCGCTTACCTCGCACCTCGCGTCCCTCCTCCCCCAGCGCCGGAGCAAGCACGTGCGGAGAGAGTCGGACGACGTTGAAAGCGGGGGGGAGGTAGATGTCATTGGCTTGGGAGAAGACGACGACGAGCTGGCGCACACGCACACCCGCTCCCGGACGCGCGGCACCTCGCGGGGAGGCCAGCCCCGGTCCGCGGCCAAGGAGAAGCGGACGCCCGGCTCAAGCCGGCGCGTGACGCGGACGTACGGCGAGAGGAACTCTGCGGACGACAGCTTCGCGCCGCTTCCGGACGACTCGTTTACGAATACCGCGGTGGAGTTCGAGGATCCGAAGGAGGAGCTGAAGAAGGCGGCGAGTAAGTTCAAGGAGGTGGATAAGTGGGAGCTAGAGTTTGAGGAGGTGACGAGGGAGCCTTCGCCTGGGGATGCGCGTTGAGGTGGCGTCGTTGATTCGGGTTGTTCTATCATGAAGCCGGGGCTGTTAAAGCCCTTTGGGGGAAAAAAAGACGATAGGCTGTGGGAGGTCGTTTGATTGTCATTTCACGGTGGTGGGCTCGGACGTGGTCTTTGTCGAGGAACGTCGGAGAAGGCAGGATAGGGTGTTGGGGAGTAGGTAACGGAGGTTTTCGTTATTCCATATCATTATTTGCAGTTCTAAGTCGATAATTTTACGACCCCATCATTCCGAGGTCCCGAACGCCGGTTGAATTCCAGTTGCCCCATGCTCCCCATCCGCGAAGACCAGGTTCCCGGCTCTTCCTCCGCTCTTCTATACATTTGATATTTGGTACTCCAGGGGTGCTTGTTGCTCATGATCTGAGGTCGACGGATTCGAGTCGCGACTCTACGATGGGTACCAGCGGCGAGAGGACGTTGGGATCGCGGAGGCAGATGGTGATGTCGTCTGGTAACCTCCCGGACATTTGCAACGCCTAGAGAACAACACGTGAGCACCAGGGACCGGCAAGACTTGAGTGCCTAGGAGAACGAACCTTCTTTACGTTTGCGAAGCTGTCCTCCCTCGCCGTGTACTCCCTCGTCACCTCGTCCGTCTCAAAGTCGACGTACACCCTCGTGTCCCGCACCCTCACAATGACGTTATCCACGCGCACGAACAGCCTCGCCAGGAGCAGCATCCTCTTGTCGTGGACCCGCACCTTGACGCTAAAGATCGACACGCCGTTGTCGTCTAGCTCAGACTCATACAGCACCACCTCGTCAAAGAACAGTATCGGGTCCCTCCTCTTCAACAGCTCTAGCGGAATCTCCCTCTCCGCTGGCGTGAACTTCCGCGAGTCGCCCTCCAGCGTCCCGTCGTACGAGCTCGAGTAGCTCCAATCATGCGGATTCACCACGTCGCGCACGTTCTCCCGCGAGGATGCCCACTCCGCGGCGTAGGCCACCTGCAGCATGTTCTCCGCCGTCTTGCCCACGGCGTCGAGGGCGTCGAAGGCGTTGAAGGAGAGGGCCCAGCCCGAGGGCGCGTGGGCGAGGCGCACGAGGTTGTCGCCGAAGATCATTTCGGGGACGGGGATCCCGAGGCGTGCGGTCATGGCGTCTATGGGGCCCGCTTTGGAGATGGGGAGCTTGGTGGTTGAGATGCGGAAGTTATGCTGGGCGTGGGTTTTGGTGGCGCGGGCGGGGTTGGAGGCCGAGGGGAAGGCCGTTGGGGGCGGGGGGTCCATGGCGGCGGTTGTGGTTGGGTATCGTAAGAGTTGCGAAGGTGGTTGCTGTCGGGTGCTTGGTGTTTTGGAATGACCGAAGCTTTGGGCGGCAGCTTCGCGCTCCGGTCGGATGTGCGGGGCGGGGCGCGGGTGGCTATCAGAGGTACAAGGCAAAGTGGAAGTGAGGTGGGGTTAAGAGCTCAGCTTTTATCTCCGCCGCGCCGGGGGGTTCAATCTCCCCCGTACCTGGAGCTCGACTCAACGACATTCTCCTAAAAGGCGCTCATTTACAAAAGACAGAGCATCGAGGTGTATTTATATGATTACCTACTATAAATAAATAGGAGCGAGCACTTGCTGCAGTTTGGCCCGTTGGACTGGTTGATTATGTCCTCAAGACGTCATGCTGCCCGTACTGGTAGCATCGCCAACGGAGTTGAGTCCGTGGATGCTGGCCGTTGGGTGTTTTTAGGAAATGAGGAGACGGCGATTAATACAGAGAAGCATAGTTATTCTGACGTCAATAGCCACTGGATTTCGCCAATATCCCGGGGGTGCCTCGTCCCCCGTGCGGTGAGGCTGGACCCGCAGTTGCCCCGACAACCCCAATCCTTACCCTTACCAAACAACCACTATCGTCGGGGCACCAACCTCCACCTCCATGCTCGTCTTCCCCAGAGCCACGCACACACCAAAAGAGCATCCAACTCTACCGTAACCCAAACATTCAGGGTTCACCTCATCTCCCTCCAACGCATTGCTAACCCTGAGTCTCCTCCGTCCCTCTACACCCACAGCCATGGCCGCTCGCACCCTGGAGGCGCGCTTCGAGCGCATGTCGGTTAACGACGAAAACGACGTCGGCGATGCGTCTAAGTACGGGAAGAAGGTCAGCATCCCGAGCTCAATCCTTGGCCCAGGTCCTAGGTCCTAGGTAACAATTGGAGCCGGTTCTGACAGAGCTTAGATCGCTGCGGCCACTACACACCTCAACCAGGGCGCCAGCAGGCCGACGCTCGTCAAGGTTGCCCTCCAGTCCCAGAACACGAACGCTCTCGCCTCAAAGAAGGGCCCTCCCTCCCCGACGCGGAAGGCGCTTCCCACCGCAGCGCCGCCTAGCTCCTCCCGTTCCTCGGCCGAGGCCGAGATCGAGCGCAAGCCCGCCGCCCTCACCGAGCAGCCCTCGGTACCGAAGCAGTTCCACCTCGGCATGTTCGAGATCGGGCGGCCGCTAGGCAAGGGCAAGTTTGGGCGCGTCTACCTCGCCAAGGAGCGCACGAGCGGCTTCATCTGCGCCCTCAAGGTCCTCCACAAGTCCGAGCTTCAGCAGGGCCGCGTCGAGAAGCAGGTCCGCCGCGAGATCGAGATCCAGAGCAACCTCCGTCACCCCAACATCCTGCAGCTGTACGGCCACTTCCACGACAGCAAGCGCGTCTTCCTGATCCTCGAGTTCGCGGGCCGCGGCGAGCTGTACAAGCACCTCCGCAAGGAGAACCGCTTCCCCGAGTGGAAGGCGGCGCAGTACGTGGCGCAGATGGCGTCGGCGCTGCGGTACCTCCACCGCAAGCACGTCATCCACCGCGACAT
Source organism: Sordariomycetes sp. B11D1 (assembly GCA_025503055.1). NCBI lineage: Eukaryota > Fungi > Ascomycota > Sordariomycetes > Sordariomycetes sp. B11D1. Next base: position 220,894 of record JAMFQS010000009.1, on the reverse strand, counting down.
CAAGCCCGAGAACATCCTCGTGGGGATCCACGGCGAGATCAAGATCTCGGACTTTGGGTGGAGCGTGCACGCGCCCAACAGCCGCAGGCGGACAATGTGCGGCACGCTGGACTACCTGCCGCCCGAGATGATCAAGCCGGGGAGCGCGGACAACTCGTACAATGAAAAGGTGGACCTCTGGAGCCTCGGCGTGCTGACGTATGAGTTCCTCGTCGGGGAGGCGCCCTTTGAGGACACGCACATCATGACGCAGCGGAGGATCGTGAGGTGCGACATGGAGATTCCGTCGTTTGTGAGCTCCGAGGCGAGAGATCTTATCAAGAGGGTGGGTCTTTTGAGTCTTTGACGTCCCGATACAGCGGTTCTATCCGCTTTTTTTCTATAGACTATTTCGGCTAACCTCTTTGCCAGTTGCTCGTCCTTGAGCCCGAGGATCGGCTGCCACTCGATGATATCCAGTCCCACCCCTGGATCATCAAGCACTGCGTCAAGGGTGAGCGAGCGTCGAACCGGGAGAGGAGGTCGTGAGGGTGAGCTATCCATGCGCATAATGTGGTGTCGAGGCGTCCTGCAAATCCTATAACAATAGGACGGAAGCACGTGTAAGCTGATCGACAGGGCGTTTTATTTTTTGGTCGTTTACGCATAATCATGGGAGTTGGGAGCCGGAGTTTTTTGTATTCATCACTTCATACGACGTTACTACTAAATGCAAATCACATATCCCACGTCACTGATTGTCGTCAACACTCGAGTTGAACTCCGTTTTATTGTTACCATATTGTACAGGGGGGTGTATGGGGGTATCCGTAAGGCTCATCAGGGAATCATTTGTACACTTCGTCGAAGGGCCGGGTATCCGCGAAGCACGAGTCCCAGACCTCGTTGACGACCTTGGTCGCGTGGACGTCGTCCTTGCACCCCGGCCTGTTCATGACTGACATTATCGCCCTCGTCCGGACGCAGTTCTGGAACTGCTGCGTCACCTTCCAGTTGCCCCTCGTAAAGGCCTCTCGCGTCCACCGGCACTCTCCGCTCAGCATAGACGCGCGGATCTACGGGCAAACAAAGTTAGTACAAGCCCGGATCGCGTGGCTGGGTAGGGCCCGGGGAAAACCTGGCTTACCTCGGTGCAAGCAGCGTGTTTGAGGTTGCCCACGCCGTCCATCTTCCACCTCAGGAAATCCCACGCGTGGACCATCTCGTGCGCCAGCGTATCCTCCAGGTGCTTCCGGTCCCTGACCTCGTTGGCGCAGATCTTGATCCCGGAGTACGGGTTGAACCCGCCACCCGTCCTCACCACCTCGCCATCGGTAGTCAACCGAGCCGGGCACCTGCGGCAGAACACGTTCTTCTCGTCGAGCGTGCCGTTGAGGTCGGCCACCTTGTCGCGCATGAAGCGTACGATGGGCGAGTACGCAAACAGCCAGTCGCGGTACTCCTCGCACCTCTTGCAGTCCTCCTTCTCGTTCTCCCGGTAGAGGTGCTCCCGGAAGTGGAACTGGCCCTCGTTCGTCATGCGCGACGTCATGTAGCTGAACATGTTCATCCAGTACCCGACCTTGGGGTCGAAGCCCGTCCGCGCCGGGTCGTTCTTGAGGAGCGGCGAGAGCTTCGACGGGACGTCGGGCCCGGCCGGCGCCGGCGGGGAGCCGGCCGACGAGGGGGCTTCCGGCGGAGAGGGCTGGGCGGGCATCTTAGCGTGAGAGGGGGGGAGCGGTATACCCCAGATCGAATTGAGCCTTCGAGTGTATGCTTGCGCGTCGAACAACTGCCGAGTTAGAGGCGAGACCCGTTCTCAGGGTTCGACGCTGTCTCCACTTGCTGACTACAGGCCCCAGAGTCCCGTACGCCGGTCGCCGGTGCGACCAGGGAGTTGGGTACAACCCTGCGTGAGCACAAGCCACATTGCTGACTACTTCCGTCCGTGCCACGGACCTTCGAGGTAGCGTATACACGTACACACTGTGGAGGCTCGCCCCGCTGATACGCTGACTGCGCACGTTGCGACGACACTAGCCTCCTCCACACTCACCGTAGTGACAAGTGTGTCGTCCCCACTGGAAACATCATTGTCCGTCTCTCCGGTGCCAGGAGCATCTCTGGCTCCCGGCCGTAAACAGCACCGATCGGGGTGTGGGCGTGCGTCCTCCGGCTCTTCCAGGGCCCCTCTGACTTGCGCGGAAATTACCGGCATCTCTCCCCTCGGCCGCCTTGGAAAAACACATCAAGGGCGTCGCGAGCATGCCCTCGATCCCGGTATGCGGGTTTCCACACACGTACACACCGAGTTGCTTGTTGTGCGGGTCTCTCGTCGATCAGCCACTTGAAACTTCGCTCCACAACATCGACGATCCCGTTGTCTGCAAGTAGCAACAACTGTGCTCAGGCGCGAGGGTCATATGGTGCCCGGCGACCTTGGAAGTCTCGGAAAGGAGGGTGGAGGTGCGGAAGATCCGGTTGTCTAGAGTTATCGGCCCGTCGTCCAATGTGTGAGGAACTAGAAAACTCCTTGCTTCCCGAGATAGCCGCCCGGCTCCAGGTTTTGTGCGGGCCTGCATGCTGGAGTCGTCGGTGCCTCTAAAGCACCCCGCGACAATGCGGGCGACGATGGATCCACTCCTATTCAAGCTCGCCCATCTCTAAACGAGTAGTTTGGCAAGACTAGCGACGGCTGAATAGGGCTCTGATCGGCGCTGATGGTCTCAGATTATGGATGCTGGTTCACATATCGAGGCCTCGACAACCGAGTTCCTTCCCGGCGTCGATAACCGGCTTCACGCCCTCATTGCCCTGGCCGACGGCGCAAGCTCACCGCATAACGCAAGCAGCCACACAACCTCCCAGATCAAGGCTTTCTCGTTCTCCCGCCATTTGGAAGCCCGCATTCGCCACCACTCATGGAACGCTAAGTCCGCCCGTTGTTCCTTCTGGAACTTCGGCGACTTGGGATGAGGCCCCGCGGTTGAGCGGAGTTGTCATCCTCGAAAACGTCAGCCAAGAGGCGGCCCGTGGGGTTGACCCAACTGTAAGCGCGTGTTCAGCGGTCCCTCCACAATGCAGGCTCTCCTCGGAACTTGCTCGCTGTTGCCAAAGTGTACACTTGCATGTGGGAGACTCGGGCCCGATTCCCGCCGAGCGGTGAAGACGTGGGCCCATGCCTCCGCCACTTCTCCACCACCCCCTCCAAGGCCACCGCCACCCCCTCCGACTCCTGGCGTGATCGGCGCGGTGAATTCAGGGACCCTGAACGCGGCCTCCAGGGCTGTGACGACAGACGAGGGGTACAAAGTGCTTGGCGCGGTACTTTGGTACCTCGGCTCTTGGCAGTACCACCGTGTATTGGCTACACCAGGGCGCGGCGGCCCCACTCTCATGCGCCGAGACTCCAATACCCTCCCGATACTTGTTTTACATCCAGGGGGGCGGGACGTTCAGCCTATAGGGGTCCTCTTCGTCGCAGCCCCGCGGCATGTACTTCCGTTCCACTGCAACAACACGTTCAGGGAAATCCTTGCATTATTTGCGAATCCTCGCCGCGCAACCGCTAATCTGAACGCGAGAAACGGACCCGGTTTCTTTCTTGTACATTTCGGCCTCTCTGTGGGAGCTCTCTGGGCGGCACGTATACATCTGGGCGTCGAGGGAAAGCGGGTTTGAACCTTCCTGACGGACAAAAAACCCGAGGTGTCATAATTTGCCGCGGATAGTAAGAAAAGGACTTCCCCCGTTTCTGACTCCCTGCCTGGTTTCTCAAGAACTCTCTCCTCTTTCCTTTTTTTTTCCATCACCCGCGGACACTTTTTCCCACGATTTTTGCTGAACTGTAGATGGGTCCAGAGACGTCATCAGCGTTCTTGTATCTGTTTCTTGTCTCCCGCGGAATCACTTGACCATTCTCTCCGATACCGACTGAGTATCACGAATCGCAACCATGAAGGCTCCTAGGGGACAGACTATCGTCATCAAGTTGGGTAAGTTCCTGGCCTGGTCACCTCCGTCCACTTCCATCTCCACCTTTTTTTTTTTTTTTTTTTGCAGCTCCATCCAGTCCATGTCCCCCGAGCCCACGCCTTTTTCATTTCGCTCGCCAAGCTAACGCGGGAGCATCCAGGGACGAGTTCCATCGTGGATGAAGAGTCACGCCAACCCCATCTTCCGATCTTGTCGGTCGTGGTGGAGACGGCAGTGAAGCTCAGGGAAGATGGCCACAAGGTGGTCATCGTCTCTTCCGGCGCCATCGGCGTCGGCATGAGGCAAATGGACATCGACAAGCGGCCGAAGCGCCTCGCTTCTCTCCAGGTAACAAGGACCAGGATCCCCGTTCCCCCAGTTCCCTCCCCCAACCCCCACTTTCCCCGCCTGGAGGCGGGGAAGATAAACTATCTTTGCACGGGCCGCTCCTAACGGTCTGGTATCCAGGGTCTCGCGGCGATCGGTCAGTGCCAGCTCATGGCGCTATGGGACAGCTTGTTCAGCTACCTGCGGCAGCCTATTGCCCAGATCCTCCTCACCCGCAACGACATTGCTGATGTAAGTCCTTTCCGTCCCGCTCCCTCCTGCCTTACCCCTGTCTTGGCGGCGTCTCACATGCATCGGCCGACCGGGATGGCTAACCGTCGCGACCAGAGGACAATGTACCTGAATGCCCAGAACACGTTCAACGAGCTTCTCGACATGGGTGTCATCCCCATCGTCAACGAAAACGACACCATCGCCGTGTCGGAAATCAAGTTCGGTGACAACGACACCCTGTCGGCCATCACGGCTGCCATGGTGCATGCCGACATGCTGTTCCTCATGACGGACGTGGACTGTCTGTACGACAAGAACCCTCGTACCAACCCAGATGCCCAGCCCATCGAGGTCATCGATGATATCATGGGCATCCAAGCTGATGGTACGTTGCTCCCGTTATTGGCACAAGGCCGCAGGCGGCGTAACGCAGACAAGGCGCTAACTGGACTGCAGTGTCTACCGCCGGCTCTGCCCTCGGCACCGGTGGCATGTCCACCAAGATCACGGCCGCTCGGCTGGCCACGTCGGCTGGCGTGACCACGGTCATCACTAGGGCCACGAGCCCCCGCCAGGTTAAGAGGATAGTTAACTACATCCGGGCATCGAGGGGTTCTCCCGTGCTCAAGCCTATTGGCAGTCAGAGCTCCGAGGAGGACCTCACGCAACTCACTCGGTCGTCAAGTTCTCTGTCCCTCCTCGAGGACAAGCCCCCTCTCCACACTCGCTTCCTCCCTGACCCCGAGCCCATCCGTGACCGCCACTTCTGGCTTCTTCACGGCCTTGCCCCTCACGGGACCCTCTACATTGACATTGGCGCGTACGAGGCGCTCGTCGACAAGGCTGGTCTCCTACCGGCGGGCGTCGTTGATGTCGAGGGCATGTTCGCGCAGCATGAGGCCGTCCGCCTCGTCACTGTTGACAGGCGCAGCGAGCCGAACGCCGAGGGCAAGTATTTCGACGGCCCCGGCGTCGAGGTCGGGCGCGCCATCGTCAACTACGCGGCGTCAGAAATCAACCGTGTCAAGGGCCACAAGAGCTCTGACATTGAGGAGCTCCTGGGCTTCTCGGACAGCGAGTACGTCATCTCGAGGCAACACATCAGCCTCTACAAGAGGGAAAGCAGACCTGTCACGCCGAATGTGGAGTATATGCAGGGCGCGGGCCCCGCGATGAGCATCATGGACTCCATATCGGCGCTGTCTACTACGCCGAGGTAGAGGCTGGAGAGAGGTTATGGATTTATGAGGATGATTTGAGCGCATAGATTGATTTTCAACTTTTTATTTTTTAGACTATTCAGCTGGATTGTATTCAACATGCCACCGGCTATGATGCAGCCTAAGCGGGAATAACCCAGATAGGACAGTTTCTTGTTTACCGAATGCCTACATTGCGCCATGCTAAGATACCAAACGACCTTTAACGAAGACCAATATACAAACACACAACAAGTTCCGCAAACAGAAATTGAAGCAAACTCGGTTACCTCCCGGTCCCCCATGTGCTTCCCCATGTGAACCCCCCCCCCCCCCCCCCCCCCCGGGGTTCTCGCTGTGCTTCCCTGCGCCGTCCTACCCCGAAGCGAACAGATTCGCCTCGTCGCGCAGGTACTCCCCACAGTCGGCCTGCCGGAAGCACACGACGCCAGTGGGGTCTAGGCGCCTCGCCTCTGCGGTGCTCCGCGCCGTGACACCGAAGCCGAGGGGCATGTCGTTCATGTTGTAGACGACGACGCCCTGGTGCTCGGGGCAGTCCTCCGACCAGCGGCCGACGTGCGCCTTGACGATGTTGCCGCCGTAGAGGAAGGGCATCTCGCCGTTGGGCTTGACCCAGATCTTGTAGCGGGCGTGCTGGGAGAGGACGGGGAGGGCGGTGATGTGCAGGCGGAACTTGCCCGTCTTTGTGAATTTGCCTGTTGTTCCCCCACTATGTTAGAGTTTGCGGATCGGTAAGAAAAAAAAGCGATTTGGAAGGGCAGGGACTGCGGGCTGGTGCTCTCGCTTGATGCTGGGGGTGAGACGGGGCCCCAGGGCCAGGGGAGGAACGTACCCAGGCAGACGCCCATGGATATGAACTTATCGCGCGATATCGACGTCGCGACGTTGGCGATCGAGAGACGCACGTAGAACACCCTGTCCTTGTGAAGCCGGAAGACGTAGCGGTCGGCGTCGGGCCCGTCGCCCAGCGGCGCGATGAGGTTCTTGAGCGACGCGCCCGTGTAGTTCGCCAGCTTGGCGAACAGCGTCTGCGTCTCCTTTTCTGTTAACTGACGCATGTCGTCGGGGTTGAAGCTGTTCTGGTGTGTGTCGGTTTCGCTACTTCGTTATCGCAGGTATCGTCTCTCGAACTTTTTTTCCTCACTGGCGCTTTCCCGCTGGAGGGGCGGCGGCAGAAATGCTCGAGATTTTTGGCGGTGAAGGGGGGATTTATGGCGGTGGGTAAATATCGGCCTGGGGTCACCCCGCTAAATGCGCTTTGCGACTGTGCTTCAAAATTTCTCTTATCAGATAAGGGGAAAAAAAGTTGGGACAAGGCAGGCAGAGGGACGAACGACCAACACCGCATACATACCCCAGTCAACACCCTCACGAACCGGTGCGCAAAGCGAGACAACCGCCATAATGTCCTCGTCGATATCGAGGAAGCGGAAGCTGGGGTCCGCCCAGAATGGCGGCAACAAGGTGTCGGCCGCGAAGCTCGAGAAGGACTTCTACAACAACGCCTCGAGCTGGAACCTGGAGGAGGACTACGCGAAGCGCCAGGCGAAGAAGCGAAAGGGAAAGAAGGAGAACACGCGTCTGCCTATAAAGACGGCGGACGGGAGGCTCGAGCAGGTCGAGGTCGAGGAAGAGGATGACTCTGCGGGGAGCGACGGCGACTGGCTTGAGGAGAAGAGCGGCGACGACGACGAGAGGCCGAAGCCGGAAAAGAAGCAGCGGAAACCCGAGAAGCCAGAGGCGGAACAGATAATCGAGGCGCAGGAGGAGTTGGCGCGGATCGCGGGAGCCGTCAACACCGAGCCGGAAGAGAACTCGGGGGCCTTCCGGGAGCTGGCGAAGCTCGCCGAGTCCAACGTCGTCGCGGTACGAAAGCTCGCGCTCGTCACACAGATGACTGTCTACAAGGACGTCATCCCCGGGTACCGCATCCGGCCGCTGGGCGAGGGCCCGACGGAGGAGAAGCTGTCCAAGGAGGTCCGCCGGCTGCGGCAATACGAGCAGGCGCTTCTCGCGGGGTACCAGGCGTACGTGCGGAACCTATCGCAGCTCGCGCGATCGCAGCCGTCGCCCCGGGACCGCGGGCCGCAGACAATCCCCTCCATCGCCGTCACATGCGCTTGCACGCTCCTTAACGCTGTTCCGCACTTCAACCTCCGCGGCGACCTCATCAAGATCCTCGTCGCCAAGCTGAGCAGGCGTCGGGTGGACGCCGACTTTGCCAAGTGCCAGCGGGCGCTCGAGACGCTCTTCGATGAGGACGACAGCGGGAGGCCGTCGATGGAGGCGGTGTCGACGCTGTCCAAGATGATGAGGGCGCGCGACTACGACGTCGACGAGCGCGTGGTGAACCTGTTCCTGCACCTGCGGCTGCTCTCCGAGTTTTCGGGCAAGGCGTCGCAGGACCACGCCGAGGCGCCCGAGGGGCCTAAGCAGAAGAAGAAGGTGTTCCGGACGAAGAGGGAGAGGAAGGCGCTGAAGGAGCAGAAGGCGGTGGAGAAGGATCTAGCGCAGACAGACGCGCTGGTGCACCACGAGGAGAGGGAGCGCATGCAGTCCGAGACGCTGAAGCTCGTGTTCGCTACGTACTTCCGGATCCTCAAGATGCGGACGCCGCACCTTATGGGCGCCGTACTGGAGGGTCTGGCCAAGTACGCGCACCTGATCAACCAGGACTTCTTTGGCGATCTTCTCGAGGCGCTGAAGGACCTTATCCAGGACGCCGATGCGGGTCTGGAACAGAAGGATGAGGAGCAGCAGCAGCAAGACGACGACGACGGCGGCGAGGAGGCGACCGTCCGGAACACGAGCAGGGAGGCGCTCCTCTGCACCATAACAGCCTTCGCCCTCCTCGCGGGCCAGGGTGCCCACAACTCCCGCAACGACCTCCACCTCGACCTCTCCTTCTTCAACAACCACCTCTACAAGTCCCTCCTCTCCCTCTCCACCCACCCGGACCTCGAGCGCACCTCAAAGTCCCACCTCCCGGATCCCAACGCCGCCGAGCACAAGCTGCCATCGGGCAAGGTGAACCTCCAGACCACGACGGTCCTCCTCATCCGCTCCCTGACTTACATCCTCCTCCCGCCGTGGAACATCCGCTCCGTGCCCCCCACCCGACTCGCCTCCTTCTCCAAGCAGCTCATGACCTCGGCGCTGCACACGCCCGAGAAGTCCACCCGCGCCATCCTCGCCCTCCTCACCGACGTCGCCGACACGCACGGCAAGAAGGTCTCGGCACTGTGGAACACGGAGCACCGCGTCGGAAACGGCACCTTCAACCCCTTGGCCGACAACTTTGACGGCGCGAATCCCTTCGCGGCCACGATATGGGAGGGGGAGATTCTACGGAAGCACTTCTCACCTCTGGTTAGGGAGGGGTTGAAGGCCGTGGAGAAAGGAATGTCTCAATGAGCGGGTTACATTCAGCGTTGGATCTGGGGGTAGGGATTGTGTAGAGACGCATCGCGGTTTGCAAATTTAATGCCATACAATGTAAACCGAGATTTGTATTGTAAAGACCTTCCGTTGCGTACAGCTCCAAGTTTTGCGTCGAGGCACCTTATCAGTCACCTCCCTCTGCTACCTCACTTGAAAACCACAAGAATGAAATCAGAAAGCCTTCCAGCACAGGATCATCAGAAACCAGCGAGCATTAGTATTCTCTCGGTCCAGACGAGAAACCTATCAACCATCCACTATCCCCACCCTTATCGCTCCAAACTCGAATCAATCTACCATCGTGTCGACTTCTCGAGTCAATCATTCGTCCCACGGATAAAACGGAGAGCATAGGGGTTGAGCCTCTTCGGCTTGGGTTGCCATACGAATTTGGGGGCCTCGCGCTGCCGGGGCTCAACTTCCATGGCGCCCCTATCCTTCCTCTCACAAACAGCAGGACTCGCACCCGACTCCAGCGAATGATCCTTCTCCCACTCGACTCTAACAGGGCAGCCCGCTTCATGGCCAAACATCTCCGTATTTCGAAGGAATTGTCCCTGGTGCTGATAACCATGGCCGGCCCATTTCGAGCTTGTTAACCCTCGCACTTTCTTGACTGGCTTGCTTGTCTTGCAAGCGCACCAAGCCTTGGTCATTCTTGTTTCCGTGGCTATGATCGTAGGCGTGAGTGAGGATAGCGTCTGGGATCGGCATTTAGGAGTTGCCCACATTGAGCTTTGCAAGCCCTGGATCATCGTTTCCTTAGCATTCTCGCCCTCACACGCTGAGAGTTCGGCTAAAGCTGTAGAATCTATTGCAATACTAACCGTGATACTAGCCTCTGAGGTCTTCAGAGAAGTGGTTGGTTGAGTAGAAATCTTGGCCTTGGCATCGCTAAAAGTGAGCTTGGGGAGGTTTTCCCTCCCATGAACTTCAACTGGGCTTGGTGGGATCAAATCGTCGAACTGAAGAAGGTCTTCCTCGTCCGTAGAAGCTGAGAGTTTCCGCTGTGAGGTTTTCAGCGGAAGTAGAGGCTCTGGTAACGAAGGGGGAACAGCCTCCACATCAAAGAACTTGGTCGTGGGCGCTGATGGCGGTGAGTCAACATCCATCAACTCTGGACATTGCCTCTCACTCGATTTCTCTTCGTCCTTGAGACGATTGTACCTCTCTAGGATAGTCAGCTTTCGGGAACTCAAGAGCCCGAGTTGTGCAGGTCTTGCAGGAGAGGCAGCAGGGGGTTGAGGTGCAGCCTTTATGTCTTTGGTGACCACGGATGATCTCGGACCCCCATGCGTTGACTGGATATCTAGTGGAGGCAGGGCCTCTCGAAATGCATGATCTTTCACATCCTGGGCGATGGTGTTCCTAACGTTCTCAGACGGAACACTTGTCTTCGCTCCCTGACACGTCTTCTGAGGGGTGACGTATTCCTGTTCAGGCTGCGACTCGCCATTTTGAGCCTTGTTGGTGGCTGAAGGTGGCTTCGTTTTCTCGGGGCCTCCACCGTTGAGCCAATCCTTCGTTTCCTGGCTGATCTTAGCTCCAGGGACGGCGTTGATATTAGGCTCATGGACTTTAGGGCGGGCTCCTAAACATCGTAAGACCAGGAATGTTAGGAAGGTCGACCATCAAAGCCGCTCGTTTGCAGATGGAAAGAGTCACATACCCATAGGCAGACGACGCAAGGGAGCTCGGGCGTAAAATACAGTGCCTCCTTGAACAGATCGAGGCGTTCTCAACGATGGTTGAGATTGGGTTCGCGTGCCTGCGCCACTACGCTTTGTGAACATTTCCTGCAGCTCTCTTGCGTGACGCATCTGTTCTGCGTGGGATTGTTGAAGAGGCATTCTGGGCGAGACGCCTAGTTGTCTTCTGTCAGTCTACCTCATTTTCTCTCCAGTTTCTTGGAAACAGTGACGGAACAGATAAGAAGGGGCGTCGGATATTCAAAATAGTCGAGCAAGACCATAGAAGGGCCTCTGTGTGTGCAGAGCCTGGAAACTTCCATGGAAAGCGGAGACAAACCAAAAGAGAACTTACCTGACTGGATAAGGTGAAAACCTGAGAGACGTCCTCCTGGAAAGACCCCTACCGGTATAGCGAGGTCGATGCTGAGTGAGTCTGAACTGCCACGAGAAACGAAAGCTCTATTCCCTAGAGGCGCCACCGGGAGTGGGTGACTGAGGCTTGTTGCATCGGCAGACTGCAATGTTGGATAGTCTACCGTGGAAGAATCAATCGCGAGACGAGTCGGTACGTGCCTGGTGAAGTCTAAATGAAGTCGAAACGACCGCTGTTTGAACGCAGAGGCTCTGATAACAGACGTCGTGAGAAAGGTTCAAAAGACATCAGTGCCTACCAACGTCAAACAGCTCCTCGAGATGGAGCTTCCGAGAACGCGGAGAAGGAGAGTGCTCTTTAGAAGGAGCCCGGGCGACATTTCGGGACGGCGAAGCAGCCTCCTAAATGGCAACCGACGTAATCCGACGGCGCAAGTAAATCTTGCTTGCACGTCTCGATAGGGTCTGGTTCTGTGGCGGAAGTAGAATGTCAGTGATGTGGTTTTTAGTAGGGATTATGAGAATAGGGAAAGCTGTGGTTTTTGGAGGATAGGGACATCAAAGCACAAGAGGCAGACTCACTGGTATCGTGGGCTAGGGCTTGCTCCATCGTGCCTTCCCTGTCCCTGTGTTTTCTGTGATCACATGGCTGCGAAAGGAACAGCTGGGTCCTTCCTCCCTCCTTCCTTCCTTCCGCGCCATCAACGCCACTAGCCGCCACTTCCCTCTCGGGATCCATGATTCTGACCATATCTAGGTGATTCCGCAAGCACTAGGCGTTGGCAAAAGAGGGCCTCACAAGGCATCATCCTGGTTTTCGACAAAGCCCCTGGGAGACCCCAATCTGAGGCAGATCTATAAACACTATTTAAAGGCGTCGTAGGAATCACAAGGAAAGGGGTTCGGGGAAATTAGGGAGGAGTCCACAGGCCATGGTTATTGAGAACGAGCATAGCAGGAGGATGGGAAATAAAACTGGGTTGGGGAGCGCAGAATGCTATGAAACCCAGGCATGCCAAAGTAGAAACTCAAGGTTGGTGTTTGCCCCCTGTGAAGAATGTGGAGGTGTGTGTTGGCACATATGGCTCACACAAGGGTTTCCTTTGACACGTCCAAGTACGCTGCCGCTGAAGAATGTTGGCTATTTCTTGTCATTTGGCCGTTTTGGACCACCCTTCACTGTCTCCACCGCCTTGATACTAGTACCCATCCATTCGGGAGAACTGGATGGGGCTGGGGATATCCACGATTGAACGACCGGTGCAACGTGCTCTCGCACGTAGTCCACCAGCGCCTTGGCGTTCGGGGCGCCTTCCCGCAATCCGATGGCTGAGACGCGGGGGATCCCAAGCGCCGCACTGAGGCGCTCGGCACATGGCACTGAGAAGCCGACGAGGCGCACAGGCTGCTTGCACGAGGGGCTTCGCGATGCCACGGCGACCATTTGCGGGAAGTGACAGTGGAAGGCCGTTGACTGGCCCGAGCGCGCAACGAAAATCACCGAGTACGTGGCTACATCGTTCTCAGCAGGGGCGGACTGGGTCTCTTCCGTGCCCCGAGACTTCAATTCTGCCGTCGAAGACAGTTGCTCGAGGCCCCTTGAGATGCTCGCCAAGCCAACATCGACGTGCCTTGATATCTCCGGGGCCGGCGGCACTTGCTGATCATCTGATGATTGCGCCGGCTCCGAGGCCCGCTTCCGCTTCCTTGCCCCTTTGCCTTTGGACGGCTGAACGTGCCGACGGCGATGCTGGCCCAATGGCTCCAGGAGGCTGTCCGAGTAGGAGAGTGTCGCGTTAGCTCAGAAATCTTAACTTATTACCACAGTGGAGAGAAAGAGCAAGCCGCGGAAGACTCTGATCTCGTCGTACCTGCACAGTAGCTCGAGGATGGTATCTTGCTCAGTTGTCTCGACGGTTGGCCTGCCATTCGGTTAGGGATATACGAGCAAGAAGAGACTGTCCAGGGACGCGACTGCTCACCAAGGAACCGTCGAGAAGGGCGTGTCGAGCTGGTGGACCGTCCTTTTCTTGTCCATGGCTTCAATTGCTCGGATGTCGTCCGGAGACCGTCGCACTCAAGGGCGAAAATTGGACAAAGCTTCTGCTCGCAGATAGCGCGTAGCTTAATTTCACGGCGAGCAGTCCTAGGGAGCATTCATGATCTCCAACTGTCCCAAACCTCGCAAATAACAGCCGATTCGACCTGCAACGGCTCCTCATACTCGCTTCGAAAAAAAAAAACAATCTACGTAGGCCATTCATGCGAGCGACATAGACATCTGAGGACGCTCCATGGTGCGGAGCGTTGACCGAGGTTGAGGCCCCACCGTCCTGCATAATTACCCCCCGTTTGCTCGACTACGGTTTGATAGACAAATGTAAGCTTCACATTGGCATATATACCGATTACGACGCGAGATTATGAGTGGCTTCACGTCGTGACATGGAAGGCCCGCGTAGGAAGATGGAAGCTCCCCCACTTTCTGTGGCTAAAAACAATCGACGGAAGGTGGGGGGAGAGATAAACCGGCCAAGGCGGAAGGAAGCAGCAGCTCGAGTATCACATTCACCGGGAGCTGAGGGCGTCTGACGAAGCATTTTCTCCTGAGCCTTAAAACCTGCCACAGTGGGCAGTGGGCACTGTCACAGTGGACCAATGTCTGTCACCAACTTTCCAGAATCCCGCCGCGTCTGCCTCTATCCATCCGTGTTCACCACGCGGCGCAGCTCCACACCACTCCAGTCCGTCTTCTTTGAGCGTACGGTTTTCAATCATTACGCAATCCGTCAATTAAAGGCATCTCTTACGCCATACGGCCTTCTTTCCGGCCTCCAGTCTCAAAGCACAGCCTGCTTCCTACGAGTGTACTGCGACCGAGAGTCCCTAGTGCCTTGGGCCTCTGATGGCTTTGGCATTTAGCACAGGTGGGAGCCTGATGTAATATTTTTACTCGACTCACCCCCATCCCCGCCTTTGGCGCAACGCCCTCTGTCGCGTTCTTCCGCGGCTTTCGAGCCTGAGGACACGAAATCTGAGGTCAGTGAAGCTTCCTCGCTTACCGCGTCATTACTACATACACGCCTTCCTATTTCTGCTGAGGATACCTCAAACCGCACCCCGCCTTGAAAGTCATCCATCAAACCCGCGCGCCGTTGTCCATTCACAGTTCACCTTCGCGAGGCCTCGAGCTGCCTGGAGTGTCAGCCAACATCGCCTCTGTATATCCTCTTCCCTCACGGCAATTCGGAGTGCTGGCCAGCCTTGGTTCTCTACATCTATCTTTAATCAGTACTGGCGTTCCTCTCTTCTCTGTTCCTCGCCCCTCTCCCCGCGTGTCCCGTCTTTTCTCATTCGAATTAATACTCTATCTCCCCCCCACACACACTCTGTAGAACGGTGTGGACTCACTCCCATTCCCACAAACCCTTCCTAGCCCTGCTCAAGAACCTTCTTTGGGTTTTTGAGGCTCTGTTGAGGCGCCCACTCTGCTTTGTTCAGCTGCGGCACGGCTAAACCAATCGCACATGCTAATTCGAGAAAGCTGTTGCAGAACGACGTGGACTTTGTTGTCACGCCCAGGTCCCTGGTACTCCAGGACCCGCGCTGCAACCTCTACTAGCCAATCCCATGGACCAAGCTTCCAGATCCCCCGAACCGAGAGATCGCGCCGTCTCAGCTGAGCCCTGTTCAACCAGGCCCAACCCGTTCGACGACGGCGACTCGTCACGAAAGCGGCGACGGACCTCTCTCTCGGGTTCTAGGAGCTTGTCGGTCGACACGATCCTGTCGCCCTCCGACGACCCCACATGTTCTTCAATCCACACCGATCCTCTTGCGCAGCCACATGCCACCGCAACGATGGACACGGATCCTTCAACCCCGCAGACTCCAGAGCCATCTCAACCTGCCGATTCCGCGTGCCCGACAGAGCCCGCTTCCAATCGCGTGACGATCAACCTTCGTAATGCTAATACGTCCTCGCCCACTTCACCAACGCCGCAGAAGCCGGGCTCTACGCTCACTGGTGGCCCTGGCGGTCGGGCCGACGAGGTGAAGCCCACCGTCGAAGACCCCGAGTGCGACATGAAAAGTCCCACTATCCCGAATGGGGGCCAGGTCCCGGTCTCGCCTGTGCCTGCCAGTATTGGACCTGCTCTTTCTGATAGTGGGAGTCCCGATGTTGAAGTTATTGACGTCCCTGATGATGATGACGACGACGAGATTGCCATAGGAGATGGCGATCCAGAAGTGTCCATCATCTCAGAGGCTAGGCGGACAAGGCAGGACCCCACGCTTGAGTTCCCTTACAATGATGGGGAGCCTCTAGTGGAGACAGTGTCGCGTTTGGTCAACTATATCTCGACTCGTAAGCTCTAGCTCTGCTCATTTCCAGCCCCCGTTTGGCTGTTGACTGGACTGTGTTCATGTTGCTAACTCGTTCGCGTTTAGAGCCCCAGCCGGAGGAAGGCTTATTCGAGAGTCTTCAGGTTTGGATGGACCAGTTTATTCGGTGGGCTGACACCGCAGGCCTTCATCTTGTGTACCACTCATGCGTCGAGAATTCCGGTTTCTGGCTGGCTCTCCCGGATCTGATGTGGGCGGTCTGCAACAGGGGCTTCGGGAGGACTGCTCATCGCCAGCCAATCACGGCGTTCTTCCTGACTTATGCGAGGCTCACGGCGTTCTTTGTTCTCTTGGACTCCCAGGTACTGTCTGACGCCGTGTCAGACTCTGCCGACATGGATCCTGGTCGTATCCCCGAGCTCTTTTCGTCTGGTTATCTTACTGGACTTCACTGTGTAACTCGCAGGGACGAGCCGCGGATACTGAACAACCGCGACGTCCAGGGCACGTGGCTCCGTCCTGATGCCGTCTCCGAGCTGGTCCAACGGTTTCAGACTATGCCAGGGGGCTCTCTGCAAGCTCTGACAAAATTGGTCGAGATGCAGATAAAACTGATGGAGAGACACCCAAAGCTCGTGGACCTCCCGAGTGCGGCTTGCCAGGCGGCGTCGGACATCATATGGGAAACCGAAAGACGCATACACTTCCCCGGTCAGCCTCAGCAAGTCATCGACAATCTCAAGCAGCGCCTCTCCCAGGGACATGCATTCTTTACTCTTGTTACTGGGGCGCTTTCCACGGCCGTTGAAAAACTGGTCAATCACCTGACGACGGAAGGTGCCAGTAGCCAAATCTTGTCCCTTACCGACATCTACCAGTGTGCCCTACGTGGGGACCATCAGATGGCAGCCGACGTGCTCTCTTCCCATCTGCAGAGGCACCCAAACCTTCCCGCGTCCCTTGCCCCTGGGGCCATAGCGTGGGAGTGGAGATTCGACATGTTTGAGAAGTTGATAAGGTCGAGCCAGATGCAACTAAGGGTCTGGGCCGTCGGCCACATGTGCACCGACCTTGTCATGTTCTGGCGACGATATGGCGACCTCCAGGACGATCTTAGTGCCTTTCTCTCCTACTTCGCGGAGTACCTGAAACGCACCAAGCTCGTCGAGTATATTCTGGGACCGACCTGCCATCCAGAAATTACCCTTGAGAGCGGGAACATTGTGGGCTTCCTGCTAGTGACCAAGTTCTATCAAAAGGAGCAGACAGACCTTCTCTGGCAAACAATCACGACCAGCCAAGACCGGCGAGTTGCAGATGCGTTGGTTCGGATGGCCGCTAACATCAGCCATCTGTACGAACATGATCAGCTTTTATACCTTTGCGAGAAGCTTCAGACTCTTCCGATAGAGTTGTTTGGTTCTACTTCTATTCGTCATCTTTGCGAACAGATTTTCAAGAACCTCACGACGAAGTGCTCGGGAGAGCGGATGTTATTGAACCACGTCCCATATGAACTATGTTTGAGGTTGCTGAGGCAGTCTTCCGTCTATTCGGCGCAATCGCAAGTTGCGCACCCTGAGATTCAAACATTTGCCACGCAGAAGCTTCGAGAGCTGCACCACCATGGGCCTGATGGCGAAGGCCGTAGGCGTTTATATCTCAACTGCATCGAGGATATCGCAGAACGGTCGCCAACGACGCTTGGGAGCCTTTCTGGGCTTCTGATCTCTATCCGCCATGCCATACCGACGGAGCTGAAAGTATTGACCACGGAGCACTCTTTTGCCCGGCTTCTGGTCGACGAACTAGAACACGCGATCTCTGTCAGCCGGTCGACTAGTGGTCTTCTGGTCCTGGCAGGCCCTAGCAACGCTCCCCGGCGAGACTTCATATACCACCTCATCTACCACGAACCGGACTCTCTGACGGATTCCCTGGGAAGGAGACTGTGGGACATGATCGTCGGACCCTCTGCGATATCGCAGGATGACCGCGCTGCAGGATGGCACGTTTTGAACGACGCCGCGGGCCAAGCTGGGTTCAACAACCCTTACGTGTCAACCTGCCTCTCAAACCATTTCCCTAGCCTTCCTTCGGACTGCTTCAGCACCGGTGCTCTGCGGTTCCTGAAAGAGGGTATCATCCTCCGTGCGAATAACAACGATATCGCTCTCGATAACCAGGACCAAGTCCGACAAAGCGGCATCGAGGAGCTGTGGCGTATGATTCTGACCACGTCGGACATGAAAGTCGCCGAGTCGGCCATCAATGTTCTTGTGAAGGATATCTATATCGATAGCAGGGCCATCCTGGATTATCCTCACCACCGCGCACGTCAGGTCCACCTCGGTTTGGTAAATCGGTGCCTCCAGCAGCTAGGCGAGGCCGCCCAAGTGATCACATCGTCAGACGAAGATAGCATGGGTGGCGACGACGAGCCGATGGTGATAGTGGCAACGGAGGCCCAGTTAAAGCACCAGGAACGGGTGTTCTTACGTTCTCTCGCTGTCCTGCAGCGATTCCTCCAGGCTCACCAGTCAAAAGTCCATTTTGCCGCAGCCGATCTCCGACCTCTCATGCCACCCTCGCCCACCGCTGTCGTAGGAGACTCCGCAGAGCTCAAGTTCCAGTCCTTCGATGGGGACAAACAGACCGACGTTCAGCCGCTCAAGATTGGTCGAAAGAACACCGCAGCCTCTCTGTTGGCAAGTTTGAGGGAAGCCACAGGGTTCGAAAACTATCGGATCTACTACAAGGGGCAGGTCTTTGTTCCAAATGAAACGGATATCTGCAGGTCGCTCGAGGAATTGAACATCCACGACGGCATCATCCTGGTGAGACGTGAAGCGGATGGAACTCTGCCATCGTCGCGGACGAGGCCGGGGACGTCACCGCTGGAGATCGAGATTCTCAGCCACTTCGCCGAGCTCTGGGGTTACCTGAGCATGGAGGAGAGGTTCGCACGGGAGGCAGGTCAATTTCCGCGGAAAGGTTAATATTTGGAGCGTACTAACTGTGGATTCTGCTTTCACAGATCTACCGGTTCCTTGTTAAGCTGCCTGCAGACAGCCACATCCTGGAGAAAATTGACTCGGGATCGACTTCATACCTCGAAGTGTTCCCTCTAGGCCAGCCATTCAAGTGCTTGTACGCCATTCACGCACTTGGCGAGTATGCGGACGGCGCCCAGCGCCAGCATGATTCCCCGCATGTTGACGGAGCCCCGCCGACCGACGCGTACATGAACGCCATGGAGAGGGCTATGGCGCTCGTCCTCGCGGCGATCGGCGACCCGGATGTCATCGGCCGCTGCCCTGCTGGTCATCTTAAGTCGCAGCTCAGCTTACAGCTCATGAGCAGCCTAGTGGACCATCTTCTTGGTATGGCGCCTGAGATTTCCTCTTGTATTTAATATCAAGTATCGCTTGCTAACAAATTCCCTTCCAGCTTGTCAGAAATTGCAAACAGACCAGAAGCCAGGTTGGTCTGGAAAAGTGCCTCCTTTGTATCGACTCTTGGATATTCTCGACGCCGCCGCATCGAGCACCGAGGACGAATATTCCCAGCGTCTGATTTGCGCAACGTACACGGTCATATGGCTACTGTCCGTTGTAGCCCCTGGCTTCTGGGAGCAAGTCACACAGTCCGATGCGTTCGGAACCGCCACCCAAGACCTGCTACTCGACCACAGGCCAGCGTTGAGAAATAGGATTGCCAAAATCATTACGGAGGCTTGTAGTAAAGAGCAGTAAGCTGTCTTGTCGCATGACCACTTTCGATCACATACTGACCCCTGAATTGCTTTAGTCCCCTTAATGTGAAGGTGGCAGAATTTCTTTGGCCTTACATGTCAACCATAGTACCGAGGCTGGTCGATCATCCAGCCTCCTGCACCCAGAGCTTTGAGCTGATCAAGGTCCTCATCTACAAACTCCGGTCTAAACTGAGTCCGGTTCTCGATTTGCCGCGGCTCGCTGAACAATGCACCGACCTGTTACTCGAGCTAAACTCAACTGAGGTAAGCGCCCTGTCATCCAGGACGCCGAATATACAGTTTGCATGCTGACATGCCTTGTGTAATAGGACGTCGGGGATTCTGACCCGAGTGACAACGTTGTCGGTGGATTGATTAGTCTCCTGGACTGCTGTATCAATCTCGACAACTCGATTGCAAAACCGGAAAGCAAGCTGTTTAAGGTGTATGTTGCAAACCTGGCATTCTTGTTATTGTCAATGCCAGAGGCTTACTCAAGTTTTACCAGTGGCACCGCAAAAGATCTCTTTTGGAGATATCTATTCCCCGTCGTGCAACACATGTACGACCCAGTCCCCACGGTTATGTTAAACCGCGCGGGACGAGAACGGCTGTACCACATAATCTTCGAGCTCGTCAAAGGTGATGATGAACAGCTCCGCTGGTTGCTTGAGGACCTCAAGAAGCTGGTCCCCTTCGATAAGGAGGATGATGGTATGTTACTCCTTAGCTCCCAGAGCTGCCGCTTTGTGCTAACGCTCTGGTTAGACCCCTATGACTATGAGCTTCCCCTGATATTCGAACGTCCCAAAGCCATCCGGTCTCCCTGTGGATATGCTGGGATGCGAAACCTCTCGAATACATGTTACCTGAACTCTCTCTTCACCCAGCTGTTCATGAACGTTGACTTCCGCCGGTTCATGCTTGGCGCCAATATCGAAGACAGCAACGATCAGAGGCTTCTATTCCAAACGCAAAAACTTTTCTCGTACATGCAGGAGAGCATCCGTCGCTTCGTCGAACCCGGCCTTGTGGCGGCGTCTATCAAGACGTACGACGACACCCTGATCGACGTCCACAACCAAATGGACGTAGACGAGTTCTACAATCTCCTTTTCGACCGCTGGGAGGCACAACTCCTGAGCGCAGATGAGAGGAAGACGCTCCGCTCATTCTACGGTGGTCAGCTCGTGCAGCAAGTGAAGTCGAAGGAGTGCGAGCACGTCTCGGAGAGATTGGAACCGTTCTCGGCGATTCAGTGCGATATCAAGGGGAAGAGCTCTCTGCAGGATAGTTTGCAGGCTTATGTTGGCGGAGAGATCATGGAAGGAGGTGAGCTTGTTCTTCAACTAGGCAGCGGCGTGTGCTTAGTGCTGACTTTACTATTCTAGACAACAAGTACAAATGCTCAACCTGTGACAAGCACGTTGATGCCGTGAAGCGGTAAGTACACTACCGAACTTACTCCAAGAAAAAAACCAAGCTCACTTTATGCATAGCGCCTGTCTGAAGGACATCCCGGACAATCTCATCTTCCACTTAAAGAGGTTCGACTTCAACCTAAGGACGATGCAGCGCAGCAAGATCAATGACTACTTCTCCTTCCCGACCAAGATAGATATGAGGCCGTACACGGTGGAGTACTTGACGAATCCCGACAAAGCTGGACCGGAAGACATCTTTGAGTTGGTGGGTGTTCTCGTCCACTCGGGAACTGCCGAGTCAGGCCACTACTACTCCTATATCCGCGAACGACCCTACTTGAGTGGAAAGGAGCGGTGGGTCGAGTTCAATGACGAGCTGGTCAGTCACTGGGACCCGGAAATGATGGAAAACTATACCTTTGGAGGCCCAGACTTCCGCTACGAGACCAACGGCGTCGTTTACGACAAGAATTACAGCGCCTACATGCTATTCTACCAACGTTCTAGCAGCCTGCAGCCGGTTGCGGAGAGCATCTCGGTGCCAGTGAAGGTGGATATGCCGAAGGATATGATGGAGCATATCAGGTCAGAGAACCTCTACCTCCTGCGTCGACACTGCCTCTTCGACCCGGGCCACGCAACCTTTGTTCGCAAGGTGTTCGAGCATTGCATCGAGCGAAATGACGGGACCTGCTTGGTTGATCACCGAATCGAGAGGCTGGCGATGCACGTTGTCCTCGGCCATCTGGATCAGGTCATCGGCAGAACCAAAGACGTTCCCGACTTTGTAGACTACCAAGACATGCTAAACCGGGCATTGACGCAGTGCGTAGGGTGTGCGCTGTACTTCTTCAGGTACTTCCGTGATCGCCCAGAGGCGTTCAGGACCCTCGTGCAGCGAAGCCCCGAGCCGATCGTCAGGTCTGAGTCGGGCGATCTCTTGATCACTGCTCTTACCAAGATCAAGAAGGAACTGCCCACCAAATACGGCACGGTTGAAGACGCGCTGGACGATGAAGACACGGAGGGCTGGTTCGACAGCCAAGACGCTGTCGTTACTCAGGTGCAGACGATTCTGGAGACGCTCTGGTCGTCTTTCCACTTAAGTATTCGGTCATGGAACGAGGTCTTTGGGACCATTTATCGTTTCGCACGGTTAGGGAAGCTGGAGACGGCGGTGCTTCTGCAGACCGATCTGTTGACAGGGCTTCTCAAAATCATCCAGGCCGACGCTTCCATTGACCTAGACCCGAACTTGCAGCGCATGTTGACCAACGTCTTACGGCGTGCGCATAACCGGCCACCGAGCTACGACGCCATCATTACGCTCACAGACCACCTAATGGGGGCGCTTCAGCAGAGGATCGGCGTGGACAGCATAACGGAGAGCCCCGAATCGCGGCTCTTGATGTACCTAAACGGCGAGGATCCGCTGCCGTGGTCATCAACGGAGGTACTCACGGTACACCAAGACTGGCCGTCGACGCCGGCAAGCAGCGTCTTTGTCTCTAAGTTACTGGAGATCGACCAGGCGCCCATGGCTACGAACAGCATCATCACACGGCTTGTAAACGCGACGTCGGAGATGGATGCCAAGATATACGGCACGTTGCGGACGAATATCTTTGGGCAAATGATGCAAAACCACTACAACGAGCCGTATCTCCGGGCGGCAGCAGTGTACTGCCGGACGAGTCCCGACGATGAACACGTGCTGCACCTACTCGTGTACGTTGCGGCGCAGTGCCTGCAGCTCAACAACACGGAAGGGATAGGGTTCCTGGAGTTCTTTACGAGCGTGTGCCGCGCGCCGGAGCCGGGCGCCAGGGTGGAGGCATGGTCCATCTACTTCAACGTGATGTCGCAGATTCCAAAGTGGGCTCCCCACCTGCTGTCGTACTACGATAGGGAAGTC
Source organism: Sordariomycetes sp. B11D1 (assembly GCA_025503055.1). NCBI lineage: Eukaryota > Fungi > Ascomycota > Sordariomycetes > Sordariomycetes sp. B11D1. The sequence continues at coordinate 198,212 of JAMFQS010000009.1, read as the reverse complement.
CGGTACGGCACGGAGGACTTCATCCAGACGTACATCTTCGGCTACGGCCTCGAGCCCGTGTTCGGCGAGGACGAGGGCGGGGAACGGAGGAAGGAAGTGCTCGTCTCGGCGGCGCGGGAGCTGGGGATCAACTGCGTACTGTTCCTGCGGGACCAGTTTGTACAGCGGAGGGTGCAGGTGGCGAAGGATATGGTCATTCCCCTGCATCGCGTGGTCGCCAAGGCATCGGCATACTTCAATGTGGAGCCGGAGGAGGGGAGTCCGGACCATGAGTTTGTCCAGCTCAGTAACAGTAAGTGGCGCCTCGAAGTTCTACTTGGCTTCATCATGACGGGCGCTAACGACGCGGACAGATGTTCTCGAGGCAATGAAGCGGATCGTGGTGGACGAGATTGAGGACGACGGCTCTGGTAAGCTTTCCGCAGCGGGCTCGTATACGGCTGGCAAACTGACCATGGGGCCACCAGACTGGGATAACTCGGTCGCGTCGTCGCCGGACCTCGAGGCGTTCGACACGCTCCCAGACGCGGACATGCAGTAGGACGCGAGCGGAGACCTCGCCGAGGCAGCAGGGGAAATGGCTGCGGCCATCGCGACGAGCCAGGCTCAAATACGGGAATTCAAGAAGCGAATGGGACGAAGCGACGTTTGACGATGTTTGATGTTTCTAGGTGGATACAGGGTACAGGCGTATGGCGGCGGCGTTTGGGTAGGTCCCATGGAAAGGGGTGTGGTAAAGGCAGGGTAAGGGGAAGTGTGCAAAGGAGTTTGCTTATTGATTTTGCTAACGAGGGGGAACACGTGCTGCGCGTGTCGTGTTCATGGTCTTTTCTTTACCCTCGGTTTGCTGTTCTTTTGGACTCTGTCTATTGTTTTTGAGGATCAAGGGGCGTTGAAGGGGGACAGGTAGAGGGGTAATTTGTCCCGAGCGAGATTAGGCAGTAATGTATTTTTCCACCCGTTGTTGCCTGTGACTTGTCTTTGTGTTTGCTTGTTGGAGCTTGCCGTTCCCTGAAAAAGATCGCCAAACTTATCCCCATTTCCCATGTCACTGTCCCCGGCTGGCGGTCAGCGGTCCGGGGCTGTCAAGACCGGTCGGTCCAGGGTTGTAAGCGCCTCCGTCGGGGCCCCGTCCCAGCGTTCTAGAAACACCTAAAACGCGGGTAGGGGACTCTATTTCAGGGCCTGTCAATGATGCAGGTACGGCGCCTTGGTGTTTCACGTCGCGTTTGTGGCATCTGGGGACCCTTGGGGTAGAACTGGATGTTTCACATGATGGCATGGGCACGGGGTTGGGGATGGGATGGAGATGGGGAATGAAGGTGAAGGTGGGTCTGTTTTGGCTTGCGGTCTCGTAAGCGGCGCTCCTGGGTGTGAAGTCTGGACCTAGATACCTGGGCAGATGCGAACCTCGGACGTGTGGACATGGGGATGGGCGAAGGTGGTGTAAGGACCGGGAATTGATTGTGGGATGTCCGGGTGCGGCGGGGAAGTTTGTTGTCCGAGTGGCCAGTTTTAGGGATGCGTGCTGCCGGGCCTCGAGTAAGGAGGACTCGCTCCAGGGGCTTTGCGGCGCGGATCCTGAGAAAGCCATCCAGAGCCTCGAGCATTGTTGTCGTCGGAATGAGGTCTACGCACGCACCACCAAGGTGGTTACACCAAAGGGAGCATCCACCGTTTACATGTAGCAGGCGCACGTAGAGCTCTGGGCGCTTATCGATTCTTAGGTGGATCCGGGAGAATTGTTCGAGGTTGATCCACCGTATCTTGGGATGAGGATTTCCCTGAGCGTCGCTCACCGGTTTCGCATGCATGTTCCGTGGCCAAGAGTCCGGGAGTCCCAGGAAGCGGGATAAGCTCGCCGATCCAAGCGCCCGAGCAAACGGGACGAAGCCCGAAGCGCGGAGCGGGGAGCGCGCCTGATTGGCGCTCCCAGACCAGCAGGTCCCCACACCCCCGGGCTCCACCATGCCGCTAGGCGCCCGGGGCGCAGACGGGCCAATTAGGTGTTATGCTGCGTGTGACGGCACCTCGGCTGCAGGAGGCGCTCAGCTGCTGGCCCGAGACGAGGCTCAGGGGCCCAGGTGACGGCTTGCGCGCTTAGGGCGCGGGAGAATTGTAAGCTTATACGTCTTTGAGAATGGTGGCGGGCGGTGGATGACTCTCATGGCTCCCTGTTGGTGGCCTTCGCCCTCGCGACTGCATCGCGGCGAATCCTCCACGCACGGGTCGCGTCTAGACTCGTCAACAGCGCCGTTGGCCCGGCTCTCTGGTAGGTCAGGGCCCACGAGGTGACCCCCGCCAGAACCATGGTTCATTCCTCTTTCAGAATCAAAGCGATGGCCCTGGTCGTTCCATGCCGCCCTGGCTGGGGCCCGGCCCAAGGCGGGTTTTGCCTGGGCGTTGCCCCCCCTTTTTCGTCCGTACCATCAGGACGAGGTATAAGTCGCTATCGGGTCCCAGGAATATCTTGTTGCGCTTCCTATCCCCTTGGTCAGCTCTGGTCCGGAGACTCTCGACTAGCATCCACTCACGGGATCCATTTGAGCACCATTGCAGAGAGGCATTCACTTGCGATTACCACTCATCACTTGGACCCCCCGTCGTTCAGCTTAGTCCCTCGCTTCCCCGCCGACACCTAGACCACAGCAAAAGATGCCCCTCAAAGACACAATCTCGACGCCCCTCGAGGCGGGCACCTCCCTCCTCGAAACCCACAACCTCCCCACCCCCCTCAACGAAGCCCTAGAATACGCCTCCCGCCGCCTCGCCCGCAAGTCCCTGCATGTCCGCCTCCTCGCCGTCCGCGCAGACTACCAGGCCCCCTCCGCCCCCTGCTCCCCGCCTCCCTCCTCCCCGCCTCCGACCCTCGGTCCGCGCCCCGGCTTCGCCGCCAGTCTGCGCAGGAGGCTCAGCCCCATCCTCACGTCGTTCTCCATTCCCACGGGGGCCAGTGCGAGGAGTTCTGCGACGAGCCCGACGTGCTCGGTGGGGTCCGCCGCGTCGGGGTGGAGTAAGCCCAGTTGGCCGTGCACGCCTGGTACGCCGGCGACGCCGGTTTCCGTGCCGCCCATGACGCCTTGTACGGCGTCGAGCGGGGCGGAGGGCGCGCCGATGACGCCTGGTCTGTGCCGGTTGAGGTTGGTGCATGGGGATGCGTTGGGTCCGAAGGATGAGCAGACGGTGAGGGACGTTCTGGGGAAGGCGAGGAAGAAATACCAGCTAGGGTGAGTAGCTCGCTTACCCCCCCCTTTGCTCCTCACTCCTTCCCCTCTTTCCATCTTGAAGCTGCCCCCTCGTGCTCTGCAAGGCTAACCTCGCTAGGACCGACTGGCTCCCCTCCCCCGTCACCCCTTCAGCATATTCTCTACCCGATGGCCTAGTCCGCCGCTCCCTCCTCCAAAACGACATCATCTTCTCCTCGGAGGGCCTGACTCTCTACTCCCTCGACCGCCTCTACACATTCAAGGCCGCCCTCTCCTCCTACTCCCGCACCCGCCTCCCGTCCCGCCTCGAGGACGCCGTCGACGAGCTGCGCCGCCTGTACCTAACCTCTGGCGGGCGAAAAGTAAAGAGGGCGGATATACTGAGATCGTACGATTGGCTTGGCGTCAGCGAGGTTGCGCTGGAGGAGGCAGACCGGATGTATAGGAGGGCGTATGGGGGTGTGGAGGGCGTGGGTGTCATCGAGGGGATGAGGTACGAGGATAGGTTATACGAGATTGAGGACGCAATCGACGACGTGATCGACCTGAAGATGGAGGAGGCCGGCCTTTCGATGCTGCTCTTCCCAAACAGCCCAGTCGAGACCCTCACACCAATATGCAAAGCCGCGCCCCTCCGCCTGCAAACGACCTTCGACCCGCCCCGAGAACCCAGGTCCCCAAACGAAGAGAACGCCAAAGAGGAGGAGGAGGAGGACCTGACGGCACGCCCCGAGTGCGATCCGGGCCCCTGGTCCGCCTCGATAGACGAGGTCCTCGTCCCGCCACGGGCGGAGAAGCATCGCTGGTCCGGCTCGGCGCGGTCCGAGAGGTTGGGCCCCACGACCCCGAGGGTGTACGAGGATATATCGCCTGTGACGAGGGGGGAGTGGGGCTTCTTGTTCACGGAAGCGGGGTTTGGGGTGAGAACTGCGGCGGTGGAGACGTGTTGACGGCGGGGGGGCGGGATTGTCTCGGCGTCTGGAGTTGGGTCTGGCATTTGTATTCTTCGCTGTGTTATTATATATGGCATTTTCGTCAAGCTCCCAAAGGGCAGACCATCCTGCCGTCCCAAAGCCCCTGAAACAGCCCAATCCGAAACTCCGGTTCGAAAGACACCCTACCGCCACCCATACCGCCCCCCCGCCTCCCTCCTCTTCTCCTTCCCCTTCGCAAACCCCTCCTCCAGGGCCTCCCTCTGCCCCGCCACCGCATTCACCAGCTGCCGCAGGCTATGCTTCCCACTACCCTGCACCGCCACCCTCGTCGGCCTAACGGGCTGCAACTCGCCCGACTGCCGCAGTTCCTCGTTCCGCGTGTACTCCTTCGACAGGTCGAACGTCAAGAAGTCTGCGTCGGGCGGTGGTGCCCGCCCGAAGAGGTCGCGGTGGGCGGCGGAGGAGAGGTTGAGGTCTTGGGCTAGGGAGGAGACGGTTTGTTGCGGGGCGGTTTGAGTTTCGGGGAAGGGGGGGTCGGCGGGTTCGGGGAGCGGCGTGTACGGTTCGTAGGGGGTGGGGTCTGCCGTCGGAGCAGTGTCTTCCGCGGTGGGGAGGGAGAAGAGGGAGAGCTCCTTCTCTTCTAGGGCCTCCTGTGCCTTCTGTTCTGGTGCCGGCGCTGGCTTCGCCGGTTGAGCCGCGGGAGCAGGCGCCGGAGAAGCCTTCTTCACACCCTTCTTCACTGCACTCTTCCGTGCAACAGAAAGCGGCTTGAACATCAATGGCTTCCCCACGAGCTTCACATCCTCCTCCCTCTTCATCCCCTCCGGTATCTCAGGCCCCTTCCCCTCCTCGCCCTCCCCCCTGTCGAACCCCCTCTCACTCCCTGTTCTTAACCCCGCGCCAACGGGCTTCGCCTCCCCACTCGAGCTCGTGGGCTTCTTCCCGGCGGTCGGGTTCTTTGGCGGCGGCAGCATGGAGTTGAACCCGCTAAACGCGCCGCCTCCCGTCCGGGCCCTTTTCGCCGGCGGCTCGGGCGGCGCGTCGTCGTCCGTCGCGCCGGGGAGGCTCACGCGTATCTTCTTGGGGTCCGAGCGGTCTATCAGCTTCCGGAACGGCTTTTTCCCGCCCGGCGCGCCGTCCGTCGTCTTCGTCGGGGCCTTGGTCGGGGCCGGGGCCGGGGCCGGCTGCGGCGCAAGGGACCCGGTGTCAGAGTCCGAGTCGGACGCGTAGTCTACGAGGCCCATTGTTTCGGTATTTCGTGTTGCCCCTTCGATGGTCCGGAGTGGGATCGGTTTCTCGCGGTTATGTTGCGGTGATGATGGCGAGCCGTGCCCGAGTCGCGATTTGGCGATAATTCTGGATGACGTCTGCTTAGTAAGCCACGAACGTCGTCGATGCATGAACGAGGGACGGAGACAGAGAGAGCTCTAGATTTACGTACCGGAAAAGGGGATAGATATTTCGGACACAAGTCAACGCTTTGTAAGCTAACGGTCAAGCGTCAGGGTATCCACGTGCCGAGGCCCTCCAATGCCACTCGGTGGACCACACTCGGCGTCCTTTCCGGACTCCTTACATCCCTCGATTCCACGAGATTGTCTATGATGATATTATCGTATTGTCTTGAAGTCTACTCATATATATCTTGAGCACTTTCCTCTCTCCTCATCCCCTCCTCTCCATCTCTACGAAACCCACCCCCTTGATAGGAACGTCCCTCCACTCCACCTCTCCCATCTCATACAACTTCAACCACACCGCATCCGCATTAACAATCTCCAGCGCCTCCCTCACGTCCGCCCTAACTGGTATCAGCTCCTCCAACACATCCATCACCTCGTCAAACATCTCGTCCCCAATCCTGACATGCGACACCATCGCAACCAGCAACTCCACAAGCGCATCCCAGACCTTGACAGCCTGCGCGAACCGTCCTAGCCCACCAGACGACACCTCCGACCTGGGCGCAATCGTCTTGCCCCCACGCACCGGAATCACAATCTCCGACCCCTTCGCGGTGGGTACACCACTCCTCGTCCCCTTACTCCTCTGCGCCTCGCCCTTCACCCGCCTACACAAACCCCTCAACCGGCCCCACTCCTCCTTAAACCTCGAAGACATAAAGTCCCCCGCACACCGACACAGCGCCGCAAGCGCCCCGCACGCCGCGACGGCGACGAACGGCTCCGGGTCGTAGAGCCGCGCGGCGGCGACGGGCCACACGTCGTTCACGAGCGGGAGGAAGGCGTCAGGGTCGACGGCGAGAGCGGGGGACACGGTGCCGACTAGGTCAAGGAGTTTCTTGCGGAGAGTGGGGGTGGGAGAGGTGAGGTAGTGTTGAGTTAGGTTCGCAATGTTGTTCAGGAGGGTGTAGGTCGGCGTTGGCTTTGGCTTTTCTTCCTCGGGAGGCTCTTGCGGGGCTTCGTCTTCCGGTTCTGGTTCCGTGGTTGGTTTCTCCGGGGTTTCGGTCTCGTCGGTTAATTCGGTGATCCTGGGATCTTTCTCTAATGTCGCCCACGGTACTTTTGGATGCCCAGAGATGATCTCGGCGTCCATCCTCCTGTCCTCTTCTTCCCTCTTCCGCTTCTTCTCTTGCTTCTCCTTTATCTCCTTGGCCACATCGTCCATCGTGAGCTTCGGCGGCGGCCTCTTCAGGTGGTCAACCTTGGAGACGCCCCCACCCTCGATGAGCAGCGCGTCAGACTTGACCCCCTGCTCGACAACCTCCTTCAGAGCACCGAACAACGCGTCCACAAACGCGGGATATCCGTGGTAACTGTCCAGCGCGGCGAATATCGCAGCGACAACATCGTCTAGGTACGGCACGATTCGCGGCCCGCTGAGGCGAATCATCATCTTCAACACTTTTGTGGCCGCCGGCGAGATGCTCAGCGAGTTGAGGAGCAGGGATACCGAATTGACCATGTAATCTGCATTGCTGATGATGAGCTCCGACACGGTGCCGTATCCGCAGTGCATCGCGAGGCCGTTGAGGGTGATCATGGCGTGGTGACGCAGCTGCGGGTGGTCGGCGCCTAGGAGGGTGCATATCGGGAAGAGGACGTCGATGAGCTCGGGGCGAAAGGCCTCTCCGGAGCGCGCGGCGGCGAAGCCTATCACCTCGAGCGCGACGGCCTCGAACCTCCAGTTAGTTTCGCTGAGCTCTGTGCCCGGGTCGAGCGTGAAGACGGAGAAGGAGTAGAGGTCCCTGAAAATCTCTTCAGGGTCGTCCAGAGGGTTCGAGGGGTCGGCAGCCAGCGAGAACTCAAGGTACTTGTCGAGTTCGTCAGATTGACTTAGTGTCGACTGTAGCAGCTTGAACGATAGCCAGTATGACGCGAGGTGGGTAGGACCCGTGGGCTGTCTAGCATACTCAAGCAGGGATCTCGCCATTCTGGACCGCTGGGTTGGAGAGCCTACACCCTGTACGAGTTCAAGCATGCACTCTCTCGTCTGCTTTTGACTCTCATGCTCCAAAAGTATGGGCTTATAGACCGAGGCCTCCGAGCCCTTTGTGATAAGGCTCGTTTCTGTAGCCACTTCTTCCATGGAGACCTCGTCCTGTACCTTGGGCACGGTCTGATGACCCGTGATGAGCTGAGAGACGGCATCGCGAAGTGACGCCGTCAGGTGGTCATCTAGCGTGTGGGACTGGATATCCAGCGACGTTATTAATGACAAGGCATTAACGAGACGCCGGATGGCGCGCTTCTTGCTCGACTCATCGCTGGACTGCATTATCCGCGCGAGACTCGTCGTCCAGTCGTAAGCTGCTGATTTTATGTGGCCAGAAAGCTCCGGATATATTCGGGCTAGATCTTCCAGCGACGTGTCCATGATGGACTGCCGCCTCCCCTCAGACAGGAGCACCACTGCCGTCTGGACCAGGATATCGGTGCAGTTTGAGAGTGATGAGTGGCATTCATCCAGCAACGAGATGCAGAAGCCCTCAAGGGCTTCTTGGATGGCCTTAGTATCATTGTCCCGCAGCTTCAGAACTGTCCCGAGGGCAATCCGGACCTGCCCCGCTGTCGCCTTGAGCCACTCGGGCGTCAGGGGCTTGTCCTTCGGGACCTCTTCCCCACTCTTCTCCGCCTTCGCTATGATTATACCCACGCGGAGGTCGCCCAACACCCGTGTCAGGACAAACTGCAGCTTTGATATCGCCGACACGAGGACCCGCGTCTTCTGCTTCGCCGGGGTCGACAGGAGCTTCGTTAAGGATGATACAGTCCCGGGTAGGAAGTTCGCCTGCGCCTCGTGGTCGTTCACAGCGGTGAATATGCTCTCCAGAGCCGTTAGGGCCTGTAGCTGGATCTCCGCCGACGCCGCGCTTACTGCCGAGTCCAAGACGACGGTAACCGCGTGTCCCAAGTGCGGGATAGCTGTCGGCTCTACGAGGGCGGACGTCGCCTCCGAAGAAGCGGCGGAGACCCTAAAAAGCACGGCCAGGGCCCTTAGGGCCTCTATGGAGGTCTCTTCCGAGATCTCATGCTTCGTCCCCGACGTCGGTACGCCACCGATGATGAAGCCCAGCAGCAGGAGTAGCTGGTGGACGAATGGCGCAATCCCCTTCACCCCCCAGCCGCGCTCAATGAGGATAGCGAGGCATCTGATGGAGCGCTCAAGTACGGGCGGCGGGTACTTGTTCTGCTTGCGGAATATGTAGGAGAGGGGGAAGAAGACATAGTCGGCCAGCTTGCCGTCGAAGCCGGCGGCCTGGCGTCCCAGGATAGCGAGAAGCTCATCGAGGAGGTCCGAGAGTTTCTTAAATTCCGCGGCGCCGGTTGGCGGCTCCAGAGCGAGCCTGCTGATGGGGACGCAGCATGGTTTCAGCTGGCTTCATTAGTCTTGTCTTCATGTTGAGATGCAGGTCTGTGGTGCAGGCCCAAACCTTTTGGAACAGCTCGGACCTCGCCGCGTTCGGTTCGCTGGTTGCCATGGTCGGCGGGGGAGTGTGGGATTCAGCCAATATTCATCGTGGGGACCCGCTGGAGTGTGCTGGAGTTGACGATGAAGCTGAGTGATGACAAAAAGAGCTGGCGAGTGCCTGCCTCCTTCGGCGCACAGTGCGGTCGGGGGCCTAAAAAAAGTGGGGTCGTGGATCCGGAAGCTCAGTTCAGTGATGTGAGCTGCTGACCCATCCCTCGACCCCTCGTGCAACAACAGTCGAACTCATCAAACGGGCTTCGGGGGTGCATAGGAGGCTTATTATACAAGCTGTAACCGTAAACCTCCATTTCTAACGGATCTTTGATTATCTCTTGCCGTGTCCTCTGTTCGTTAGGCATTCATCCCGTGAGACCGTCTACCCTCCGTCCACATCGCGAGGATGCCGACCCCTGCTCCCTTCCTCACGCGGGTCCACTACTACCCCTCTCCAACCCGCCACTCCTGCGCCTACGAGAGCGGTGCCCTCGACGCGCCGAATGCCATCGTCGCCATCGGCGGTCTCGGCGACGGCCCGCACACCGTCCTGTACTTCCACGACCTGGCGACCCGCCTAGACGCCGCCAAGGGCCCCTCGTACTCGGTGTTCCAGCTCCGTCTGAAAAGCTCCTTCATAGGGTACGGGACCTCAAGTCTAGCTGAAGATGTGGTTCACATTTCCGCCCTCGTGAAGTACCTCCGTGCCATCGGAAAGGAGAAGATTGTACTGCTGGGCCACTCCACCGGCAGCCAGGTATGTCTCCTACGCCGTGTAACCCGTACAATGTACTCACCGCGCAACTAGGATATCATGGAGTACGTCAACTACGAAAAGAACAACAGCGAGCCGGTAGAGGGCTTCATCCTCCAGGGCCCCGTGTCGGACCGCCAGGCCATGGAAGAGGAGACTGGCCACGAGCGGCTTGGCCAGTCCATCGCGCACGCCAAGGCTATGGTCGCTGGCGGGGCGGGGAACGACTGCCTGCCGAGGGCCCAGGTCCCGGAGATGCTCGGCGGGACGCCGCTCTCTGCATCGCGCTTCCTCGCATTTGCAACTAAGAAGTGAGTCTCCCCACCCGGTCTCATTTTCGGCAGTCCCAAAGGCCGTCAGTTGTGATAGAGGGTCGAGAGCTGATAGTCTCTGCAGCGGCGACGACGACTACTTCTCATCCGACCTAGACCAGGACGTCGTCTCGAGGGTTTGGGGCCGCTTCGACAAACCGTTCCTGGTGCTGCACTCCGCCGAGGACGAGTACGTGCCCTCGCACATTGACAAGAAGGGGCTCGTGGAGGCGTGGCGGGTGGAGAACCCGCGTATGAGTCCGCTCTCTGGGGCTATTCCCGGGGCGAACCATACTGTTGACTCGGACGAGTCGAGGGCCTGGTTTGCGGATACGGTGATGAAGTTCCTTGCTGATATATAACGACGGAAGAGTCCACTGGGGAGGTTGCCTGGAATATTTCAGCACCGCAGAGCGAGGAAGAGCGCCTTCTGGCATTGATAGAGGCAGCCATGGAAGCGAATACATGACCCATACATCCAACCGTTAGTAGTATTTTCTACAATCGAACTGTGCACCTCTCGAGGTTCACTTCCCTATGCTGCCTAGCTCCCGAAAGGCTAAATAGAGCATGCCGGGTCCGTTCGCTGTGGTCTAGCCATTGCTCGTGAAATTAAGGGATTACGTCAGTGGCACCAGCTCAAACTACCCCGCCATCAGCGACCCCGCCCCCCGCCGGAATGCCGACGACTCGCTACAGAGAGGAGCCAGACCCTGAGACCGACCTATCCCCGCGTATTACGGAGGGGGCGCCCTGGCGGAATACACTTGTCAGCGTTATTACTATATATCGGCGCTCGGATTGGAGCTGCGGGGCCGCATGATACCCCTGTTGTCCCCGCCGGACGAAATAACACGCTTCCCGCCGCATACCGCCGGTCTCCGTACCTGTACGGAGCGTGTACAGACGGCTGTCTCTTCACCGCAAGTGAGGAACCCATCGTCGGGAATTCATTACAGCCCCCTCTACGCCGACGGTTGGCGAAATCATATTGTCCCCGAAGCGCAGAACCGCCCAAAATGCTCCTCCTCTCCCCGGTCTTCTTCGCCGCGACGGTGGGCTTGCTAGCAGCAGTCCACCTAACCCGCCGCCTTACGTCTCCCCTAGCGAAGCTTCCCGGTCCGGGGATAGCCCTCTTTACGTCGCTCCCACTGAAATGGAATGAGATGAAGGCGAATCGGCGGGAGTGGATCCACGGCCTCCACGTGCGGTACGGGCCGGTCGTGAGGATCGCACCGAACGAGGTATCGTTTACGTCGCCCGCGGCAGTCAAGGAGATCTACTGCTCGGGTGGGAGCGGCTATGACAAGACTGAGTTTTACGACCTGTTCAAGGTCTACGGTAGGAGGTGAGTTGTCTAAGCTGTGGTGATAAGGCGGTCTCACTGACTGGAGCTGTAGGACGATGTTCACCACGCTGAATAAGAATGACGTGAGTGCTCGCGGGACTTCGCTCCCTTCTGGGACGGGAACTGATGTGGTCGCAGCATGCGAAGCGCAGGAGGGTTATCGCCGACCGCTATGCCAATAGCAATGTCATGCGATCAGACTCCATGTCAGGGATCCAGCAGCGGGCGGCCAGGTTCATCGCCAGGTGTGAAGAATCCATAGGACAGAGCCTAGACATCTTTGTGAGTCTCCTCTATCTGCTCGCCCATCTCCAATGAAGTCGAGGCTAACTCGTGCGTGCAGATGTGTACGCCACTCAAGATAGAACACCCCTAATTGCCGCGGGCCGAACAGCTGACGATGTAGCCCTCCACTCGTACGCCTGCGACTGTGTGACACATCACCTCTTCCATCCGTACGGGACCAAGTGCCTTGAAAACAAGGACGACGAGGACATGATGCACCAGGTAGCGTCAGACGACAGCCTGCAGAGTGCGTACCCCCTCACTGAACAACTCGCATCATCCTTGGAATGAGCACGGGGGCGCTGACCAGCCAGCAGACCGGTTAGTAGCGTTCTACAGCCCGACGCTCCACAGTATCATCGCCAAGGTGCTGTATCCCTTCGCCAAGCCGCGCGAGACGCCGCTAGCGGATGAGTTCGTGCTCCGGGCTAGTGAGCGGACCGACCCCGCCGACTTTACACTGCTGAGACGCATGATGGACAAGTCGGAGGCTGCCGGGCTGGAGCACATGGATTATGCTGCCGAGTGCCTCGACCACATGGCGGCAGGGATCGACACGACGGGCGACGGGCTGTGCTTCCTCATGTGGGAGCTCTCGCAGCCGCGGTCGATGCATGTCCAGGAGGAGCTCCGGAAGGAGCTGCTCGAGAAAGCCGGCGAGCCCCTGGATAAGCTCACCTACCTTGAGGCTGTCGTGTCAGAGGGCCTGAGGTGCTTCCCTGCCATCCCGATGTCTCTCCCAAGGTACGTGCCCGCGGGAGGGAGAGTCATTGACGGGTATGAGATCCCCGCGGGGACAATCGTCAGCTGCCAGGCCCAGTCTGTGCACATGCTCAATGAAGACGTGTTTCCCGATGCGGAGAAGTTCGAGCCGAGGAGGTGGCTCAAGTCCGAGGGGAATTCGGAGAGGAGGAGGCTTCTGTTTGCGTTTGCGAGTGGGGGGAGGGGTTGTGTGGGCAAGCAGTACGTTTCTCCAGTTCACCCTGGGCTAGCTGTTTCGGCATTTGTGAGCTAACGTGGGGGCGCGGGTAGCTTGGCGCTGGCGGAGATGAAGACACTGCTGAGGGAGGTGTATTCCAGGTTCAAGACTACGGCAGACGCGAGGACCACGGCGAAGGACATGGAGGTTTCTGACCAGCTGATCTCTAGTCGGCCGGCTGGGCAACGGTGTTTGCTGAGGTTCGAGCCCATGAAACAGTAGGTAGATTCATGGTATGGCTGTCTAGCAAAAAAAAGAGTGAAACTCGTTTCAATGACAACTGAAAGTCACCAGTCTCCACAGTTTGGAACCCAGAAAGCCATTGCAAGAGCGCTAGTGACACAAACGCTGTCAGGCGCGGCTGTGCTGGAAGATCGCCACCGAGAGGTTACGACGACGACACCAAGGGCGCCCGCCTGACTGACTCCTTCCCTGTAATTACTTGCACGAGTAATTCTAGACTATCTCGGCCTAACCCGGCGATAACGCCCGCCTCGTCCCAGGGCGGCGGGTCTCGGATGCACGGCAGCTTCCCTCACCCTGGCCGTTGCAGGGATACCAGGCCCGGCACCTGCGGATGTCTGTGGGCAGGGGACAAAGGAGGAAAACCCTAGGGTGTGTGATTGGAGTTTCGTCACTTTTCTGCTGGCAGTCGGGCGGTTTTCTCGGGGTTTCCCACGTGTCGTTGGGCTTCGAAGGCGAGGTCTTGGTACATCCTCCTCGCCCACCGGGCTCGGACCAGGGTTCGCGGGCCACCATGCACCCTCGGAGGGCAGGGTGCACAGGGTGGCGCTGGGCGCTGCGGGACCCCCGCGACAGCAGTGGGCCGGCACAAGGGGCGGCGCCACATCCTGGAGTTATAGGGGTAGCCCGACCCACAAGATTCATGGAACCTCCTCCGGAAGTCACTCTACTTCCCTGCTTAGCGTCATTGTCATCCGCCAGCGGGGTTTGCGCTCCGCATAAAAAAAAAATTCTTACTCGCCTTTTTGCCCTTTCTCCGCGCGCCAGGAATCTCAGTCTTAAAAGCTCCCGCCCGAAATTCATTCCATCGGTCTCCCCCGTTTTCCCACCTTCATCAACCACCACCCACGGCCTACCCGCGATAGCTGTCGCTGAAAAACCGCAATCATCAACGCCTCGAAAGCCGCAACAGTTTCATCTGAACTGGCAATCGATTGAATCCGGCGGAATTACGCTGTACTGCTTTCTTCAAAGACACCTAAGCCCGATCAGAAGGCGAAGGGAAGAGAAAACACGACTTGAGCATCGAGCTTTTATCGCCACCCCGCGTTCGTCAACCCGCTCGCAGTCCACCCCCAGCGTGGCATCGGATCAGAGCCCACAGATCCCCCCTCGATCGAACAACTACGCCATAGTCGTAGTTCCGCACCCCTTCCGGCTCGATACAGAGGCACCGCAGCAGTTTATGTATCAGCACGAAGCCTTCACCGTCTTTCGACACAAGTCCCCGAACCCGCGACACTTTCGCAAAACTATACGTCCCGGTCCCAACCTAACCTGACGGTTGACGAGTTAATGCCAGCCCACCAGCAAGCACCTCTCCTCAATCTACTCTATGACCACCACGCCCCTCGTTGAGTCTTGACCATCCTCCGCTCAACACGAACTCCTCGCAATCCCAGCTTAATGTCCTCTTTGCCGTTCACGTAACTTCCGGACCTTACCGCTCGTCCTTTGGCCACTTTCAACCCGCTCCAACTCGCCTTCAACGCTGCTTCTGGAAAAACGAAGCAGAGCAAACATAACTCTTTGGTCAATATACAAGAAGTGACAACAAGGCCAATACCGCAATCATGTCTCTCATCAACGTCCGTCGCGATGTCAGCGATGCCTTCTATCGCTACAAGATGGAGAGGATCCAGACCAAGATCGAAGGCAAGGGAAACGGCATCAAGACCGTCATCATCAACCTGAGCAGCGTTGCTCAGTCCCTGTCTCGCCCTGGGTCCTATCTCATCAAGTACTTTGGCTTCGAGCTGGGCGCCCAGACCAACATTGATCCTCGCGATGACCGCTGGATCATCAACGGAGCCCACGACGCTCCCAAGCTGCAGGACCACCTCGACGGTTTCATCAACAAGTTTGTTCTCTGCAAAAAGTGCAAGAACCCCGAGACCGATGTGGTCATCAAGGACAACGAGAACATTGTCCTCGACTGCAAGGCTTGCGGCCAGCAAAGCGACGTTGACCTCCGCCTGAAACTCAGCGGGTTCATCGTGAAGAACCAGCCCAAGAAGGGCAAGCGGGACAAGGCCGAGCGCAAGGCCCTCCGCCGCGCCAAGCAGCAAGGCCACGTTAACGGCAACGGCAAGGAGAACGGCAACGCCAGCGGCGAGGACATCTCGGATGACTCGGGCGGCGACAAGGCCAAGGTCAACAAGGCGGCCGAGGTCGACGCCGGCAGCGACGACGAGTTTGAAAAGGTCAAGGCTTCGGCCTTTGAGGCCGCCGAGGAGGTTGAGGCCAAGGACGATGACTGGGCCGTCGACATGAGCGAGGCCGCCGTCAAGGCGCGCCAGGCCCAGCTCCCCGGCGAGTTCAAGCAGAAGCTTAACCTCGAGGAGGGCGATGAGGAGGAGGGCGAGGGCGGTGGCAACACTGTGTACGACCAGCTTGGGACCTGGATCCAGGACACCATTGCCGAGAAGGGCAGCGCCGACGCAGTTGATTCCATTGACATCTACGTCAAGGCCAAGGAGCTCGGCATCGAGGCCAAGCACCGCACCGTGCTCGTCCTGGTGCAGACCATCTTCGACGCCGACAAGATCTGCGCCCAGATCCCTAAGCGGGCGGCCATGCTCAAGAACATTGTCACGTCGGAGCGCCACGAGAAGGCGCTGCTCGGCGGCACGGAGCGCTTCGTAGGCCTCAACGGCAAGGACAAGCCCGAGCTGTACTCGCAGGTTGTCAAGATCCTGCAGCTCTACTACCACTACGACCTCGTGAGCGAGGAGGTCGTGACCAAGTGGGGCGCCAAGGCCAGCAAGAAGTACGTCGACCTCGCCACCTCGAAGAAGGTCCGCAAGGCCGCGGAGCCGTTCCTCACCTGGCTTGCTGAGGCCTCCGAGGAGGAGGACGACTCGGACGACGAGTAGAGTGTGTGTGCCTATGAACGGTCTACTCTCTACTCTCTTCCTCTTGTCTCTTTGTCCTGTTTGCTCGCTCGCTTTTGGGATCCGGTGGTCTGTCGGTGGGAGATTGTCAGGAGACCAAACATGAAAGATGAGGAGGGGTTGGGGGGGTCGAGAGTTAAGGATTGCGTTTACATGCAAGAGTTGGGGGGTGTGTCCGTTGGGCAACTCCCCTGTAGGTTTTAGTTGAGGAATTTGAACATCTCCATTCGGCTTCCGTACAGGCGTGGACTTGAAAGTCCGTCAATTCGTGGCGAGGTCTATTGATACAGGTCGTAGCTGTGCTACTTCATGTTATTCGAGATCAGTGCCATTCTGTGCTAACCTAACGTGCTCAAATCCGGGTCGGTACGGAGGGAAACCATTCATGATCTCTCCTCCCGAGCTGAATACTCCTTCCCACCGGAACAAGTCACAAGGAACTGAAGAAGAGATACGGCGAACAATTAAGAGGAAGAAGATACCCGAAACTCCTGGCACGTCTCCAACCCAGAGTTCTGAACCCGCACCCCAATCGCCAAAGGAACGTAAGCCCTCCTAGACAAACCAACCGAATCCGGTGTCCCCCAACGTAGACCACGCCCTCATACCCACGTACTCTGCGCGGCCGTCAGATCCCTCCAATCTGCGTATCCCTCCCCGGCATCCCACGCGCCAGGGACGTGGTTCGGCCCACCACCTGGCCAGCCCTGGCCTCCAACATTGTCATTGTTCGAGCCGCCGCCGGGTGGACTCCCAGCGCCGGTCCCCGGGACAAAGCCGACGTTGTTCGAGGCGCTTTGGCTGGATCCATCCTGGGCACCCGCGTCCCATGTGGTGTTCTTGGCTCCCCAGGTGTTATCGTTGCCGCTGTTGGTCCAAGAGTCGTGGCCTGTGATCTGAGCGTCCCAGGTGTTATCGTTTTCGCCGTTATTCCAAGAGTCATTGCCAGCCTGGTCATTTGGACTCTTCTGGGGGTTCTGATTGTCCCAGGTATTCCCTACATTACCCCACCCGTCATTGGCGGCAGTATTATCATTCGAGTTCCAGTTCCAGGAGTCGCCGCCGCCGCCGCCGCCGCCGCCGCCGGCATCCCAGGCACTGGTAATTCCACCGGTATCCCAATCACCACCAGTCCCGTTTTTCCCGGCATCTGACCACCCGCTGTTACCTGTCTTACCCCAGTCATCATTGGTATTCCCACCGCCGCCCTTCTTACTTCCTCCTGAAAAGTCCCTGGTGCCCCTTTTATCGGAGCCTGCGAATCCCCACCGCGAGGCGGGGTTGGCCTTTCTAAGACTCGCGCTAGGTGTTGGGGGCCCGATGTTGTTAGTCCACGACGGGGGCTTGTTCTTTGAGTTGTCCTCGAGGCCCCAGAGACCGCTGGTCAGGTCGTTGGTCCCCCCCTGCGGGCCTGGGCCAGCAGTCGCCGGCATCAATGAGTAGTTCACCCCCAAGGTGGTCGGCATGTGGCCTGTCGGGGATTTCTGGTGGTCCCATTGCTGGGAGTTCCTGAAGCCGTGGTAATACGGGTTATCCAGGGGGTGCGGGACCCCAACGGGTAGAGGCCGCTGCGAAGTGTCCCGGCGAGGGTAGAGCTTACCAAAAGGATTTCCGTACGCCGGGCCATGGTAAACTCTCACGACGTTATTGCGCTCGTCAACAAAGGCATTGGGCCGCGGATCCTCGGGCCCTTCGACGGTGTGTTCTACCTGCATGACCTCGGCGCGGATCGGCCTTATCAGATTGGGTCGCCGTGGGTGAGGGCCGGGCATTGCCTCTGGGTAATCCTTCTGCTTCGACGAGAAAGCAGACTTCTGTGCCTTGAACGATGAACGGGCCTTGTTTTTCGGCGAGGTGTCTTTGGTTTTGTGCTTAGGACTTTCCTTACGCCGCCGCGACTTTCCCCCGTCTTCGGAGATATCTGGATAGGAATCGACATCAATGGGGTCATCCTTGTGAGAGCCGGAACTTCGACCAGCGCGTCCCTTCTTGGAGTTCCCATATTTCTCATCTTTCTTGCCCCCGCGACCTTTCTTGGACCCAGTGAACTCCCCGTCGCTGGCATATTTGCTCCTGGACTTCCGCTCCTTGGCCTTCTGCTTTTCTAGTTCCCTCTCACAATCAGAACATCCGCTATTAAATATAGCATCTGAGTCCTCGGCGATCGCGCCCTTCGATCGTCGTGACTTGCGCGACTTCTGCCGTCTGAAGGAGCTAGTATCAGCCGAGTCTGCCTCACTATCCAAAGTCCCACTTGTAGTGGCATCTACAGACCTCGAATCTGTCCCCGAATCAGATTCCGTAACAAGCGTGTCCGACCCGCTAGACGCATCCCTCCGTTTGCTCTTCGCCTTCTTCTTCAGAGCAGGCTTCAGCGGCTCGTTCTTGAATCGGACCTGCTTGGTGCCCGGCGGTTTCTTCGTAGCACCCTTGGCTCCACCATTTGCGCCCTTGCGGGGATACGTGACCCTCACGGAGTCCGTCTCGGACCCGTCATCAGTAGTGAGCTCGACCTTTATGACGTCCCGCTTGCGGCGCGCCTCCTCGTCTTCCTTCTGGATCTTTCGGACGGCGGAGTCGATGGTGGATCCGACGGCCCACTCACAGAAGAGCGAAGGGCCTTCGCTTGCTGCTTTTCTTACCATGACGTATGTTGGGGGAAAGAAGTGGATGGGTTGGTAGCGAGAGGCTGTGGCCGTGACTGGAAATGGTCAGCTTTAGGGTCCAGATCCAAGACCCCAAGAGACATGTAGTACCGTGTCAGTGATGCATTGTGCGCGGCGATGAATAGAGGAGGAGGATTGGATGGGAATATCACGCATTGCGCTTCAGTGATGGCTGCCTAAAGCTCAGGGCGCGCTGGGAAGGAGGAGGAAGGAGGCAGGGGAGGGCTAGACAGGCGCACCTTCCCCGGGACTTGACCGAGCAGGAAATCGCGTGGTTGATATTTTAGTATTGACATCCAATGGCCCCAATGTACCTAGAGAAGAGTAAACAAGTAGTCGCCAAACAGATGAGATAGCTCCCCTGATCAGGAACACGAGAGTCGCCGAGAACCTCCCTTCCTCATGCATAGATATATACCCCCCCATGCCATTCACAGCTTCGCAAGCACCTCCTTCTCCTGCGCCCTCCACCTCTCATTAATCCTCCCGTTCATCCAATACTGATACACACCGCACGCGAGCGCCAGCGGCGGACACGCAAGCAGCAGCCACGCCCTCCACCTCGGATTCGCCCCCTCCAACTCCCCCACCGCCCTCGCAACCGCCACTCTCAGCTGCTCCCTCGACCCATCGTTGAGCAGCACGACGCCCCTCCCCGGGCCCCTCGCAGCCGCCCTCTTAGCTTTGAGCCGCACGTCCCCCTGGCTCCGGACCCTATTCTCCGCGTCCTCGCGCGTGAGATGCGGGTCCCGCTCCATGAGGCGCTGCATCTGGATCTCTGGGTCCGAGACGCCCACGACGGTGACGACGCCGCAGAGGCGGTCGAGCCCCGCCTCGAAGAGGAGGGGCACGTCGAGGACGACGGCCCAGTGGCCCTTTAGGTAGCAGGTTATCAAAGAGCGGTACATCTCCCACCTTACGGCGGGGTGCACGATGCCGTTTAGGACCGCCCTGTCCGCCTTGCGCTCGTCGCTAGTCCCGAAGACGCGCCGGCCCAGCACCGCTCTGTCTAGTGGCCGGCCCTTTCCCGTTGGGCCCGCCTCTGGCATGTCTTCTGAGGCGGGGACGAGGAGATCCGGGGTCGTAGGGAGGAAGTGCCGCACGATGGCATCGTAGCCTTTCGTTCCGGGCTCGACGACCTTGCGGGCTAGGACGTCGGCGTCGATGATGGGGATGGAGTAGGGGGGTGAGGAGAGGATCTGCGAGACGGTGGATTTACCGGTCGCTATGGACCCCGTGAGGCCGATGAAGAGCATCTTGAAGTGGTGTATTGAAGATGCAGCGTGAGATTATGTCTGCTGTGTCCGATGAGCCTGTGTGCCTTTAGAAATGAGTTTCGGATCTTGTGAGTGCAAGATAGGTATGTTTCCTTCGCGGAATGTTGCGCCTTGAGCTGGGGTGAGACGATGCAGCTCGCAAGGGTGCGAGGTCACGTCATGGCCAATGATGGGGCAATGCCCGAGACATGGGGTAGTCCCGGTAATAGTGTATGCGCGGTTCACTTCATGATCTACGGCAATAATCTCGGTTAATGTGCCTTTATCGGGGCTATCGGCACGCTACGGCTACATCTCGACCTCGGCCGATAGCCGAGGACGCATTCGGTCGGGGATGTGCGCGCGTTTCCCCCTCGAAGAAGCATGATTCATCGAACGACAAACTTGGGATTGATCGCAGCGCATCGTGACGGTAGCAGTTGGTACAGACTATCTGCCTCGTAGGGTACGGTACCTCTGCTCTGCCCTTGCCCTCCCTCATTGCGGACGTATCTCCTACCTGGGTCTTTAGCCGGGCTATCTTCAAATGAGAAGAAACAGATACAACTGAGCCCGAACTAGGCTTGAAAACAACTCGCGACTAAACCTGAACTCCCTACTAACAACTAATCGTTAGCAATCTTTTGGGTAAACCATGGAGAAGACCGGAGAGATAGTACAACTAACCTGCGCCGTGCGCCTTGTCCCCTCAGCAACGAGTGTCCTCAGCCCTCAATTCGGAAGGCGAACAGCGTAAAAGACTCCCTCGGGAGTCTGATACCACCGCCAATCCCCCATCTTGTCAATTGAGTACCGCGACCTCTGGGTCCAGTTCCCGTCGAGCTCCCGGCAGTAGTACATCTTAGCGGGGTCCTTGCTGGCGGGCTGGAAGTCCTCGGGCTCATGCATGCTGTTGGTCATGGCGATGTCGTGGTGGTGCGCCTGGATCTCGGCGATGGTCTTGCCAACACCCGTGACGTCCGGGGGCAGATGCGCCGTGGCGGAGCCGGGGAAGGCGGGCGCCGCGGCGTACATGGGCGGGACCTGGACTGGGTATGAGCCCGGCATAGTCTGGCCGCCGAAGTAGACGGCCGGCCGGCTGGCAACCTGCGGCTGGAAGGTCGGGACCGGGGTCTGGTGGTGGACGGTCAGAGTATGGCTCGGGGTGACCTGAGGCTGCAGAGGAACCTGCGAAAACAGCGCATGTTAACAATCGCGACTCGACCTCGCGGATCATAGCAATTGACGTCACTGACGAGAAGCCAGAAAAGGTGTAGCAGCGCGACGACCCACGCCAGTACCTCGAGCTCCCAACCAAACAGGTACCAAAGCAAAAGAGCAAAGGGGGCGGCACGAATCAAACGACTTGCATAGAAAGAGCCGCTAGGCATGATGCTCGCGTGCGCGATGGGGATCAGTGCAGTGGCAGGGCGCGTCGTCACGACCGGGACTTGTGCGGCGTAGTAGTGAGGGTAACAAACCTGGACGGGACCCCCGGCGGCAGTGACTTGGGGCACCGTGCCGCCATCATGGCGCGGGACATATGTGTGCGTCATGGGGCCGTAGGTCGTGTCCGGCACGGGGGGCTGGAAGTGCAGGCCCTGCGGGTTGTGCGGCGCCCCGTGCTGGAAGCCGTTGTCGCGGGCGTACGTCATGTTGCGGGCTCCGATGTAGGTGGTGTTGAGGGCGAGGTTTGCTCCGGGGCTAGGGTCCTGGGAGACAAGATGGTAATAGGTGTGGCAGTTTGAAGGTGTGGCGATGTTTGCGCCGGGGACTGCCTGGGCGGTTGCCTGGTACGGAAGGGTCGAGTCGCCCTGTGTGTGTCCAAGGGCCATGGTGGGGTTGGTCGAAGTGTGCAGAAACACGCCGACGGCCTGCGGAGTCGCTCCTACCCCCGGAGCAGAGAACTGCTCGTGGGTCTCGGCCGGGGCCTTTCCCTGGCTCTTCTTCTCTGGCTTCTTGCCCTGAGTGGCTTTCTGGGTCGCGTTGCCTCGCTGGGAATTAAGCGAATTCGCGTGGTCACCTCCCTCCATAGGCTGATGGACCGGAACACGGTGGCCCTCCCCGGAAGGGTGACTATGCTGGGCCTTCCTCTGGGGCTGGGGGAGTTCGCCGAAAATGTTCTTCCTCCGTCCGCTCGGCATGTCCTCGTCCGGCACGTCCTCGAACCTGGCGTGCTTTTCAGTCCCGGCGGGATTGAAAATGAAGGGTGGCTTGTTTGAGTTGGGGTGATGCGGAGGCGCCATGACGAATGTTCTTTTGAAGATGTTTTCTTTCTGAAGTGGTTTGTTTGTGTCTGGACAGGGAGGATGGGGGATGACAGGAGTCATGGAGTTGTTTTTATGTGACCCAGCTGCCGAAACCCGCTCTATTGCGGCAGTGGGCTTCTTGCCCACGTTGTCTGGAACTGTGTTGAGGATATCCACGCTGCAGTGAATGGTGACCCAGGCTTTGGATGCCACTGCGCCATCCCCATAAACAGGCACTGAAGGCGAGGTAAAGGAACAGTGAAGACAACAGGTTGTGACGAATACCAAAGAGATGCCCCAAGGACCCGACCTACCTGCTGTACCGGAACGTAGATCCCGCCGCCGGCATAGACCCAGCCCTCCCTCTTGGGCCTCAAGCCACAACAGGCAAGACAGGCGTCCAGAAACCCCATATCCGAAGAGTTACTCGAGTCTCTGCCGTGGCTGTAAATTTGAACTGGTGGTGAGGTCAAGCAGGTGATTGTTAGGGGATAGGGATAGGTTGCCATCACATGGGATGTGAGTATGGAGGAGTGCCTGTGTGTCCGCCGGATGTCTACCGTAAATCGCCGGGTCATAGGTAGGCATCCCCTGCTTTGGTGTTTGAGTACACAGATTAGTGTCAGGGAAACCTTACAGTTGTATGCACAATGTACAAACAGACATCGTATAGGGAAAGACCTTACACAGGGAAAGAGCATTACACATGCCAGGGCACCACATTCAGGTTCGCAATGCTATTAAAATATTGAGATCCTCCTCTTTATCTACTCGCAGAAGTACTCTAGTATATTCTCTAGGATGAGTCTTAGGAGTTTTGGTAATTGAAAAAGAGCATTGTCTATACCGCTTAGGTTAATCATCCTTGTACACGGTTTGGTATCGTGAGAAGCAGCTTCGCCATCGTGGAGGCTCGAATCTGCAGGATACTCTTTCCCCTAATGATGTTCCTGAATCTCGGATAAACACACGCGATAAGGATAGTCTTCAAAAAAAAAAAAAAAAAAAAAAAAAGGAAACAAAGAAATGCCCCGGGGTATCGTCCTATAATCATAACCAAGCACAGCTCGGATTCATTCCCGTCTCCCTCCGAGACAGCCACACCATCCCAATCTGCCCCGTAGGTTTCTACCACGACGGACCAACAGCTTCCATACCAAGTCTTGACTCACGCAAAGTACCCTCTCTTGTTCTGAAGTTGCTCATGACGTCGGAAGGTATAATGGGCGGGCCCATTGAGATTACTGCGCTCCCTCCATCGCGCCACCAAGGGCCGGTCCGCACCCATCAATTGTTCCACTCGAGGAGTCGACTTCCAAGCTCGAAATCTCACCCCTCCACAAGCGGTCTCCATTTGCTAACCGCGTAACGAACTGTATGCAAGAAATGGTAGACGTCTGTCATAGTGTTAGATATTTCCATGGTTGAAATGTTGAAGAGTGCTTGCCTGGCGGAGTGAGAGAGGGTGGAAAGGGGCAGCATACCCGAGTCAGAACAATCGTGTTGCGCGCCTTCGCAAGTTCCATGATATTCCGAAATCCTCTTTCCTCATCGCAGTGGCCGTATTTCTTCCAAACGATCTCGTCGGGGCTTCTAGTCTCTGGGAGATTCGAATAGCGCCATCTGACTAAATCAGAGAAGAAAGGTTTTTTGATGCTCTTGAAGCCGGGTCCGTACTTTGCCGCGAGTGTCTCCTTGTCTAGCTTGACGAGATTGTCTACAAGCGCGCCAGCAACGAGCCTTGCGTGCGAATCACAGGCGTCGTCGTCAGTCGGAAAAGCGGTATCGAGGTACTCCTCGAGCATTTCCCAGTCGCAGTCGAGGGGCACGCTGATATCTTCGACGTGCCACTTCGGAGGCATGATCCTGTCGAGTGGCTGGTGGAATGATCCTGGTTCGGGGAGGTCCACTAAAAGGACCTTTGCATCGAAATGGAACGGAACGCGGTTCTCGTCTAGTTTTTCCCAGAGGAGTTTGAGTCCGTAATAGAAGCGAAACTGTACAGAGTTAGTTCGGTTCTTCATTCCTACTGCCATCTGAAATCTGGGGTCGTCAGGGGTGAGTGGCTTATCTTACCATGTTCGCTAGCATAGCAAACGGCATCCGGAATAGGTTTGCAGATTTGACAGACTCGCAGCTCTCACAGATGCAGTTCGCTCCTGGATGGAAAGGCAGCCCCGTCGAAGCCGTTTCCTGAGACAGCGGGTTCAGCCCCGCAGACGGCCCGGCGAGCTCGAGATTCTTTTCAAAGATGGTGTCCATACAATGCCTGAGGTCGTTCCATTGCGTGGCGAAGGCAGCTATGGACCTTTGGAAAGGGGCAGGGTTATCGAAATCAAGCCGAAGAAGACGATCAAGCTCGAGCATGTAATGGCGCTGGATATCCAAGGCGGCCTCCTGGTTTTCTCGCTTATCCCACCACGCGCGCAGCAGGTCCCTGCGGTGATTGTAGTCGTCTAGTAGCGACCTTTTGACCGCCCTGCCTTCGGGGTTGTTTGCGAGCCGTGGCTTGCTTTGCCCCGGCCTTGAGTCAACGAGATACGTCCGTCCGAAGCAGTCGGACTTCAGGACCCCAATCGCACCATCGCCATACTCCGCGATCCTTTCGGACGAGCGGTCACCCGCAGTCAGTTCCGTCACCGTGGGGCCCGGCCGGGCCGGGCGGGCTTGAAAGCGGTAATCGTCCACCATCCACTTGTCAAACATCTGGCAGAAGCTGCGGCGGTCGTTGGGCGACAGGATGGGTAACGCATAGGGAATTACGGTACTGTGCCGAGTCTTTTTTGGGCTTGCCCTCACCCCGTCCTTTTCGCTCAAAATCTGGTCGAGAAGCCGCCTCCGTTCTTTTGATGTACCGTCTTGCCTAACGGCGGCCATGATGTCGGGGGGCTAATGGCTTTGGACGTCACAAGACGACCTTGTATTTGGTATTCAGTCAGCGGGTCAACTGTGCGGTGTCAGGTGCTGGAAGGGCTACAAACCAGTATCTCCAAAGTAAAGAGTGGCTTGTTTGTGCCTCGTTAAGATGATAAGCGATGCCAAGTGAGATGTAAACAACGTGCAGCTTTGATGCACCTTGAAGGATATCACGACGGGGACGTGTGATGTATATGATGCGAGATCTGGAAGAGTGTCGGATAATGACGGGCTTCATGGAAATAGGCAGTCAAGAACTCTGGTGACGGCAGACTAGAGCAAAAGCTTGGTGACTGGAGCAGCGCCGGGAAAACAGATGCTCACGGAAACATCGATGGAGAAGGACACGGCATTAGGAAGGAGCGACGCGCTGCGCTCTTGCAATTTCTATCCTCCGGGGAGCACCTGCAGCTGTCCCCGGACGATCTCATGAATCAAAACCCTCAACGCCCACTGCCTATGCGGTCTAGACGATACAAAAACCCCAACCAGCTATTGTACATGATTATTTTCGGAGGAGAGATTAAGAGAGGTCGCCGTGTCATCCGAGTGGGGGCGGCGGAGAGCTGTGCCGTGGGCACCCGCGCAAAGCCCCGGGGTAGCGCTGCTGGGCTCGCGAGGTTGGGCGCCCGCCGCCGTCTCCATTCCCAGGCACGAGACACAAGGGAAGCGCTTTCCCTTTCTTGGCGGGGTCGGAGAAGTAGACAACGAAAAAGCGGATCATGTGGCCGTTGCTCACATTGCTATTTCGGCGGCCTTCTCCTGCTCAGGGGCGAACGCTCGCCTCACAATCTATCGAGGACGTTAGCAACCGAGTATCGATACATGCAACGCCCATCAGGGGTCGAGAATATGGGGAGGGGCAGAACATACCGCCCATCCAGTCGCCGCAGTACCGACGACACCACCCGCCACCAACATGGGCTTCACGCCCTTGGTGCACCGGAACGCCATACCGCTAAGGACACCCGCCAGGATCGCGTTCCCCGCGTCATCCTTGCCCCGGAGGTACCCGATGTACGAGTTGATGAAGTTGTAGCCGATGGCGATGACACCGCACGAGTTACCGAGGAAGGGACCGCGCCGGGTAACGCCGTTGAGGACCGCGTTGAGTCGCAGCTTGGGGGGCTGGCCCTCGGACCTCCGCAGGCCCTCCTGCATACCCCAGGCGCCACCGACGCCCAGGGCCGTCACGTACGTGATACCAGTCCCGTAACAGAGGTCGTCAAAGAAGCCGCGCGACGGCACGACGGTGTGGCCCTCGGCGAGCGCCGT
The DNA here is from genome assembly GCA_025503055.1 of Sordariomycetes sp. B11D1. Classification (NCBI taxonomy): domain Eukaryota; kingdom Fungi; phylum Ascomycota; class Sordariomycetes; species Sordariomycetes sp. B11D1. Next base: position 171,969 of record JAMFQS010000009.1, on the reverse strand, counting down.
GTCATCGAGGGAGAGGTACTCGAGCGTGTCGGAGTCGAGGCCCGCGAGCGGGTGCAGGGACTGGGGGTCGGCGAAGGCGGACGGCTTGAGGAAGGCCTCGACGCCCTGTCCCTCGGTGGGATCGAAGCCCTGCGAGTAGCTCGCGCCGGTTCCGGAGTGGTCGGCGGGCTGGCTCTGCGGCTGCTGCGGCGACGACTTGCGCCCCGTAAAGGTATCCCAGATCGACATGTTGTGTGGTTTTTGTTGTTGGGGGTGGGTTGAAAGCTGTGCGGTTGGGCGCGCGATATCCGAAGCTTGATGAGATCCTTATTGCCTGAAGAGTGGGCACCTCCCTCCTATTAGAACATGCGATGAGCCAGAGCTTTTTTCGGATTTGCTCGCGACGACGTCGATGGACCAAGGAGGTAAAAAAATGTTTCCACGCTATTCTGCCGACAAAGTGCCGTCATTGGCTCCCGTTGAGACCTTCCGTGTCTCCAGCCGTCGCGGCAACGGCGACCACCTGCTTACTTAACCTAGAATCGCCGTGCCCCACCACTCGGCGCGACCATAAAAATTCGATCGCGAACCCATGCTTTGCCTGTTTCCTTCTTTTCCTTCTCCCATCATCAGTTGGGTTGTTTCCATCCTACATCGTCATATGCGGGAGGAAATAATTCTACCTATGGTGGCTCCGTCAAATTGGCGGCTCGCTGAGTGTTGACCCTTTTCATCCGAAATATTCAATGGGCTTCGCTCCGTTCCCGGCCTCCTTGAGTAAAGGGAACACTCTTCCTATCCAGCCATTGACGTCTGGTCTACCAGGTTTATGACTGTGGGGTGGTCTCGACATTTCTTCATATAACATTGACAATACGAATTTTCGCTGCCCGTAGAGCGCACTTTTTGCGCTTTGGGCGGCTTTTGATGTGAAGGGCTCAGACAGGGCTCAGATCGCGGGGTGTCTTAAGACGCGTTCGTAGATGGCGATGTCCTGGTGAGCGCGCTCTGTTCGTACCCGGATGCTCGTCCTGTGTTATCCAAGATTGTTGCAATACCCTCCCAAGGGGGCACGGCAGTTTCTGACGATAAGGGCTTGCCCGGTGACATGGTGCCCCGCCATGAGCAGAGCGTCGCCCGAACACCATGGCAAGCACGGTTTTCAGAGCAAGAACGCGTATTATAAACTACCGATCTATTAACACCAAGGCCCCGATGAAATGCTAGACATCCAATCCATCCGACCGATGGGTTTCCACCTGGATCCTATGCCTTCTATCTAGAGGATCTTCGGTTTGTAAAATCAGCAACTCGTCCGGGCACTAGCGCTTAGAGCGAGGCTTGGGTGTTAGCAAAACCAGCCCACCCGTCCGCAACGGCACGCAGAAGCTGGTGCGCAATCGCCGTAGGAGGGGGCAGATAGAACGCGCCGTCGTCCGCCTTGTCACCCTGATCCCCGTTCTCCGCCGCGGCGCTGGCATGCAGCGCCCTCGGGATTTTGAGCGCCCGGCGCACCTCCTCGACGGTAACCCATCTGGCGTCGTCCAGCTCAGGGTCGTGGCCAAGGTGAATCTCCTCACCGTCAGGCAGCGCGCACGCCACGGCGCCGAGCATCAGGCTGGCTGGGTACGGCCAGGGCTGGCTCGAATGCATCACTACGCGGCCGACCCTCACGCCGCTCTCCTCCCACACCTCGCGCCTAACGCAGTCCTCGATGCCCTCACCCGGTTCGAGGAAGCCCGCGAGCGTACTGTAGAAGCCCCGAGGCCACTTCTTGTTGCGGCCGAGGAGCACACGCTGACCGTCTGCGGAAACGACGGCGGCGATCATGGTGGGGTCAGTGCGGGGGAAGGCGATGTTTGAGATGCCGACGCGAGAGGGGCAGTCGCCGCGGGCGTGCGGGGTGTCGGTGCCGTTGAGGTCCGTAGGCGGACAGACGCGCTTGTAGCCGCCGTGGACGACGATGGTGGGGTGGCCGCAGCCCGCGCAGAACTGGTTACGGAGGTTCCAGTCCATCACGCCCCTGGCCTGTCCGTATACCGCCGCTGTAATGGTGAGTTAGAGAAGACTGGTTTGTGAGAGTTGAGCATGGAACTGCGGGTGGCGACTCACCGAGCTCTGAGCTCAGGGTGTTCTGCCTCGCCGATTGGAGGAAGAATGACCCGTCACTCGTGAGCTTCTCAATCACCCTTTTGGCCTCATCCGCGTACGTTCCCCTCGGTGTGAGGTCCACGGCAAACCAAGGACATCCCCGGAATTCGCGGACCTTGAACTCGGACACCTCGTCCTCTCTAATCCCAAGAAAGACGACGAGCGGTTTCGTAGCCTTGGAGTCGTACGCGGCTATCGTGTCCTTCATCGACTTGCTGAACGGGTCCGGACCGGACACGGAAACGAAGTCCTCGAGCCGGATGGGCTTGAGCGTCTTCGTATCGCTAGCGAGCGGCGCGAACTCGTTCAGAGCCACGAACTGGGCGTCCGGGGAGGTGAAGGCGCGCGAGAGGAAGACGTTGTCCTCGCGGAGGAACGAGACGCGGTTCAGGGGCGAGCCCGAGTAGTAGTTGGTCACGCCGGGCCCGAACTTCTGGGCGAGGACGGAACCATCATCGTCGTGGACCCGCATGAGGCCGGGGATTTCAAGCATCTTGGCTTGCGTTTTTCGTGGATATGTTTTGAAGCCGACAGACTGTATAGCGGCGAGGCGGGGGAGAGATATCCAGGGGCGGCGAAGCGGAAGGTTGAGGCTATCGGTCGGACGAAGACCTAGACGCCTAGAAGCGACTCGTGCCGAAATAGTCTTGGCAGTATATTCACAGGGGAGCCTGTGAATGAGAGTGAAGCAGAAAAGCAAACTTCTCACTCAGTGAATCTGGTAGGGCAGTCGGGAGAAGGCGATTGAGTGGAACACGTCAAAACACGGCAGTTCGAATGCAGCAGTACCCAATGACTCCTGTCCTGTGAGTAACTGCAGCTGTGAGGTTGCCGAATGAGAGTCCTAGAGAGAACTTGTCGGTGTGATGCCGGGTGAGGTGCAGTGAGTTTCCCTAGCTTGCAGCGGAAAGGCAATGGCGAGGCGTTTCAGAGCGGCGGAGATAAACTGGAGCGCCCCTCTCGGCAAGTCGGGATCCGCCATGTTTTGTGCCCATTTCTCGATGCGGTTTAGGAATGGCTTTCCAGGACTTAGTTCGGCGGTTGTGGATGCTTGATTTCTAACCCGCTGGAGCCACACCCCGCTCCGTTGCGCCCCATTGCGGCGTCGCTGCTGCCCGGCTTTGGTTGCCGGGATATGCGGGCTGGGGGTACCGGTACTGCGGTTCTTCTCGAGACCTGCAAACTCCGGGCCATGGAGAGGCGGTGCATTCGGCAGCAGCTGCTGTATCTGAACTTTACCGGGGCCAAGTGCCTGGTTTTAGGACGATACGTAGCCATGATCAAAAGTGACGGTAGGTTTCGGAGGTTTCGGTACAAGTGCACGTGAAGTTCAGGGCCCAATGGGACCCTGTCCGTTGCCCACCCGCGCTGGTGCTGGAGATTGAACGACCTCTACAGCACTGACGACGAGCTGGAATCGGCATAGCACGAAGGACGAGGCTGGCTAGCCCCCTTCACCCACACGGCAGTTCTACAAGCATTGTAAAGCGTTGTCCGGCTTCTTTGAGAATTAGCCTCAGTCCCTCACTGGCTTGTCTAAATACCCCCATCGGCTTATGTCGTCACCAATACACCTCTACCTACAGCGCTCCCATATCCCAGAGACACATTCCCACGACAAGCTCGCCGTGTCTCTCGCAGACACCCATCTACCACACCAATGCGCATCCCGTACCGCGACCCGCTCCCCCCACCAACCATCATCCCCAGGTCCGCCACCGCCCTCCCCGCCGCCGTCGCCGCCCTCGTCCACTTCCTCACCAACACGCCCCCAAATGGCCTCCCAAACTCCACCGTAGTCCTCTCGGGCGCGGGCCTCTCGGTCGCCAGTGGCCTGGCTGACTACCGCGGCGTCAACGGCACCTACCGCGTCAACAAGTCCTACCGCCCCATCTACCACTCCGAGTTCATGGCCAACCACCAGTCCAGGCAGCGGTACTGGGCCCGGAGTTTCCTGGGATGGTCGACGTTTCACAGGGCCGCGCCCAACGCGGGGCACTACGCTGTCAGGGACCTCAGCAGCCTGGGGCTCGTGAAGAGCGTGATTACGCAGAACGTGGATTCTTTTCATTCGAGGGCGCATCCGGACGTGAGGACCGTCGAACTACATGGCTATCTCCGCTCCGCCGTATGCACCACCTGTAGGGAGGAGTTCTCGCGTGACACGTTCCAAAACGAGCTGGCGAGACTCAACCCCGCGTGGGATACTTTCCTCCAGGAAGCACTGGCATCAGGGGCCTTAGATTTGGATACTCCCGGGAAGTCGAGCTTCAAGGGCCTCAGGAAGAACCCTGACGGAGACGTTGACCTCGCCGATGCCCCATACACGACGTTTAGATATCCACCGTGCCCCAACTGCTTGGCCGAGTCTCCAAGATTGGCCCGAAACCAGGGGCTAAGCATCGATGTCGATGAAGACGGCGCGTGGAAGGCGGGCAGCACGGCGGGGATCCTCAAGCCAGCCGTCATCATGTTCGGCGAGAGTATCCCGCAAAGGGTGAAGATGGCCGCAGAAGACGCCGTCGACAAGGCAGGAAAGCTGCTCGTGCTTGGGACATCTCTGGCCACCGGCTCAGCCTGGATGCTTGCTAGGAGGGCAAAAGAGCGGGGCATGCCGATGGCCGTAGTGAACATGGGCGGAATAAGAGGGGAGGAGCTGTTCTTCTCCAACGTGGACGGCGACCAGCCGGGGGTGCACGGGGTGAGGGTCGAGTTTCCGACGGACACGATACTGCCGGCCGTGGTGGACCAGTTCAAGCAGCGATCCATGGCGGCGGGGTCTAGCGAGACGGACGCGGACGAACTTGAAAACCCGGTGATGTTCAAAAATATGTTGCAGTAGATTATACATGAATTTGGCATATATGTGCCTGGATATGGTTTAATAGAAGCTAGAGCTGCTAACTCGGGGCTTCGCGGGGGCCGTCGAAGGCGTAGGCTCGGGGGTCGACACAGTCTTCGCCGTCGAATCTTCGGTCGTCTTGGGCTTTTCGGGCTTGCGCGAGTCGCGAATAGCGTTGTCCTTTTCTATCTCCCGCAGCACTTGAGGATATAAACGTCAGCATGAAAACCGCAATCGCTCGATATCCGGGGCTACTTACTTTCTTCCCATTCCTTCTCCCTCGCAGGGTCTCCCGTCCCCAAGGCCTGCTCCACGTCCACCTCCTCCCCGCGCTGAAGCTTCTCGACCACCTCGCGCAGCAGGCCTATCCGTACGTCGGACTGGCGCACAAAGGTCGCATGTTCATTCCTGACGGCGATGGTGTTGATGGACATGGACCCGATGAGAAGAAAGATCACAATGAAGAACGTCGCCGGGTTCCACTCCTTGGACTTCTTCTTCAACTTCACGCCCTTGTCCGCCGAGCGGCGGAAGGGCTTGGGGACGAGAGACGTCCAGAAACCGGGCTCCGCGACGGTCGGGAGAGAGCTGTTCGCGCGGATGTGGCACGCCCGCGGGACGAAGGCGGTTGCGCGGGTTCTCGTGGCGGCCGAGAGAGCCAGAAATCTTCTTGCCACAATCCGATCCATTTTTCTGTCGTCAGTCGAGGGTCGTTCGCTAAAGCAGGGACCAGAGACAAGAAGTTGAAGTTCGGCTCTTTCCGGAGGGCTTTTCCCGTGTTCGGCTTGACACAAAAAGGTACGTACCTGAGCAATGACAGTTGCCCCTGACGACAACCGATGTTTATCCGTCATGCAAAGGTCCACCTTTCATCACCACCACGCCAGGTTCCTCACCAGTAGATGGACGCTATCGCAGCAAAGACGCAGACTCGTCCAATCTGTTCAACAACAGCGTTTTTGTCCTCTTTTTTTTTGTCTGCCCTCGACGGCACATGTTATGAATGACGACCCGGCCGCTGTGACGATATGCTTAGGTGCCCCTGTATACAACGACCCCATGACATCTATCACCACCAAGGCCGACGCCGTGAAGGCGGCGGTGTCGTCGACCGCGACGTGCACATCAGCAACGACAGTCACTCTCCGCGAGCTTCTTACTCCTGAGCTCAGCACAGCATCGACTACCAGTACCGCGACGAAGAGAACCACGAGACGGGCGCCCGCGAAACCGACCTCGCGGACGCATTCTAGGGCGGCGTCCCGGGCGGATGATGCTGGGCTGTCTGCGAAGGAGAGGGAAATATTGGCTACGCATGTTATCAATGCGGCGCTGAAATCGCTGACGGATGCCGCGAAGGCTTTGCAGGCGAGCAAGAGGAACGAGGCGACGGCGACCCCCAGGCGACCGGATGCTTCGTTGAGGAGGTCCCTCTCCACACCGCTATCACCGCTACAACCCCGAGCACTGAACCGAACATCGACCACTATAGACGCATCGGCGAACACCAAGTCTGCAAGATGTCCTCCCTCGGCCAGCTCCGCGTACCTCTCGACCGTCGAATGCGCGAGGGTGGCGTTCATGTGCCTCCGATCCCTCAAGGGACCCGCTTCTTCGGAGAAGAGCTTGGAGTTGGAAATGGGAATATCTGCTTTTGTTGGGAAGCTCATTTCCCTGGACCTACACGAACAGGCGCTGAAGGAGTTGCGGATATTGAAGCAGCGCCTGGAAGAGAGGGAGGCGGGTGCCGCGAAGAAGACGACGAAAACGGCGTCGAGCGACGCGATCACTGCCTCTCGGACATTATCAAACCTTTTGGACTTTAGGGAGGGCTCAGTAATACCGAATACGCGTCAACTTGTTGTATCGACACAGCTATATGCCCTCCGAATCATGGCGCACGCGAGGAACCCCGGCCAGATCGAAGCGGCGGTTCCCCTACTTCGCGAATCTAGGAAGACTTCACCCATTAGCCTTTTACTCCAATCCGCTCGCGACAACCCCAAAGATGCCGCCAAGGTGGCTCGCCAGATCGAGTCGCTATCCGCCATCCTCTTCTCTTTAACGCCTGGTTGTTCTAGCAAGGTCGACGGCGAGGCCATGGAGCGGCGACTTCATCCTTCGCCCACTTTCGCCTTCGAACTGCAGACAGTCGCCCTGCGCACGAGGCTCTACAACTGGAAGATAGCAGGCCGGCAGGGAGACGTCGACAAGGAAATCCTCCTCCCCTTCTCGCGCTCCCTTGCTGCTTTCGGGAGGCGGCTGAATCCCGTCTCGTCTTCTGCCCACAACCTCTGCGAAGAGTCATTTTTACAGATCCAGAAGATGATTGCCGAGCAGGACCTCACGCCATCGCAAACCTCAAAGTCACCAGTCGCCGCGGTCTACCAAAGCCTGGGCTCGTCAGCATTGTCACTTAAGCGCAGTGAGGATGCTAACACCTGGGTCGAGAAGCTCCACGGCATGCTCGACTCGGAAGTTGACTCTACTGCACGCCGCATCTCGGTCACGGCGCAGCTGCTGGCCGTGTGCCTGAAGTGCAAGCTCGATGAGGGGAGGGTCGTGCCGCTGCTCACGGAGGTCATTGAGGGAATACAAGGAATGTTCCGCGGCGAGACGTCGGAGCTGAACGATCTGCTCGTGGACCTGTCTTTGGCGCGTAGGTCGGCCGTCGGGGTCCTTGTGAGCGCCTCCGGCTCGGGCTCGTCCGTGAAGCTCTCGCCGCAACTCACTGAGCTTCTCGAGACCTTTGTCACGCAGTATCCCCGCTTCACGATCAGGTGGCTAGGCAAGCCCCCGACCCGAGACGGGAACACGAAAGACTTCCTCCGGTTCGACACGAGGCGGCAGGCGGTGGAGGGAACGCTCAGTCAGCTTCTCGATGGCGCGCTCGTCGTCACCAAAACACGGCTCACTTCGGGTAAGGTCGATTGGAGCTCAATCGACAACGTACTGCAAGACTGCCTGGAGCTCCTGGAGCGGATGGGCGACATGAAGGCGTCAGCCAACGGAAACACCTACTACGTCAAGATCTCTAACCTCTACTACATGAAGTACGCCCTCTCGCGCCAGGATTCTGCAGCATCAGGCGACGCGACGCCCCTCCGCGCACTGCGGCGATCTCTCGATGCTATCCGCGACCGGACATCGAGGGAGAAGGAGGCGGGGCAGTACGTAACAAAGCTGGAGCGCTTCGCCGACGCTTGCGCGAGGTCTAAGAGGATGGACCAGGCGAAGGAGGCATTCCAGTCTATATGCACCGCTATGGTTGAGGATGGCGTGCTGTCGAAGATTGCTGCCCTCCTTAACGAGCAGCCGCCCGCTTTGGCCTGGTCAAACAGCGACGGGAGCGAGGCGCTCTCGCGGACGCTCTGCTCCATTGCGAAAATTGATAAGTCGTGGACAAGTTGGACGTGCTTCCTATCCGAGATTGAGCGCGCGGCTGTTCTGGAGCACCTCGTTCAGACCATCACATCTGGAGAGTCTGGGAAGAGCCCGGAGCCCCTGAAGCTCTCGGATCCGCTTGTTGAGTCCTTGCTCCGTATCTACACGCTTGAGAGATTCCCTGTTCGCAGACTGAGGACTCTTATTCATGTCTTTGCCATGAATATGACCAACCCCGACCAGGCGCACTCCATTCAGAGCCAGATCGAGGTGGCTCTGGAGGAGGTTTCCTCTGGCGAGCTCGGTGAGGATGAGGGTCTGGGTCGGTACGTCCCTCACTTGAGGGCCTACTTCACCTCGATCCTCGCCATGCCGGATTGGTCTCTCAACAACGACCTCCAATCCTCCCTCTCTCTTTGGTGCACTATTGCCGAGAAATCCAACACGCGCAACGACATCTTCAACCGCATCGACAACCCCGCCGTTCTGTCTACACATCTAAAAGCGATCGCGGACCTAGCCAGCATGAGAGGCGATAGCTCACTCCTCGTCTCGACTCTGGAACTGCTGACGAACTTGTCCAAGAAGACGAAGGAGCCCGCCCTCGACGAGGTGCTCACTAACTGCACTCTCCTGGCGAGCCACTACGCGAACCTCGGGTACACCGGCAAGGCCGAGGCCGTCCTGAGCGCAACGAGGGAGATGATCTCGCAGGCGGACAAGGTATCCGGGGAGGTAGTGGCGGAGTTCCATCTTTCCGTTGCAGAGCAGTGCATTGCTACGGGTAGTTTCGACAAGGCGTGAGTCTTCCCCTCTTTACCTCAATTGCTAGTGTATGCTAACAGCTGTGTTAGCGAGCTCTGCCTCACCGAGGCCAGGGCAGCTTTCATCGAAAACCCCGTCAGGCACAAGTCCCGTGCGTCGTCTATGACCGCCCTAGCCGGCCTGCTCTACTCTATCATTGCGCTAGAAAAGGGTGAAAGTCAACCGGCGCTCCAGTACGCCAAGGACAGCGTGAGGGCGGTTATTGGCGACTGGGTGAGGCTCGAGACGAAAGCGAATGCGCCGGGCTCGCCAGACTCTGACGTAAGTGATCTGAGCATGAGCGCGGGCCTCGAAGGCGGCGACTCCCAAGCGTCTGTAGCGCGGGTCATCCACGGCTCCAACTTCTGGGCCATCACGTATCCCGTCATCCGTTCCGTGCTTCGACTTTCAGCTCTCTACGCGCACATGGGCATGTTCCAGGAGACAGTGCACTATGCCGAGCGAGCACTCAAGGTCGCGCAGAGCTCGGGATCGCCATTGTACATCGCGCAGTGCTCCGCGTGGGTTGGGTCCGTGTGGGTGAAGGGCGCGAAGCCGGAGAGGGGTCTTGAGTATGTGAAAAGTGCGCGGGAGTTTGTCATGGAGAATCCGCGGACCCCTCACTCTGTCCCTCTAGCGTGCCAGTTGGCCGAGCTGTACAGGATAATGGGAGATACGAAGTCGGAGGGGGAGCTGCTTCGGCTGGCGGAGTCGGCTTTACAGCACGCTAAGGAGCCGGCCGAGGCGGACGATAGCAGAGTGGCGGGGATTGGCGATGAGATGGAGAAGCTGAGCATCACTGAGAAGCCGACAACCATGCGGACGACTCGGGCTACTCGGGCTACGCGCTCACGGGCGGCAACGGTGATGAGCACGAAGAAGCCCGCGCCACGAAAGACAGCCAGGACAAGGTCTGTTACCGTCTCGAAGCCGGCGCCGCCCCCAGAGGACACGAGGTTGTCGCTCATGAGGGCATCCGTTCTCCTCTACAAGGCGCTCGGGCACATCCACCAGAAGGACTGGGCGGCCGCCATGGGTATCCTGGAACAGATGACTGTCCATCCCACGGGCAGCGACGACATCTACCGCGAGCAGATGATACGCGCGGTCTGCCTCGTAGGACAGAGCCTGAACGACATGATTCGCGATCCCGTGTTCTCCGCCCTGCAGGACTCGACGATATCATTCCCCGCCGTGACACAGAGCAAGACGACTGACGCCGGCGCGGGTTCTGGGTCCCCAGTCAAGTCCCCGCCGGCCCGCAAGCCTTCCAAGTCCCGGGGCGGCTCTCGATTCGTAGACGCCCTTGTGGAGGCGCAGAATCACCTGCTCGAAGCCAACTCTGCGGCCGTTGTCCGCGGCGACGGCGGGCTCGTCCACCGGATATCATCCCTGCTGCAGAGCACTGTCATCTTTTTGTCCGCCACCTCGACCAAGTGCGGCATCATGGGCCACCCGGGTTACGCCTCCTGCGCCATCGAAGTCGCCCGAAACGTCACATGGCGCCGGGAACGCAAGGCCCTACAGATAAAGTCGTCACCGGCAAAGATCGAGTGGCCCGCGGGCCTCCCGTCGGTCGACGCCCGCCAGTCGAGCCTGTGCGCCACATCCGACATCTCCCGTTTCCAGCGCGACTACGTTGACGTCATCCCCAGCTCCTGGACCGTCATCTCTATCTCGCCGTCAGACAACCGCGAGGATCTCTGCATCACGAAGCTACAGGCGGGGCATGCGCCCTTCGTCCTCCGCCTCCCGCTCGAGCGCGCGACGTCGCGCGACGCCGATACCGAAATCTTTAGCTTCCAGCACGGGCTCGACGAGCTGCGGGGGCTGATCGCGGAGGCGAATACCAGCTCTCATACGGCGCGGGACATGGCGGCCAAGGGCGCCAAGGCGGCGTGGTGGAGGGCGCGGGGGGAGTTGGATGAGCGGTTCGGGGAGTTGCTTCGGGGCGTGGAGGAGGTGTGGCTTGGCGGCTTCAGGGGCATCTTCTCGCAGGAGCCGAGGCGGACGGGGCTGTTGGCCCGGTTCCAGGCCTCGTTCCACAACATCCTCGACAAGCACCTTCCCTCGCGGAGGCGCGTGCGCGGGAGGAGGAGCCCCAAGGCTGCCAAGGTTACGTTCGACCCGCGGATCCTGGAGCTGTTCATCGGACTGGGGCCTCCCGGGGCCGATGCCGAGGACTTGTACGAGCCGCTGACGGACCTGCTTTATTTCGTCATTGATATCCTGCAGTTCTGCGGGGAGCAGAACGCGTATGACGAGATTGACTTTGACGGCATGATAGTCGACACGCTGGATGCGCTGATGGCGTATCACCAGACGGCCGGGGCGGAGGGCGCTGACGGGGCCGCGGCGCACACGGTTCTGGTGCTGGACAAGTCGCTGCATGCGTTCCCGTGGGAGTCGCTCCCTTGCATGCAGGGCCTCGCCGTCTCGCGCGTCCCGTCGCTCGCATGCCTCCGGCGTCTGATTCTCGAGCAACAGCCCGCAGAAGACGGAGAGGACTCCCGGCCAGGCCACCACGTCTCGGGTACCTCGGGGACTTACATCCTCAACCCAGCCTCCGATCTCACGAACACGCTCTCCCTCTTTGAGGGGCCGCTCTCCGACCTCGGCCCCTCGTGGACCCCCATCGTCAGCCGCGCCCCCACAGAAGCGGAGTTCCAAGGCGCGCTGGAAAACACGGACGTGATGCTCTACTTTGGGCACGGGAGCGGCGCGCAGTACCTCCGCGGCAAGACGCTCCGCGGGATGGAGAAGTGCCGGGCCGCGGCGCTGCTGATGGGGTGTTCGTCTGCCAGCCTGGAGGGGGGCGGCGAGTTTGAGTGCTATGGGACGGCGTGGAACTATATGCTCGCGGGGTGCCCCGCGGTCGTGGGGGCTCTGTGGGATGTCACGGATAGGGAGGTGGATCGGTTTGCCGGGCGGGTGTTTGAGGAGTGGGGGCTCGTGGAAAGGGGTACGTTTAGGGAGGAGGAGGAGAAGAAGAAGGGGAAGGGGAGGGCGAAGGGTGACGAGGAGGAGAGGGGGGCTGCGTCGCTCGTTGAGGCTGTTGCGAGGGGCAGGGAGGCGTGTCGGTTCAGGTACCTTACGGCGGCGGCGATGTGCGTGTACGGGATCCCGGTGTATATCAAGTAGAGACGGACGTCTGAGTTTGGAGTTGGAGTGTTGCGTTGTTCCGGGTTCTTGGGAATGAGGAGTTTTGGGTCTGGCTGCATATGCATGGTATAGAGTGGGCGTCGCTGAATACCCGGAGAATACAATGCTTGGTACATGAAGTCTCGAGTCTTCCAAGATGCGGCCCGGAGGGGATGGGCGTGTCGTGTGCTTGAGATGCAACGTTCTGGAGCCTTCGTCCCATGTATGGGGAGCATCACGCACCTCGTCGGCTGTTTGAACCTCTATCCAACAATTGTCTTTCAAACATCTCCTCCCAGTCCCAAACCCACGCCTTCCCCGTCGTACTTGGGGCCTCTAGCGGCAAAGACCACTGACCTGGTCCCCTTCTTGTTATATCTACAGTGTACTGACGAGCGGGCTGGTGGGTATGCATGCTGGAGTGTAAATCATATGCGTAGTCGTGCCAGTGTATGAGACGGGATCGTTGCGGCTCTGTCTCGTCCGGATCTGTGTTTCTAAGGCTAAGACACGAGACACGTCGCTCTGGCCGGGAGATCGTGATATGTGACGGTGTCTCGGGTAGGGAACAGCCAGTGCGACAAGCTCGGGACATCCTCCCTCTATTTTACGGTGAGAGCAACACGAGAAGGCCTTATTCTTCTACGTTGTTCCCCCCCCCCAAAAAAAAATGGTTACTTACCCCCTAACAAGGATAGAAGAGCCTCTATGAGCTGGGAAATTACGGGATAAGCTCTGGCGGGGAACATGGGCTGGAATGAACAGGATCATCCCGGGCATCTCCCCAAACGAGGGCCCCTCTGAACAAGCCCCTTTGAAGCACGCACGCTACACGTCTATTTCCTCTTGTCCAGTCTAGCCCTTACTCACCGGATAGCACATCCACATTCGTCTTTCTCACACGGCCAAGACATCACGTACGTGTCCCGCGGGCGGAAACAGTCCTGAAAAAAAAAAAAAAAAAAAGCATGTCCATACCGGGAAAGCGGCACTCAACGCATCCCGCGCAATCGTTCGGGTCCGCGGTGCCGTTCAAAGAACCCCGGGTCCCCCGTGCCGCCCGGGGGGGGGGGGGGGAACCGGTGAGAAGCCGAGAAAAGACCGGGGGCCGTCGGCATCGTCTGCGGGGCGCCGGCGCCGAAAGCCGACGGGCGAGCCCACGAGTCTGGGGGAATTACGGGGATTGCAGCGCCGTAGTGGAGACGTCCAATTTGGATGGGGGAATGAAAAGAGAAGGTGCTCGTGTTGGTGTCCGTTGTCCAGATGGTCCTGGGATGCTCGGGGACGGTGATGTTGCGGGGATGAGGCCGTTTCCGAGACCGGGGGAACACGGGATGGGGCTCGCGCTGATTGGACGGGCGGTGCCCTGGTGCTATCAATCAGAAGTTGGAGAGAGAAAGGGGGAGGGGAATTGGTTAGCGGCCTTGGGTCCAGTCGTGCTTTGGGGTGCATCAGCCACGCATCCCCACTGTCACCCCCGGGTGCCCAGCGCAGGACGGTGGCCACAGATGAGACGCTGAAAAGGGCAACAAGGCCAAGAGCCAGCTCCCCCCCCACATCCCGGCCGACGTACGGTGCCATCCCACAATCTTGCCGACCACCACCCTCGATCCTGATCGCCGCGTGACCAGCAGGTTCCGGCGCAGGCTCCCGAGCGCGTGGCAACCGGCGGCGCTACGACGCTTCTGGACTGGGGCGGGCAGGGGGGAGCGCTCCTAGCGCGAGCCCGGCGCGGCGGGAGAATCCTGCAGAGATGCAGCTGTCACGATCGCCATGAGCCGTCATCGAGTGCATTTTACCCTCGATAGATCTGGGCATGGCGTCCGGGGAAGGGAAGCTTGGAAAGATATACCGCCGAATAAAGTAATCCCGCCGGGGCCCCCTCGGTCCAACTTGAGGGGGGTTCGGCCGCGGCGGACCTGCCCGACCTGTCCGCGAGCGGCGCAAGGAATTGGGGATTGCGGGGCGACGTCTGCGCGTTTGCGGGGCCTGATGTGGGCTCCGAGTCACGGCCGACTTGCAGGGCTTGGCGCTTACAGGGGTGCGTTGCTCAGCGGGGTGATGGGTGCTGCGAATGCGATGGGCTGTGCTGGTAATGGGCTTCTTTTTTTTTTTTTTTTATAAGCCAGGGGCGAGCTAGTGCTAGTGTAAGTTTTAAGAGGCGAGAACTGAGGCCAACGGGGGCTACTTGTGTGGCGGCCACGTACGCAGTGTCCGGCTCATGGCCAAGACGGAGCAGGCGGCATCGGACCTGACATCGCCAGACAGGAGCAAGACCACGACGCGAAAGGATGGAAGCGAGGTTCGACGACAGAGAGCGGCACAGGGCCCTTTCCATCCGTCCCTTCACCCGCGGCGGGAGGAGGCGCCCATCGCATATCCGCCTTGTCTAAACATCTTATTAATCTACCTCTTAGCAGGCTTATAGCCGGGACACGGATCACACACACCTACGATACACACGCGACCAAGCGAGACTTGGCGACGAGTGCCCTGTTACCATGCCCATATAGGAAGGGTGCTTAATATAAGCTTCACCTTTCCTTCCTTGAATCGCGGGGGAGGAGAAGACATGCAGAGAGGGTAATACCGGATCGGAATGGTTGGCGCCAGAGTGCCGGGCCAGACCGCAACCTGCTCCCGGACGGGGGGGGAGGGGGGAGGGGGGCGGTCCTGTGGATCATGGGGACCGGGAATATTTTCCGAGATGGGACCTTGGGGCGGGGGACTGTAGGCACCTCATGCTCTCGTCCCGCCCATGGCGGGTAGGCGCAGCGAGCATAGCGTTTGGCCGGCGCGAGAAGCGAGGCGTTGGTAGCGCGCGCCACGATGCTCTGTTATCATCGCGAGTGATGTCAGGGGTCACCGCTGGGACACTTAGTAGGAGCCGGATCCCTGGCGATGGTGAGGCGGTGGCCGTACTGGTGTGTCTCGCCGTGATCGCCATCCGTGGCACGAGGAGGAACCTTGTATCCGGCCAGTCAGACGACGAGCGGGAGTTGAGTGCACCACCTTTGAAAGAGCGCATGAAAGAACGGGATAACTAACCATGCCTCGGAGACATCATGGCGTTTCCACACCAGGACCATCTCATATTCCAATCGCGTCGTTGCCTCTTCTTCGACTAATTGACATCAATTCGGCGGCGCTAGGGCCCTCTTCGCTCGTGCCCGGGTACTGCAGAAGTATAACGTGGATCAGCTGGTTCAATGGACCGCGGAACCGGGGGGGGGGGGGCTGGGGAATGGACGGGGGTGCCGCAATGGGGAGAAACCAGACGGCGCGGATTGGACACGTCTCTGGAGGTGGATACTCAGCGGCGTACTGTGTGGGCTCGTTGAGGCCGGGCGCTCGACGGAAAATTGCGGATCAGATCCCTGCCGCTTACCATTCTTAGCCCGACCTGTGGGAAGTGGGAACAAGCGTGCGTGGCAGGGATCTGTTTAGGCTGCTTAGTTAGCGGGTCCCGGAGTCCAGCACAGCGTCGATTTGGAGCCGCCTGGAGCAAAAGCGACCCTGCTTCATCATGACTAAGGGCGCATCGACGATGCGCTGGCTCCTCCATGGCCGAGGCCCGACCACACCCGCCGCCGTATCTTGAGGTCGCTCCTCCCTCCCGCACCCAAACATAGTGTTCTTTATAATGGATGCATAATCGCTGCCCGCATGCGGTGACACCGCCACCCGCCCCACAGCATTTTCCCCATCCGCACACGAGGATGGTGGCATCGAATCATTAAGCCTACACCCGAAACCAGCCCAGCTCCACCCCCCTCCAGTCCGCTCCTCCCGTTCCCCAGCTTCTCCGCGACCGATTGCGGAGTTTTATTGCTCGAGCGCCATTGGATGACTGCAGCACAATGGTCCTCTGGGCCGCTGCTCTTTCCGGGGACGCCCGTCTCGGTGTCTCATCCTCGGTCGTCCGCTTGTTCGGTTGGCTGCAAACCGCGCAGAGAGAACCTGCTTTTCCTCGTGGACACGTGCCGGGACTTTCCCACGGCCGATGGATAAAAAAAAAGACACCGTCGAGAGCTTCCAAGAAACAGAAGATGCGTCGTGATACCCACAGCTGCGCGGAATCCACAAGTCCTTGAAAGGTACCCTCTGGGCTTTCCCCACCCCGTTAGCTCGCAGCACAGTACGAGCAAGCACGCGGCGCTACTTTCTCCAGACGCTTCAATGCCAACCCCATAATACGCCCTCAATACTCCGCACTTGATGGCTTGAGTTGGGCCTATACCCCATCCATCCCCACCCCGGCCACTCCTGTGCTGTGTGCGTGCACGCCTTTTTTTCCCACTCTCCGCCTGCGTAATAATTTCCTCCCCTTTCGTCCTGGCGGCGCGGCCCTCCCTTCCAACTTCTTCCCAGCCATTCCGCGACGCCCTGTACACTAGCGACTTTTTCCCCTTCCGCTCTCTTCCGCCCGTATTTTTTTTTTTTTTTTTCACCACGCCCACTGCCTTTCTATGTCCCGGGGAGCAGCCCTTGTTTGCGAGAATCAAAAAGAGGTGCTTCAGACCGTAGCGAGGGGAGGCGTATCTTAGGGCCAGTGCCCGTCATCGGCGGCTGATCAGTCGCCTTTGCAGTGTTTCCAGGGCGCCGACGGCGTCTCCACCCCTACAGCACTTGACCACCGCCACCAACCGAAGCGTCACAATTCGGTCGTAACCCGAGACCCGTTCGAAAATCTCCCTCGCCGCCGAACCGGACCATCAAACACTTTCCACATCTAAGACAAAAGCTGTCGCACACGACGACGACGACGACGACGACGACGACGACGCCCCGGCCCCATTGCTTCGCTGACGGCACACGACCACTTCTAGAAAGCGGCAACCCGCCGTCAACTGCGGAACCATGCCTGCAGCCGGACAGCTCGACATGGACCTCAGGCGCCTTGACCCCGTCGGCCTCGAGTCCCACAACGACATCGCCGACCCGGAGCGCCTCCTCTCTCCCTCCGCCGCCTCCGCCTCCGCCTCCGCGATACACCCCCACGCCTTCAAGCTCAACTCCCCCGACGGCGCGCTAAACGGGCCCTCGCCTGACCACGACATGATGGACGCTCACCAGTTCGGCGACTTCTCCTTCTCGTACCCGGAGCTCAACGACCCGGGCGCCATGGTGTCGTCGCTGGGCGACACCAAGTTCGACGACCCCAACGCAGAGCACTTTTCGCCGCACCACGGCGCCGCGCAGCCGGTCCCCGAACCACAGGATCCTCCGATGCAGGATGTTTCGCCTCTTGCATTCGCCGGCGTGCCCGGCGGCGCCGGCAACGACGGCTCAGAGCGCCAAGCGAGCCTCAACACTGACAGCCCCAACGACCGGATCTCGCCCGAGGCGAACTCGCTCGAGGAGTCGGTCGCCGACGAGTTCGGGCTGTCGTCGACGGGAAGGGTCGGCAGCGTGGACGTGGCGGCCAAGCCGAAGGATGACAAGTCGGACCCCACGCCGTCGTGGAGCGAGCTCAAGACCAAGGCCGGGAAGGAGCGGAAGCGCCTGCCTCTGGCCTGCATTGCCTGCCGCCGGAAGAAGATCCGCTGCTCGGGCGAGAAGCCCGCGTGTAAGCATTGTCTGCGGTCTCGGATACCCTGCGTGTACAAGGTCACGACGCGCAAGGCGGCCCCGAGGACGGACTACATGGCCATGCTTGATAAGCGGCTGAAGCGGATGGAGGAGCGCATCATCAAGGTCGTGCCCAAGGCCGAGCAGGAGGCCGCCGGCATCCAGAGGGCCGTCGTCAAGCCCGCCATCCCGGGGTCAATACCGGCGTCAAAGTCGGGCACGAAGAAGCGGGGCGCCGACGAAGCGTTTGGCCACGACCTGGATCGCTGGGCGCGGGCGCCGTCAAAGACTAAGCTTGACGGGTCGAGCAAGCCCAGCGCGCTGCAGATACAGGAGAACGAGGAGAGCAAGCTCTTTGTCGAGGGGCTCGACGCGTTGCCTCCGAAGGACATTCAGGAGCACTTGGCAGAGGTGTTCTTTGAGAACATCTACGGACAGGCGTACCACATCCTCCACAAGCCGAGCTATATGAGGAAGCTCAGGTATGCCACTGGCTCTAGAAACCCAACTCTCCCAGAGCACGAGACTAACGAGTCCCTTTAGAGCCGGAACCCTACCCCCCGTCCTCGTACTCTCCGTCTGCGCCATCGCCGCGCGCTTCTCCACGCACCCGAAGCTCGCCACGGCGCCCAATTTCCTCAGGGGCGAAGAGTGGGCGTGCCACGCCCGCGACATCTGCACCAAGCGCTACGAGTGGCCAAACATTACGATCCTCACCTGTCTACTCATCTTAGGGCTCCATGAGTTCGGCACCTGCCACGGCGGGAGGAGCTGGGCGCTCGGCGGCCAGGCCATCCGCATGGCCTTTGCGCTACAGCTTCACCGGGACCTCGAGCACGACCCGCTGCGCCTCGACGGCAAGACGGAACTGAGCTTCGTCGACCGCGAGATCCGGCGGAGGACCATGTGGGCCTGCTTCCTGATGGACCGGCTCAACTCGTCGGGCACCGACCGGCCCATGTTCATCCGGGAGGAGACGATTAACATCCCTCTCCCGGTCAAGGAGCAGTACTTCCAACTCGACATGCCGGCGGCGACGGAGACGCTGCGGGGCGACGTCATGCACCCCGTCTCGGACGAGGACGGACAGCTGGCGGACCCGAAGCGGAATATGGGAGTCGCGGCGTACATGGTGCGGGCGATAGCGCTGTGGGGGAGGATCATCAACTACCTGAACCAGGGCGGCAAGGAGATGGACCCGCATCCGTTCTGGAGCCCCGAGTCCGAGTACACGAAGCTCATCCAGCAGGCGGACGAGCTCCTCGAGAGTCTCCCCGAGTCGCTCAAGTACAACTCGGACAACCTGCAGCTGCACAACACGGAGAACATGGCAAACCAGTTCCTCTTCCTTCACATCACCGTTTACCAGAACATCCTCTTCCTCAACCGCGTCGCCGTCTCGTCGCCGTCCGGGAACGCGTCGAAGCAGGAGGTGCCCAAGGCGTTCGTCACCAAGGCCGGCACGCGGACCTTTTCGGCGGCCGACCGCATCTCGGACCTTCTGAAGGACGGCGAGGGCTACTTCATCACTGCGCCGTTCGTAGGCTACTGCGCCTTCTCGTCGAGCACGATCCACATACTAGGCATCTTCTCGGGCAACCCGGCGATGGAGGCGTCGTCGAAGCGCAACCTGGCGACCAACGTCAAGTTCCTGTCGCGGATGAAGCGGTACTGGGGCATGTTCCACTGGATGTCGGAGAACCTGCGGGAGCAGTACCGGGCGTACGCGGACGCGGCGCGGCAGGGGACGACGACGACGGAGAAGGCAACGGCGTCGCCCATCTTCCAGTACGGCGACTGGTTCGACCGGTACCCGCACGGGGTGTCGCAGTCGGACTTTGTGGACCCTGTGTCGCTGAAGAAGAGGGAGAAGGGGGAGGAGGCGGTGTTGGAGCAGAAGCCCGAGCTGCATACCGTCGAGGAGTACTTTACGACGCTGTCGCCGGCGCAGAGTTCCGAGGGGAGGGGAGAGGGGTCGGGCTCGCGGCCGCAGGCGAAGAGGAGGGCGGGGCAGAAGGGAGGGAACGGGGAGCAGGGGCCGCAGCAGCAGGTGGATCCGATCATGGGGGAGTTCGAGGCCGGGCAGACGGACCAGGAGAGGATGCAGCACCAGAGGAGTTTCTCTGGTGCGCTGGGCGGGCAGACGAGCGGGCCGGCGGGCTTCAACCCGCTCAATGTCCCGCACTCGCAGGCACAGGCTTACCACGCCATGTCGCCCATCAGCCCCATTGCCATGGGCCAGTTCGGACACCACGGCCACGCCCACCCGTCTCTCTACACGCCTGAGCTGCTATCCATGGGCCTCTCGCAGCAGGCCATGGCCAGCATGATCCAGCCCCTAGACCGGCAGATGGTGTTCGGCGCCTACTCGATGGACCCCGGCGCCGGGGGGATGGATTCCGTGGAGTGGGAGCGCCTCGCGCGGTCGAGGGCGCAGGCGGAGGGTCAGAGGCGGCTGTCGGGGAGGATGGCGTTCGGGGGCCCCGGCGGGGGCCGGCACCCGCTCGAGACGCTGGCGGCGTTTGGGCCCGAGGCGTCGACGGCCTGGTTCATGCCGTTCAATATGGAGCCGCCGGAGCTGGGGCATGATTTGGGTGTTGGGGGGGTCGATGGGCTGGGGAGCATGTTTGGGGGGGCGGGGATGAATGGGGTTAGGCATGGGCATTAGGCCCGCCGGGGCGGGGAGGGAGGGAGGAGGGAGGTTCTTTTTGGTTAAGAACGATGTTTTGGCTATGGCGAAAGTCTTTTCTTTGGGATGGGATGGGTGTTTGAGGGTTTGATGGTTTCGATGGGTGTGAGGTTCTGGGTATAGGATATATAGGGTGGGTGTTGGGGTCTTTATGTACGCGACTTTAATGACAGCGGTTGAATTCATTCCTGGCGTCCCGGAGGCTTCGCTTCGTCTCTGCTCTACATCTCGGGTTTACAGGTGGCGTCTCGAGTTGACGAGGCGTGGTTGTCCGCTTTGGTATACTGGCAGAGGCGAGGGAATCAATATGCAAGTCCCCTCTCCTGACCCCCCAAGCCGTGCTCGTCCCGAGGTGTAAAAAGCCTCCGGTGTCCGGACGCGCGCCCGTCCGTCGGGGAGACCGATGGGCCGGACGGATGCTGGCGCGGAGCCGGACCGGGCCGGGAGTTACCGGGCTCGGGATTTCGGGCCCCTCTCCGTGCATATGGCCCCGCGTCGCTGCACTGAGTTTCCAAAGACGGGGCTCACCGTCGTCAAGGGCCCCTCCACCCTCGAAGAGGAGCAGTTTGACGAGTTCAAAGGTACCCAGTCAACGTCGGAGGAGACACGCGTCTCTCGACTACCAGGCTCTCAATTCGCGCCACGCCCGCCCTGCTGATCTCTGTTGTACAGATCTGGGACCTCTCCGAGGGGAGGCACCTGTTTTTTTACGGGGAAATGACCCTGTGAAGAAGAAGGATGCCACGGGAGCTCACCTCGCCGAGGCGGTCGGCATGCCAGGTCCTCCGCCTCTGGGGCCCCTTCCACCAAAGGCAGACGGGGCCTGGGGATTCTCCACGGAAACGACGGTACGGATGAATCACTTACACGGGCTGGCCATTGCGAGCCTGACTGATGCTTGTCGGAGCAGGCGGATGGCATGCCGACGTGGGCGTCCCGCGAGGTACAGGTCTGGAGAAGTCCATGACGCGCTTCGAGGGCGAGGGGGAATGCTTCGGTCGCGCCCCCGAGGACAGGGAGACGGCCGCGCAGCTTCTAGAAAAGGGCCCCCCTGGCTTCTACCACAGCTGCCGTCACGGACCATGGTTTAGACTTTGGGGGGGGGGGGGGGGATGGAAACGTTGCTGGAGCTATATCGCTCACTTCCCAAGATACATAACAATAGATAAGTCCCCTTTATTTTTTGCAAGCGCCTAAATCATCCTGGTATTTCCAACCCTACACTATCCTCGCAGATTTAAAGCCTCACACCTCCTCCTCCCCCTTCTTATGCCCCCTCTTCCTCTTCCTCTTCTTCTTCTCCTTGGCCCCAACCTCAACGTCAAGCTCCATCGGCTCCACATCCTTCGGCCCCTCAAACACCGGCCCGTCCTCAAACTCCCTCCCAAACGTCTCCCGCCTCCACTTCCTCAGCCTCGCCTTCTTGCCCAACCTCTTCTTGTCCCTCCGCTTCGCCTCCGGGTCTCGCCAGCTAGCGTACTTCTTCAGCCCCGCGAATTGGTTCAGCGCCGCGTCCGACGGCGCGAGCAGGATGTCGCTGTTGGAGAGGCCAAAGGTCCGAGGCGAGGTCTCGCGCCAGCGGAAGCCGCCGCCCCCGGAGCCGCCAGAGGCGGAGGGGAGTGCGGGGTGCGTCTCGAGCTCGACGCTGGTGGTGACGAGGGCGTCGAGGGCCTGCCGGGACTTCTTGGCGGCGCGCTTGGCGGACTCGCGCTCGCGCTTGTGGTCCTTTGTCTTGCGCTTCTTGGCCGGGCGCTCATCCTCGTCCCCGTCTTCGTCCTCGTCGTCCTCCGCCTCTGCCGCGGCCTCCTGGCCCTCGTCCTCCACGTCGCTGAGCGTAAACGCCGGCGTCTCCTCCTCGTGGTCGCCGACGACATCGGTGATGTCAATGTCGTCATCCCACTTGGGCTTCTTGGGTTTCTTCTTCTTCTTCTTCTTCTTGCCCTCGCCATCCGCCTCCTCCTCATCCCCGTCGCACGAGCTCACGCCGTCATCGTCCTCGGCGTAGTACTCCTCGCCGAACCGCCTCTTCATCTCGTCCTCCCACTTATCGTCCTCCCACGCGTCCTCCAGAATCTTGACCAGCTCATCATCCGAAACCTTCTTCCCGCTCATGCCGGCCGTCGCCCTGATCCTCTCCAGCTTCTTCTCCGCCTCCTCGAGCTTCAGCTTTTTCAGGCGCGCCTTCTCCTCCCTCCGCGCCTGCTTCTCCTCCTCCTTGCGCTTCTTCTCCAGCTCGCGCTGCTTCTTCCGCCCCGTCAGCGTTTCCCGCCTGACAGACCTCTGCGCCGCCACGTCACGCGCGTACGATTTCAACACCTCATTGGACTTGGTCGGGTCCTCGAACCGCATGTTGTACGCCGCCTCGACCTCGTCCGCCCTGTCGCCGTCCGAGTCACCGTCGTCAGACTCGAAGGCCTCCCAGTTGGAACCGTCGGGCCCGGTCCACGCGCGGGCCGCCATAAAGTTGGAGAGGTACGTCTCCGGGTCGTCGGCCGCCTTCGCGACATCTTGCTCGGTGATCTGCTTCTTGGGCTCGTCCTTGGCCTTGCCCTTCTTGGGCTTCTCCTTCGGCTTGAGGAAGTCACCCCCTTCTTCGTCGTCTTCGGACTCGGCGGCCGCGTTGATCTCGGCCACGATGGACTTCTTCAGGTCCGCCTGCTCCTGGACGTACGTCTTGGGCTCCTCCTCCTCCTCCTCGGCGTCCGAGCCCACGGCGCCAGCGAGGTAGCGCTCGCGGTGGTAGTCCTTGAGGAAGATGGGCTTCTCCTTCTTCTCGGGGGTCTGGCCGGTGATATCCTGGGGGAAGAAGTTGACGTCCTTGTCGTAGATGCTGGGGTCCTTGGTCTTGAGGGCGTGTAGCGTCTTCGAGATGTGGGTATCTAGGTCCTCCGTCGCGAGGAAAGCGTCCTCGTCCTCTGACTCGGACGAGGACTCCGAGTCGGATTCGTCACCGCCATCCCTCTTGAACTTCTCCTCGACTGCGTGATAGTGTTAGGACGGGTGTGTAAGCCGCTGTGACGGGGTATACATACGCCTATGTCGCTCCTCGCGCTTCTTGTTGTGCTCGAACCGCTTCGCATACTCCTCGTTCACCTTGAGTTCCACGGTGCCGTCGTTCGGATCCGAGTCGCTGTCGTCGAAGAGAGTCTTCTTGGGAGCCTTGGTCTCCTCGGCCGCAGGTTGCAAAACCTTGGGCGCCTCGGTCCCATTGGCCTCTGGTTGGGATTTCTTGGGAACCTTGGGCTTCTCGGCCTTGGGCCGCGAGGCCTTTGGTAGCCTCGCTATCCTGTCGGGGTGCATTGTCGAGTTGTTCGCGATCGCAAAAGACCGTCGAAGAACGCTCCAGGTTTCTCGCAGTGGGGATCTTGAACTTTTTCTCCTAGACTTTTTTCTGTTGTATCTTTTTCTGCCGTGGGGCAACGGCCGTGCGGTGAACGGTTATACTTTTAACCGTGCGACCTTTGGAGCTAGGCGGGGCGGAGCTCGGTGACTGGTGACGACAGCTGCGCGAGACAAGTGTCCCCACGTGCTCGGGCGCTTCGGAGGAGAGCCGCTTCAGTGGGGTCGGGGGTGGGGGCGCCTGCGACACCGCTACATGCAGGCATTCAGCCACCACCCACGGGCGGACGAGCGCCCCAACCACTTCGTCATCCTTTGCCTCCAGCTTCACCTTGCATACCCCGGGCCCGCCGTCCAACCAACCCATCGACACAGCGGCCGCAACGAATCACACCCCCCTCCAGGCATCCAACAACCGGCGTCCCCGAGTCACGCGTCCACTCGAATCACTCGCCGAATATAGCTCGGCTTGGATCTCTCGCGGTTCCAGGCACCGACATTGCTCGCGCAGATAAGCAGCTGATTCCCATCCTCGACCCGGCGCCGCTACCCCATCACACGCAGCCATGGCGGACCCCAACGCTCCCAAGCCCAGCAGCAGCGTGAAGCTGGTGCTGCTCGGAGAAGCTGCCGTCGGAAAGGTATCTACTTAGATCCCCCCGCCCCGGAGCTCCGAGAAGCACACGGCGACGTCCGCTAACACGGCCCAGTCATCCCTCGTCCTCCGCTTCGTCAACAACGACTTCCAAGAAAACAAGGAGCCCACGATCGGCGGTATGCCCCCTGATCCCAGATACGCCCTTTCCCCACCGCCAACACATACTAATACACGCAATAGCCGCTTTCCTCACACAAAAATGTAACCTCCCGACCCGCACAATCAAGTTCGAAATATGGGACACCGCCGGCCAGGAGCGCTTCGCCTCCCTGGCCCCCATGTACTACCGCAACGCGCAGGCAGCCCTCGTCGTCTACGACCTTACGAAGCCCACCTCCCTTGTCAAGGCCAAGCACTGGGTTGCCGAGCTCCAACGCCAGGCCTCCCCCGGCATCGTCATCGCCCTCGTCGGCAACAAGCTCGACCTCGACGAGCCGGCGCCCGAGGGCGCCGAGGATGGCGAGGGCGGCGGCGCGAGGAAGGTGTCGACGGAGGAGGCGAAGGGGTACGCTGACGAGGAGGGCCTGCTGTTCTTTGAAACGAGTGCCAAGACGGGCCAGGCGGTCGATGACGTCTTCACCGCTATTGCGAACGCTATCCCCGAGACGAGCCTGCGGAGCGCGAGGGTGCCGGGCGCGAGCAGCGCGGCGCGGAGTGGTGATGAGCAGAGGGTGCAGCTTTCTTCGAACCGGGGGGATGTGGGTGCGAAGGAGGGGTGCGCGTGTTGAGAGGGGGGATGTTCTCTGGATGGATCGTGTTGAGATGTTGGGGAGTTGGGGGGTTGGGGGGGTTTGGGGGGGTTTGGGGGGGTGGGGGGGGGGGGGGTTAAGGCGGCAAGCTGAAGATATCGAGGATGCGGTCGCCGTGTTTTGGGTCCGGGCGCTTTTGAGAATTTGCAGCATGCTTTTGCGAAATGCGATTTCTGTCTGAACAAGTGCTTCTCCTGGTTCTACTGGGTTTCATGTCTTTCCAGGGAGCCAGGGTGGTGACTACGATGGAAGTGTAATACGCGCGAAGAAGAGTTCGTACTGCGTTTGTTCGGATGCTAGCTACGAACAGGAGAGCGTTGGGTGGTTTGTAACGAGGTTTTCCAATACTCCCCACTCTTTACATTCATTCTCATCGTCCCCTCCTCTATGTGTGAAACGGGACCCTACAGGGGACTAAGAACACGGCAGAATAGAGATCCGGATTCCCCTCTTCTTTCACATTGCCAGCCCTTGGGCCTCCCAATTAGTTAGTGTTTGTTATACACGGACCGTCTCTTCCGGTCTGTCTCCTGCGCTAGTTTCGGGATGTCTAGATTCACGCGCGGAGGTGAAGCTTGTTGTTGAGCTTCGTTCCCATTCGGAGCTCATGCAGCGCAGCATCCAGTAGCCCTGGAAGTGCGACTGTCCGCCGATGACGACGCACGTCCTCCGTCTATCCCCCGTGGTCAAGCCACCTCCCATCTGAAGCAGTCAGTCCTCAGCCCCACCTCCCTCCTTCCCTCTCCTCCTCCAGCCTCTTCATCCTCGCCTCCCCCTCGTCCCCCTCAACAGCCTCGCTCCTCCTCCCCTTCCTGCGCCCACCTGCCTCCTCCTCGCCCCTCCCCCTTTTCGAGCCCACAAGCGACGCCATGCGCTGCGCCTCCCTAACAAGCCTCTCCCTGTCCCGCGCCTCTCGCTCTAGAGTGTGCGCGTCCTTGCCGGCCGTTCCCTGCTGCGACTGCATCGAGGGGCGCCGGTCCGACGGCGTGCGGGATTTGTTGGCCTTCGAGTTCATACGCTCTATGCCCGGGAAGAAGGTCCGGAGGCTGTCGGTCGGCTTGTCGGGCTTCTCTGGCTTTTCCTTTTCGGGCTTAGGGTCCGGCTCGGGGGTGTGTTTCCTGCTGCGGTGCCTCTTCTCCCGGTCGCGATCGCGATCATGATCACGGTCCCGTCGCTCCTTGCGGTCCCTATCCCGGTCCCTATCGCGATCCCTGTCGCGGTCGCGATCCTTATCCCGGTCCCTATCCCGGTCGCGGTCGCGATCCCTATCCCTATCCCGATCCCGATCCTCACGGTGGTGTCGCCTCCGCCTATCCTCGTCGCGGTGCCTTTCTTTTCTCCTGTCAGAGTCCCTTTCCCGGTCCCTTTCCCGGTCCCGCCTACTCCTGTGACTCGACTTCCTCGAGCCCTCAGGCGACGCAGACCTCGACCTCCCCTTCCCATCGTCTTCATCCCGCGCGCGCGACGAGTGCTTCCGGTCCCTATGCCTCCGCCTCGCGCGCCTCTCCTCGCTATCCACCGACTCCTCCCTCTCCCGCCTGTGTCTGCGCGAGCTCTTCTTCCGGCTCCGACTCTCGCTGCGGCTCCTACTCCCCTCAGTCCGTGACCTCTCCCTATCCCGACTCCTGTCGTCATACTCCGCCTTGTCGTTCTCCTCTTCGCGGGCCCTGCTCCTCCCGCGATGATACTCGTGCTCATCCCCGCGGTACCTCGCCGGCGACCCGCTCCTCGACCTTCGGCCCCCAGCCGAACTCCCATCCGCACTACCAAACTGCGAGGCCGGCCTCTCATCGCCCACGAGGAACCCCCTCGCGCGGAGGTGCGCCACGCTCGTATTCGGCAGACCCTGGCGCATAGCCTTGGGCCCCGTGGGCGCATTAATGGGAACGTCCGGGTTCGCCGCCGCCAGCACCCTGGCAGCGCCCCTCGCGGCGCTGGGGGCCGCGGCGTACTCGCCCGTCGCCGGGCCCGAGCCTTGCGTTTCGTCGCCGTCAATTACATGCGGAGTCCCCTGGTCCGCAGAGGGGGTTACCATGTCGCCGGACTGGGGACCAGCGTCCGCTGACCCATCATTACCCGCGTTCGCGCCGTTCTCTTCGGGCCCATGCTCCTGCGTCCCGTCGCCTGTCGTAGCCCCAGGCGCCCCGTACCCCCCGGCGAAGCCCTGCTGGCCCTGGAACCTCCCGCGGCCGAAGCCGTCCTGGTACCCTCCTCCCCTCCCGCGGCCGCGGCCGCGGAACCCGTGGCCCCTTCGGTAGTCATAGAACTGCCCCTGATGGCCACCAAAGTTACCTTGATTGAAACCTGCCTGCTGCTGGTGTAGGGGAGAGTTATAGCTGCCATAGTCACTGCCGGCGCCCATGCCATGAGAGTTTGCATGATTGTAACTATCCTGGCCGAAAGAATTCCATGACTGCTGCTGCTGATCGCCGCTCCAGTTCTCGCCGCTGCCCCTCCCAAAGCCCGTCATGCCCATGTTCATGCCCATGCCTTGACTGTAGCCACCGTTCATGTTCATGTACATCGCCATAGGATCCATGTTCATCCCGGGCATGCCTGAAGACAGTTAGCATCTATTCAGCTCGAAAAGGTAGCGAGGACTAGACGAACCCATCATAGGAAAACCACCGAATGCTCCAGGCGGCATGCCATTCTGCATCGCGAGCATCATTTGCATCTGGTTGAAGTCCCCCGCGCCCGCGAACCCCATGTTGGGGAAGGCGCCATTCGCGGCGCCATACGGGTAGTTCGCGCCGAACTCCGCCTGGGCCTTCGCGTCCTCGTCAACGGCCTCGGCCTCTGCGGTGGCAGCGCCCTCGCCGGCCTCTTGGTCGGGCTCCTCGGCGTCATCTTTGCTGACTTCGGCGACTTGATCGTCGGCCGTGGCTTGCTCGTTCTCATCGGTCGCGGCAACGTCCTGGTACATGACGTTAGTAACTGCGGCAAAGCGAATTAGACAGAGTGAAAGTGGACGTACCTGAGCGACTCCATTGGGAGCATCTTCTTGGCCTTCTTCCGCCGTCACAGCGTCGCCATTAGAAGCAGGCGCATTGCCCTGAGTCTCCTCTTGTACACCCAAATCTGCAGCCCGTGCCTCGGCATCATGGCCCCCCTGGCCCTGGGTCTGACTTTCCTCAGCGGCCGGCGTAGCGTCCTCTACCTCCTTGACCTCGGCCGCTTCCTTCGCCTCCTTCAGCTTGAGATTGTCTTTCTTCTTCTCCTCGCTCCTTAGAAAGACCCGCACTGTCGTCCGCAGCGACTTGTGAACCTTGCAGTCGTCCGCCGAGAGCGGGGAGTGCTCGCACACGGGACATGAGGGCGGGAGCGTCGAGTGGCCTGTCATTCCAATCCGTTAGTTCATCAAGGCGATGGTATGCGCGCACAGGGCGCCAGTGGGCGTGTAGGAACGAACAGGTCTCGCAGATGGCCTGCTCGCAGCAGGGCAAGCGGAAGGCGTTTATGGCCAGCTTGCTGCAGTTTGCGCAGCGGAGCTTGATGGGGATCTCATCGGCCGTGAGGGAGCTACTCGCACACAACTCGTCAGCTCGCACTCTCTCACACCGCGCATGGGGGACCGGGGGTCTTGGCGAACCTGATGAGCTCCCTTTGGGAGTCAGTGATAGTCGCAGCAGCCATGTCTACGACACGGCAAAGACGCGATACACTCGTCCTCTCCCCATGGGTTTAATTTTCCACAATCACACCCGGCAAAGATGACCGGAATCTTATCGCGTAGGTACGAGTATCAGCACTTGCGGGAGTTGATTGGAAAACGTTGTTGGCCCGGTTGCGTTGTGGTTTGCGTCAGAGAAGTATCGCCGCAAGGTTATCAGGCGCGGCCAACGCTACTTTGTCGTTGTCCGGCACTTGGCGCCACGGAAAAAAATCGAGGGGACCTCGCCCGGACGCGCCTCTTCCGTTGGCGGAGGTACATGAAGGTCACGTGCCCACACTCGTCGATTCGGCGTTTAGCGTATCTTGTCCCCGCGCCATTCCAACGTCAGACGCCCCCCCGACTGCGGGACGCCTAAAATAGAATCGGGTGAAACTGGGCGTTGACTCGGGGTTCAACGGGTCAATGCCATTAGTGCGCAGATTCTCATCAGAGCAACAAACTTCGGGAGGGGGGCAAGCTCAAGCATTGTTCAGAATCACACTCCCAGCGGCGATTTCTAATTTCTGGAACGTCCCAAAAACCCGAAGCAATGGAAAAGAGCTGGTTTTGTATGAGGTACGGACAAAAGCAAAGGTATATATTACTAGAGAAGCATCTTCAAATGCCTTGATATCAAACATGAACATGCCAATTGCCACATCCTCGCATGAAGAAACCTCCCCCTTTCCCATCCTATGTAACGCCGCAAGGTACTGTTGAGATAAACTAAGAGCCAAAGCCCCCGCAATCCGTCGCGCGGGACCAAGATCACCGGCAAGATGAGTCCTTCTTATCCCCCTATCCAGGGGGTAGATATCCGACCCGCTCAATAGCGGGACCCGTCTCGGACTCGTAGACGCTCTTTGGAAATCAACTTCGAGACACACCCCAAGGGCGTGCCGAATTAAGAGTGTAGTTCAAAAGCCCCCTTACTTCGACTTCTTGAACGCAAGCAGATCCGCCAGGCTCCCAAGCGGGCACCCGTGCTTCAAGAAGTCGTGCAGCAGCAGCTCGTCCGCCGAGGCCCGGCACTTGACCTCGACGCACAGACACACCGACAGGAACGCCTTGAGCTCCTTGCTGATCTTCTCCGGTTTCTTCAGCCGCGGGGTCCCGTTCGTGGCGATGAGGTACAGCGCCTTGAGGGGCTCCTCGTTGAGGTACGGCGGCTCCGACTCGATCATCTCGATGGCCATGATGCCCAGCGACCAGATGTCCACCTTGGGACCGTACTCCTTCTGCTTGACGACCTCGGGCGCCATCCAGTAGGGGGTGCCGACCATGGTAGCGCGCTTCGACTTGGACTCCGTGAGCTTAGCGCAGAAGCCGAAATCGGCTGTGTGGCGGTTAGTACTTTTGCTTCTGGGACACTCGCTGATTGACATGGGGAGCGCTCACTAATCTTGACGTTCCCGCGAGCATCCAGGAGGACGTTGTCGGACTTGATGTCGCGGTGGATGATCTTCTGAGAGTGAAGGTGATGTAGGCCGCGGCAAGTCTGCTAGGCGTTAGTATTCGAATTGCACGCAGCGACTAGTCAGGGGAATTGAAGAACATACCTCGAGACAGATGGTCGAAATCTGATCTTCCGTAATGGTAGGGTTGTTGTCAATCACATCGGTGAGGGCGCCTCCCTCCATGAACTCCATGACAACCCATAGTTCGGAGTTGTTATTTCGAAGGAAGGCATCCAAAAAGTTCACAATGTTCTTGTGCCTGCTGTCCCTCATCACCATAATCTCGTTCACGATAAGCTCCTTGCGGGGCTGGTGCGCAAGGTCCATCTGCTTAATAGCAACCTGAGCCCGGGGCCCATACTGGCGCGTAACGTCCCGCGCAACCGGGGAGACCGCGCCCTCCTTGACCTTGGCGACGTAGACGGAGCCCGAGGCGCCCTGGCCAATCTTCTTTTGCTTCGAGTACGACATGTTAGGATCATCCTTCGAAACAACGTCACGGAGCCTGGCCATGACCTCAGACTCAGTCATGGTAGACATGGGCCGCGAATCCGGCTTGCGCTCGGCCGCAGGGGGCTTCGCGGTGAGGGCCGCCTCGGCAGCCTTGACGGAGTCGGCCTGCTGTTGCGTCGCACTCGGCTTTGGCGCAACGTTGAGAGGCTTGATGGGGGCGGGTAGGCGGGAAGGCGGCGTATTAGGAGAAGGAGCGTTTTGCCTCGTCGAAGACGAAGCGGTCGTGTTATGGTACTTCGAAGGGCTGCTCTGGCCGGGCGACGGCCGGGCCTGTGGGCTCGAGCTGGCGCCCTGCTGGGCCACAGGAGGCCGCGATCCGGCGCCCGTGGGCGGCGGGGGCGCAGGCCGCTGGGCGCGGAGGCCGTTTTGAGGCTGAGAAGGCTTTGAGGGGGCGGGCGGGGCAGCGCGGGTCGGGTTGAACCGGTCGGGCCCGGAAGACCCGCCACCGTACCCGCCGAGTTCCTGCTTCGCGAGGGGCTGCTTCGTCTGGGGTATCGATGCATTGTACGCCTCAAGCTCGCGCCTCTCCCGCTCCTCCATCTCGCGCTGCCGTTGCTGGGCTTCCAGCTGTTTCCTCCTCTGCTCCTCACGCAGGGAGTCTTGTGACGAGTAGCCTGAAGACTGCCCCTGCATCGGAGGACGCTGCTGCTGGGGCTGGGGCTGCTGCTGAGGCGGTGAGGGCCGTTGAGGGGGTATCTGGCTGGACTGGGTGGGAGAGCCATTGTAGCCGGGCTGTCGCTGCTGTTGCTGCTGCTGTGAAGGGTGTAGGGGGCGAGGAGGGGCCACCGACGAGCCGGAGCCGCCAGTGTAGCCATAGGGCTTCTGTTGTTGGGAATTAGGCCCCTGGGGTGTAGAGCCAGGGTGTTGATTGGCACCATCTTGCTTCTTGGTGAGGTCCGAGTAGAAGTCCAGGACCTCAAAGACCGCCTGCGGGTTGCGCTCATAGTCCTCCTTGGTGATGGCGGAAGAGTTGAGCAGCTTCGACCACTCGGGCGGCAAGCCCACGAAGTCGCCGGTTTGAGGGTCGAAGCCGACATGGACTGCGTGGGAGAAGTTGGTTGGGTTGCTAACGCCGCCCATTCCAGGGCAGGAGCCGTAGATGAGGTCGATCCACTCGTACAGGTCGTCGTCGCTCTTGACCTTCATCTGCAGCGTCTTCGTCGTGCCGTCGTCGTCGCCAGGGCTGGTCGACGCGCCCGATGGGTTTCGCTTGATCTCGAAAATGGTGCCGGCGGCTTCCACCCTCCCGACATTGACAACATCTTTCAGGTAGAGGGTATATACCACCTTTCCCCCTTCGGACTTGTGGAAGTCGAGCGACTCTTTTCGCAGGATGAGGTACTTCAGCTTCCAGGGCTGGATGAAGTTCTTGTTCTCCTTGACGTGTGCCCACCCCTCCTTCTTTATAGCGACGCCCCCGAGACCGTCGGTGTTGTTAGAGAGCTGGCGGGCGGCGAGGGGTAGCGAGATGGTGGAGCCGGTGTACGTGGACGTGGCGGTACTCCGGATGGGGGAGATGACCATGTTGGCCATGCTTCCGGGGAGGTTCGTGTCGGGGGTGAGGTTCAGTCGGGGTCGATTGTCGGTCTGGGCTCGATCGGTCTGGGTTCGATCGGTCGGAGGCCGGGGGGCGGGCCCTGGGTTCATGAACTGGCCTGCTGAGTAGACGCTTTTGCCGCCATTGTCAGCCATGATGGGCAACGGGCAACGCTGACCCGCAACAAGACAATGCTCGCGGGAGGGAAAGAACGGGGCGCAATGATCGGGGCGCAACGAAAAGGCCCGGGCAGAAGGGGTATAGGCTGTCGAAAAAACGAGCTTCGACAGGCGACGACGTTGGGGAAAAAGAGCGTGTGAGAAGGTGCCCAGGGGTCGAAAGGGGACAAAACCCACAGGGGGTGAGGAGGTGGTGTGTGGGACACGGGAGGTGTGGAGGAGATTAGGCATCTGGCGGCAAGGATGCGCTATTACCCCACTTCCAGCCTCACAGTATTCGCGCCAGGTCACCACCGTACCTGTTGGTCTTGATCGGGGCCGCGCAAGGAGGAAATCCAGAAGTGACGAAATAGAAACGAAGAGACTCACTGCTTGTGTGTTGCCATCGGAGCCGTGGCTAGAGCGGGTAGCGGGTGGCGGTGAGCGCGACTAGGCTCTGGGGCTGGAATGGCGAGGTGTCCTCCAATCCGTGCTTCGGCCAATATCAAGCGCCGAGTCGACAGGCCGGTGTGAGAGCCTTCCGACAAGACTGGACGGCAGCGGAAAAGGCGGCGAAGGTATGAAAGGACGCCTCTGGAGAAGAGCGAGCGTCGAGCCGATCCGATAGGGATTGGCTGCTTCGTGCGCGAGATGGGATGACAAGAGATCTAGATCCGGGTTAATCGGCGCGTAAGGGGCGGAGCCTAAGGATAGTCGAAGATAGCGCCCGATATTCGGGTAGTCGACCAGCGAACGGAGCGGGAACTGTGAAGCGTGTGGGGAGCCGTCGCCTAGCGTCGATGGAAAGCGGCGCGCAACGATACGTCGTCGGATGGCGTGAGTTCCTGAGCTACTGCGCAGTCGGGGTGGTAGAGACGAGAGGCGGAAATCGCTCAGGGAGGTGATGGAGTCTGAAATGGACGTGGCAGGCTCGGGCGGAAGCGAGTGTGCTGTTCCTTGGGACTCGGAGATCGCAGGTGGAGGTCGAACGACGCGTCCGAGTACAGAACTCGGGAAACGAGGAAATCCAACTACAACTCGGGCAGCAGAGGAGGTCTAAGTCTACGTCGCAAGCAAGTTTTACAAATCAACCCCCGTGCGCGCGGGAGCGGAGGCCTTCGCAGACGAGACAATCTAAGACGGGGGAACGCATGCACGTCTGAAGCTACAGCGGAAAAGCCCACACGCACTAGAAGCCCTGCGGGTCCCCTCACCCGCTGTGGCTCCCATTGGGCGCTCTCTCACGCGCATGGCCCGGCCAAAGGGCCTGGACCCTCGTTGCGACGGCGAACTAGGGGGTGCCCAGCCCGGCCCGCGAAGGCAGAAAACAGCAGCAACGGCGCCCGTCCATAGGACTGTATCTGGCCGATCCCCCCGTACTGTTTTCCCTTTGGGCCCACGACGCCCTGGCCGGGCAGGGCCCCTTCTGGATACCAAGTCTTGGCAGGGCGGGGCCGGCGGCGCTCAGGGCCTCTCAGCCAGAAACCCTGAACCTTGGAGAAACCCGCCGGAAAGGGAGCGGATGGCGTTGAGGCACGGGAAGCCCACGGATAGGAGCCGAACGTCAAGGAAGGCATATGCGGAGATCCATTGGGTCGAGGTGTCTTCTTGGTGTTCCGGTGGCGGACAAAGGGGGAGGGGTGGTGGTTCAGGGGAGATGGAGGTTGAGGGCTGAAGTGGGTTAGCCTTCCCGGGGGGGGGCGCGGGTTCTAATCTTCGCCACTGTGGGCCCCATTGTCCCAAGTTCCGCTAGCAGGGGCGGGAAGCTGCGAGGGGAAGGAGGGAAGGGGTCCCTGGTCCCTGTAGGGCCCCGAGGGATGTGGGCTCCGCACCGAAGCTGCCCCCTATAGCCGACGGCGTATTACGCGCTTTAGGGCCCCGTTTATCCACCGCCTATCATCGGATCATCTGCAGATGCTGCATGACTTGTGTCTGTTTAGTCGCAGCCAGTGGTACTCGTCTTCCTCACATGCGACTCTGTCAGGCCCTCCGGATCGCTATTCGCCCACGTTCCACGGTGGCGTTCGGACTGCCGCCACGCCCCCGATGCTCCCACAGCCCACCTCATCTCCATCCCTCACACTTTTCTCCTGACGTCCCCTCCCATCGCTAGCGCTTCCTCAAACCATCATCCCTCCCGCATGTTTCGTTTCGACGCAAATCCCCTTCCCTCGCACCGACCCCTTGATGTCATCCCGCATGCCCCCCGACCCAACCCATGTCGGACCCCCCGCTTGTTTCAGGTGCAGACCCCCTCTGGCCGTCGCTCCCTGTGCCCAACGGGCTTGGTGTTGGCGAGCGGCCCGGCAGGCAAGGGAATGCTCTCCCCTTCCTCCCAAAGGCCTCGGCGGACTAATTAAACAGATGGGCCAAAAATAGGGAATTCTCGTCCGAGCTCAGGAGGTCCACATGTAACCGACGCGCCCAATCCGAGAATGGCCGGCCTCCTTGGACTCCACCGACGGAGAGAGGCCCGTTTCACCATTTTATAAGCCAAATCTCATGGGCCCCCTCCGTGCTTCAGAAACCGAGCGTCTGCCCGGTTACAGGAGGCGCCCGGCTGCGGAACCCGAGCTCGGCGCAATGTTTCTTGGATGTCGCGACTTGGCCATCCTCATGCGTGTTTAGCTTGGGATATCTCGGCCCATTTTCTCGATGGAGCCTGCTCGCGTTGATGTTTTTTTTTTTTTTCGAGTAATTGCGCTCTCGCGGGGCAGCTGGGGGAGAGCTGCGTGGCGCAGATCCCTTTGTCGCGCGACAGGGATGACCGCGGGAGGGCATCTGTTTCCGATGTGCGGATCTCGTCGCAGGATCTTCCATGTTTCATTCACCATGTCCCATTCCGCCGCAGTCGATCGTTGATTTCCTGTCAGAGGTCTCTCGTGGATGCATGACACAGTAAAGGCTACATGGAGGTCTAGAACATCATAGGCCAATGGTACCTCTTCAACGGGAGGTACGAAAGCGATGGCGATGGTTCTGGTGTCGCTTCGGATGGCCTTGACGAGCCAGATATCACCTCAACCCGTCCCTTCTCTCACAAGGCCCAACTCTCCGTGACGCTATGCAATGCTCCTCGTAGTTCATCTTCGTGCCCGGTCGCCCATCACCTTAACGTGTACACACGCAAGACCACCTTGATGCATACACACAAGAAGATCTGTCTATTTTCTCAAACAAGAAAAACCATCTACCACTTACGAAGATCCCTCGAGCTCCTGCCCAACAAACTTGGGCAGCTCCTTCTCAACATCCGCCCACGTCTTGCTCCCGTCAACAATGGCCCTAATCGCCTCGAGGATCTTGTCCTCGTCCGCCCTGACCTGCAGCATCGAGTCGCGGTCCCGTAGCGTCAGCGTGCCGTCCTGCACCGTCTGGAAGTCAATCGTGACGCCGAGCGGCGTGCCGAGCTCGTCGTTGCGGCTGTACCGCTTGCCGATCGTGGCCGACGACGCGTCGACCTTGCTCGAGATGCCGAGCTGACGGAGCTTCTTAGAGAGCTTGCTAACGAAGGGCTTGAAGGCAGGGTTGGTGGAGAGGGGGACCAGGAGGACCTTGGTGGGAGCCACGGTCGGGGGGAACGACAGGACCTGGTAACGTTAGCTATCTGAGCAATTCGTAGTGCGTAGTAGTAGACGATGACTTACACTGCGGGCCTCGTCGCCGCCCTCGCTGCCGCGCGTCCAGTAGCAGTGCTCAATCAGCGAGTAGAGGATACGCCCGATACCGAACGAAGGCTCGATGACGTTGGGCGTGTACTGCCGGATGTTGACCGTCCGCTTCTTCTTTTCAACGGTAAGGAGCTCCTTGCCGACCTCGACCTTGCCGCCCTCGACGCCAGCGACCTCGACCGTCACGGCGCCCTTCTCCTTCAGGTCGTTGGCGAAGCACCCGCGCTCGACCTGGTCCGTCTCCTCAAGCGCAGTCTGCACCGCCTTGGCGTCTTTCTTGAACTTGGGGCCGAAGAGCTTCTTGTTGATCTCAACCTCCCACTCCTCCACGATCTTAGGCTCGTCGAGGCGCTCGCGCACGTAGAGCGGCGCGCCAGTCTTCTTGGCGTGGACGCTGAGGTCGTACGCGCTGCGGTCAGCGCAGCCAACGCACTCGATCCAGCCAGCGGACGTGAGGAGCTCGCAGTCCCAGCAGTCGGCGGCGTAGTGGGCCATCTCGTTGGCCATGTGCTGGCGGAAGCGCATCTTGGACTCGTCGACGCCAATCTTCTTCATGAAGAGGTAGATGCGGGCGAGGAAGTAGCCGAGCGTCTCGTTGTCCACGACCTTGTCCTTGACCGCCTGGCCGATCGTCATCTTCTTGAGCTCAGTCTTGCCAGAGAGCTGCACGTGGCGGTCGAGCAGGACGAGCTCGACGTCCTCGACCTCGTGGAAGCGGTCGTGCTTCTTGCCGCCCTCGGGGTCGACGAAGTGCTCGACCTCGGCCATCAGGAACTCGCGGACGCGCAGGAGGCCGGCGCGGGGCGAGATTTCGTTGCGGTAGGAGCGGCCGACGGAGGCGGAGGCGAAGGGCATGTTGTTCTGGTTGAACTCGAGGAGCTTGGCGAAGTTG
Organism: Sordariomycetes sp. B11D1; assembly: GCA_025503055.1. Classification (NCBI taxonomy): domain Eukaryota; kingdom Fungi; phylum Ascomycota; class Sordariomycetes; species Sordariomycetes sp. B11D1. Next base: position 134,779 of record JAMFQS010000009.1, on the reverse strand, counting down.
AGGAACTGGCCCTGGGCGGTCTCCGGGCGGAGGTAACCCTGGAGGTGGCCGCTGGGGCCGATGGCGGTCTGGAACATGAGGTTGAAGGGGACGGGGGACGATGGCTCGGCGCCGGTGGCGGGGTGCGTAAGCTTGTGCTTCTTGATGAGCTCGCCGAGCTGGTCGCCGTTGTAGTTGTCGATCTGCGCGAGGATGCTCTTGTACTCCTCGACGACGGCATCGTCGAGCTTGACGGCCTCGGCCTTGCCCTTGGTCTTCTTCTTCTTCTTCTTGTCATCCTCCGCCGCCGCCGCCTCCTCCTCGACCTTCTGGCCGCGCGCCTCCTTGTCGCCGTTTAGCCTCTGCTCGAGGATGTCCTCGACGAAGTGGTCGGCGCGGAAGATCTCGCCACTCTGGGGGTCCTTGCACATCCAGTCGGCGAACTTCTCGACGTGGCCACTGGTCTTGAGGACCTCCTCGGGGGTCAGCACCGTGGTGTCAACCTCGAGCATGTCCTCCTCGATGACGAAGTGCTTGCGCCACGTGTCGATGACGTTGGACTGGAGCGCGCAACCCGGCGGGCCGTAGTCGTAGAGGCCGGCGACACCGTTGTAGATCTCAAAGGCCGGAGTGAAGAAGACGCGGCGGCGCAGCATCTGGTCGAGGAGGCCGCGGTCGAGGGGCTGGCCCTTGAGGGTCGTCGCGGAGGAAGACATCTTGCCTTTTTTCTGGTTTCTTCGCGCTTGGAAGACGGCGGCGTGCGAAGGGTTGTTGACGGTGGAAAAGTGGCGGGGTTGGAGGTGTCGAGGTCCGGCGGACGTCGAGCTGTCCCTGCAGCGAAAAGAAGAGAAGAGAATGCGGGGTCGTAGGAGAAAAGACGGCATCAACCGACTAGTAAAGAAGGCGTTAGAACGAGGCTCGAAGACTCAAGAGGGGCCGTTCGAGCACAGGGCGCTATGCTTGGTTGGAACGGGGGAAGATATCGCACGTCGGGTGGGGTTGACTCAGGCAGAGAACGAGGGGATGACTCCTTCGGGGCGACATTCATGCAGGCGAAGCGTGTTCCTAGCACAATTCCGACGGGGCCCAATTGTGTGGGCGGCTGGCGTGAACCTAGGGTGGATGAGGGGTTGCTAGAGTGACTTGGGGTTGAGGTTTTCGGGCGCGAGGGCAGAAGAGGGTTGGGCGCTAGTCGCACGGGTGGCGTGCGCCTACAGCCTCACCACCCCGCTAAAATTTTCTGAATTCTTTCCATCGCCGGAACTTTTCTGCCACCGCCTAGAGAATTTATTGACATGACCGTGTTGCGCCGCGAGGGAAACAGCAAAACCGACACACGCTCAAACCGACTCACCAGATCTAACCGGGAGGAGCTCATCCTCCGAATCCACTACGATGCCTCCGAAACGTTCCGCGTCGTTGTCCCTAAAGACGGGAAACAAGCTTAAGCGCCAAGAGCTCTTCGTCGAGCAGAAGAAGCAGCAGTCCAAGGACCGCCGGGCGGAACGCCTCAGGAGACGGAAGGAGGAGCGCAACGACCCAGAGCTCCGTCGCGAGAGGTTGGAGAAGAACAAGCCGCTTACAATCGACAAGAAGCGTGTGTGGGACGACGTCGACGATGACAGCCTGGGCGTGCAGGTCAACGTGGAGGAGCTACGGCGGCGGCGCCTCGCGGCTGAGCAGGCTGCCGAGATAGAAGCCATGGACGAGGAGCTGAAGGACGCGGAGGCCGACGAGGGCGTCGAGGATGAGGAGGGGTACGACAGCATGCTGGAGGACGACAGCGAGGAGGAGCAGGAGCGCAGGAAAGCGGTGGAGAGGAAGAACTCGAAACGCAAGCGGGACAGCAGCGTCGCGCCGTCCGTCACGCCCTCGACGACCAGCACGGCGCTGGACCTCGCGCCGACTTCCCTCGTCACCAAGTTCCCCAGCCTCTTCACCGACGACCCGCCCCTCACCCCCAAAGTCCTCGTCACCACGGGCCTCCGCAGCACCCTCCACGAGGAGGCCCAGCTCCTCTGCTCCCTCTTCCCCAACAGCACCTACGTGCCCCGCAGCTCGCACCGCTACGGCCACAAGTACTCGCTGCGTGAGATCTCAAAGTTCGCCGCCAACAGGGAGTACACGGCCGTGGTGCTCCTGCACGAGGACCAGAAGCGGCCCTCGGGCATGTCGGTCGTGCACCTCCCCGCCGGCCCCACCCTCACCTTCAGCATCACACCCGGCTCCTGGATGCCGGGCAAGAAGCTCCCCGGCCACGGCAACGCAACGGACCACTGGCCGGAGCTCCTCCTCAACGGCTTCTCTACGCCGCTCGGTGTCCTCACGGCGCGCGTCTTCACCTCTCTGTTCCCCGTGCGCCCCGAGTTCGAGGGCAGGCAGGTGGTGTGCTTCCACAACCAGCGCGATTTCATCTTTGTGCGGCGGCACCGGTACGTGTTCCGCGACTCGGAGAAGTCGGTGGCGGACGAAGACGGGAAGCCCATGGCGGGCGTGGAGGGCGTGCGCGTGGGGCTGCAGGAGCTGGGGCCGCGGTTCACAATGAAGCTGAGAAGGGTGGACAAGGGTGTCGGGTGGGCGGGGAGCGAGGGGGAGGACGCGGTGCAGTGGGCTTGGAAGGCCAAGATGGAGAAGGACCGGAAGCGGTTCAACCTGTAGGAAAATTGTTTCGGGGGCTTATGTTCTTCGTTTCATGGGGCTATGGAGTCTGGTAGTAATGTTACAAAAAAGTGCGGATGCCGTCTCGGGATGGCGATTCACGGCTCCGTTCCGGCTGCTACATCGATTGCGATGAAAGCTCAAGCTTGTGAACATGGCGTGATGTGTATGCTCTATAGATGTAACGGAAACGAGACACATCCTGGGAAGATGGTTTCCTCCGCCTCGTACACCGGATCCCCTTCTCCACTCATCACAGGACTGGAAGGGGTAGAAGTTGATGGAAGATGCCCGGCTCAAACCCTCGATAATGCGCCTTGAACTCCGAGCCCAAACACCCTCTTCATTTGCCCGGACCATGGTTTTAACATACAAAGAAACTTGGGAAAGTAATACTATTCAAACAACCAAAGAATGAGTCCTCGGTGGCGCAAGAGCTCTCTCTTTACTTCACCATCTGCGACGCCTTCGCCCTGTTATGCTTGCTCATAACAATGTAGTACCTAAAACAGACCGAAGACCCCCAATTAGCGAGACAAGTTGCACTCTGTGGCTTGCATGACCCACAGCGCCATCGAGGTCGAACAAGACAAGAAACGGGAAAGATGAGACGAAACAGGGAACGAGGCGCGCGGGGGTGGGAGGGGGGCTCGTACATTGTGATACCGCCGATGGCGACGATGACGCCGAAAATGGACTTGTCGCCTATGGGGCGGCCGGAGACGAACCAGCCGAGGGCGACGATGGTGCAGGTCTTTAGGTGGCCGACGACGGTGCTGGATACGGCGCCCGTCTGCGCGATGATGAAGAACTGGGAGATGTTGATGAGAGAAGCGAAGAGGCCCGACTGGATTGGAGAGGTCAGCACACGGTGCGACATGGGTTCCCAAGGGCTGGTCAAAGGCAATGCCGGGTTGATACAGATGGGGAGGAGGGAAGGACGTACCAGGAGGATCATGAGCCACCGGTTCAGCGAGACATGGCTGACGCTGGGGAACTTGTCGACAAAGGGTATGACATAGAGAAGGACAAAGGCGCTCCAGGGCGCCTGGTTGAAGAGCAGCTGCATGCTATTCATCTCTAGCTTCCGATGATAGCTCCCGATCCAGACGGTGTAAAGCGACGACGCGAACACGCCTGAGAAAGCGAAGACAACGCCAAGAGGCGACGTGGTCTTGACGGCCGCGTCTCCGGTAGGCTGTGAGTCGTAGTACGACACGAGCGCGACGCCGAGGCACACGGGCACGAGGGTGTAAACCGCGGCGCGGGGGAGGCGGGCGCGGTAGAGGACGAAGTTCATGAGGGCGACGGCGGGCGTGAGGAGGATGCGGGCGAGCTGGTAGAAGGTGACGGAGGAGAACGCGAGAGAGAAGTTGGGGAGGATGACGTTGAGACACATTGCGATGCAGAGGGGGAGCATTGTCCGGAAGGGGACGCGGCGGGGGGTGAAGCGGGAGAAGGGGGGCCGGGAGAAGACGTAGAGGGTGAGGAAGGTGACGAGGAAGTGGAAGCAGGCGAAGCTGAGCTGGCAGAGCCTGAACTGGGGGTCTGTGAAGATGGCCTTGTTGGTGAAGACCTGGGTGAGATTGTGTTAGCGGGCTCGCTCATACGGACGAGCTGTGAGGGTCGAAGACTCACGATCCCGATGGTGGCCAGCGTGTTGATGACCATCCACATCACGGCGGCCCTGAAGCTATTCTTTGGCGGTTCAGCCGGCTTTTCGTCCGCCTGCAGGAGGGCCTCCCGCTCTTCCTCTCCCTGCTTGCCGAGCTCGGCGTCGGTCGATGTCCTCGACGGGCCGGCGGACATGTCACTCATCTCCACGACGAACTTTTCCTGTTCCCCCGCCATGGCGGATGTCGCCGGCGAGGGTGATCGCGAGGATGCCTTGGACGATCCGGCCATCTTCTCGACGTGTGACATACTCAACGCGTATCCAGGCTTCAGATGTTCAAGCGGAGAGGCATCAAAGCTAATGGGTGTGGTTGGAGGAGGACGGGAGCAACGGGGGCCAGGACCGAAGATATCTGTTTCTGCCTCGGTATCGATACAGCGGTGCTCCCGAGTCCACCGTCGAGTTGGGCGACGGCGAACACGAGCGTGGTGAAGATATCAGTAATGACAGGAATCCCGAGCAGAAAGGGCCACGGGTTACGGTCCGGAGCGACGAGAATGTCTAATACGGAGTCCGAAGACGTGAGTGAGGGCCCAGGGCGCAGAAAAAACGCCAAGCGGCCCATCATTGGACGAATGTCGCCCCCGGTACTTCGGAGGACAGGGGGTATCACACGCTGCATGTATAGTGTGGGACCACCTGCGCAGCCCGGCATTGTCCCGCGCGCCACCCGCTCCCGCCTCTGCAACGCACCGTTGTTGTACACACGGACGTCGGATGGCCCCCGACCGTCTTGGCCACTGAGCCCAAGAGGAGCCCAGAAACGGGCAGGCGAACCTTGCAACCCCAGCGAAGTATTTTACTTAAGCTGCGCGCCGCGCCACGACGAATGACGGGCTCCCGCTAGGACAGAATCGACAACAAGCTAATAGACGGCTGCACTCGGCCTCTCCCGGGTCGGATCCCCCTTGCCCAATCACCCGCGACGAAGGGTAGCGATGAGACGACGACATCCCGGCGAGTGCGAGGCCCGGCTTACGGGGCCGTCACCGCCGCCGACAACGGCACTTTTTGCCGTCTCCGCGGGCTTTCTGGTCCGTTGAACAATACCAGTTCCGTGCCGGTCTCCGTCTCGAATCACGCAGTTTCGGAACCCCCGGGCGCCTTCCGCGGTCACGGATTCGGCACTGCCCTTGTGGCTTGCGAGCTGTCGTCTGAGTTTCCGCGTGTCGCATTGGTCTCGCCGTTCGTTTGTGCGCTTGTACCAGCCACCAGGCGCATGGCCTCGTCTGGTGGGCCTTTTCCAGGACATGGCCCTTGATGGGCGGGGGGATATGCAGTTCGACGAACCGTGATCGCCCCCCTGTAGCCCGACAGGGTCCCGGCAAAAGCGCGCAGATCTCCCGCTCCACTGCTGCCCCAGAGTTAACCGCCTTTTCCCGGCCCTTTAAACTTCCGCTAGAGGGTGTTTCTGGCTGGCGCGAGAGTCTGTCCCCGTGGCGCCTCGACCAACTATATCCAGCAACCCCAGACTCAAAACTTGGGCTCCCCCCCGCCAACGCATCCTCGTATCCTGAAGGATGTCCGGCCGGGGTCTCGTATCGTTTCCCTAGACATCAATCACGGAACGACGCACGAATGAAGGCTGCTTCGTACTCGTGAACGCGGTGTGCCTGGCCTACCCTCATCCGGCAATGCGTCGGACGGTGTGCCGTCACCGGAATGCGAGACAGTGTGTCGAAAAGCAAACTTGATGTCGGGCTCCTGATTTTGCTGGCCTTAACCGAGCTAGCGGTTGCCGGCTCGGAGCTTGCGCCGGGCGGCATCTCGGAGAAGGAAACGGGAATGCATACGTCAAGGTCCCAGGGGTACTGCGTGCAAGGGGGCACGTCCACGCGGGTCCCTTGCCCGTCCCCTTGTTTGGTGCTCTGACATGCAGGCTGACCGAGACGGGCGAGACTAGAGCCCGTTGCTCTCGAGACTGTGTTGTTTTTTATCATCTTTGTTGGATTCCATGACCCACAAGGATTTGAGACTTGTCCGGGGATATCACATGCATGGAGTAAGAATGAAGCACCGGTTGGGAGCACACTCGAGTTGATTGTTGTGACATTGATACTAGCCTACCTAGTTGTACTGGACCTCGACTTGACGAACGAAGCAGCGGAGCTGAAAAAGATGGAGCTTCCTGTCGATGGTGGGGACCGACCCTCCCTAGTGCCTGGCATGACTGAGAAAGATATTCGCGACCTAGCCTTATGGGCAGAGACGATCGATTGCACTGCTGCTGCGCTGCGACGCTGCGTCCTTCGGTACGTACCCAGTAGCACTGCACCAGCCGCCCAGCATGGCAAGCTGAACCAGCAAGCCATCGTCCTTGGCACCCTGGAAACCACCAAAGCCACTCCAGCTCAGAGGTCAAATCGACTCGTCAAACGGACCGCGCCACGGGCGAGACAGATGCCAAGTCGACGACTCTTCCCTTCTCTTGTCAATGGCTCACGGTTACCCAGTGGCAAACCCTCGAGTCGCACTTGCCGCGTATTAGCGTCCACAGTGTCACTCCGCGTCTCTTTCACACCTAATACGTTAACCAAGTGCGAACAGGTTGGCGCTGAACCATCTCGCGCTACCATCCCACCCCACTGGCGTCCAAGTCTCGCTACTCCCCTCTCGAAGTCTTTTCTTTTCCCGCTCCCGCCGCACAGGTACGCCGGACCCTTCGTTGCGGATACCCCCCACTGCCCATGTGGCGTGCGCGCGCGCCGCACTCACCCCCTCCAACAATGGCAAGTTGAACAAGGAAATGAAGGAACAGGAATAAAAAAAGTCGGCCGGGGCGCCGCTGCGGGTTGCCGGCCGATACCCCGGACCCCCGATCTACTTCTCCAACTCTTTTGTCCGACGCGATTTCCCTGCTTACCCCGTCCGAGAGAAGAAGGTTCCCTTTTCCGGGGGACATTCTGTGAGGTTTCGCGGTTTCCCCATATTTTTATTTTTTTTATTATTTTGCAACTTGCAAGGGCCCCCACTTCGTCCCATTCTCTCGTTCTCTCTCTTAAAACCGGGGACCCTCCTTTTGGTTAGATAGGCGGACGGCAAAGGAGCCCACCCCGGCGGAGCACTCACCGGGTTTCCCTCTTCGTCTTTGACGCAACCCTGCAGGAAGATCCTCTGCTAGCTCGACCTGTCTTCTCAACTTATAGACGCGGGCATCTCAGTTGCGCGTACTTACTCAGCGGACGAAGCGACGTCGCGACAGGACGGTCCATCCCGGCCTTTCGATATGACGCAGCCGAACGGCGGGCCGTATGCCAATGGCAGTGCCAACGGCAACGGCAATAGCAACGGCAACGGAGGTTTGTGGTTTTCCAGTCTTGACCGTTCCCGGCTTATTGTCTGGACCGACTGCTGACCGCCGGTAGCCAACGGCAACCACCAGCGCTTCTTTGACGACTTTGGCGTCTGGAAGGACGCACCCGTGCTAAAGGGCACAACCAAGTTCGAGCCCATCCCGGGCGTCAAGAACATCATGATCACCGGCGGCGCCGGCTTCATGTACGCCCCCTTACTCCACCTGACCTTCTTAACCGTTAGGGCGCTCACGGCGCTGACCCTGCCCCCAGCGCGTGCTGGCTCGTCCGCCACCTCACACTTACATACCCGGACGCCTACAACATCGTCTCCTTTGACAAGCTGGACTACTGCTCGTCGCTCAACAACACGCGGGCCCTCAATGACAAGCACAACTTTACCTTCTTCCACGGGGATATCACGAACCCCGCCGAGGTGGTGAACTGCATGGAGCGGTACAACATCGACACCGTCTTCCACTTCGCCGCGCAGTCGCATGTTGACCTAAGCTTTGGGAATTCGTACAGCTTCACGTACACGAATGTGTACGGCACGCATGTTATGCTCGAGAGCGCGAAGAAGTGCAAAATCGGGAGGTTCATCCACATCTCGACGGATGAGGTGTATGGCGAAGTGATGGACGATGCGGATGACCTCGTCGAGTCTAGTCTTCTGGCGCCGACGAATCCGTATGCCGCGAGTAAGGCGGCGGCGGAGATGATGGTGCACTCGTACCAGAAGAGCTTCAAGCTTCCCGCCATTATCGTGCGGAGCAACAACGTCTACGGGCCTCATCAGTTCCCCGAGAGTACGCTGATACCACCGCCCCCCAACCCCCCCAATTCCAACCCCAAGCCCCCCCCCCCCCACCCTTCCCCTTCTCCATAGCCCCGCGACCAAGTAAGCTAACGTCAGTAGAAATCATACCAAAGTTCACATGCCTCCTAGGCAGGGGCGAGCCCCTCGTACTCCACGGCGACGGCAGCCCGACGAGGCGCTACCTCTTCGCGGGCGACGCAGCCGACGCCTTCGACACGATCCTGCACAAGGGCCAGCTGGGCCACATCTACAACGTGGGCTCCTACGACGAGGTCTCCAACATTGACATCTGCCGGCGTCTCCTCGTCGAGATGGGAATAAAGCACGAGACGCCTGAGGAGTTTAGCTCGTGGGTCAAGTATACCCGCGACCGGCCGTTCAACGACCACCGGTACGCGGTCGACGGGACGAAGCTTAGGAACCTCGGGTGGGAGCAGAAGACGAGCTTCAAGGAGGGGCTGAGGGTAACGGTGGATTGGTACAGGAGGTTTGGGGAGATCTGGTGGGGGGACATCACGCAGGTGCTGACGCCGTTCCCGACGCTCAGTGGTGTTCACGTGGTGTCGGGGGATGGGGAGGTCGGGGATAGTCCGCAGGGGCATGAGACGCCGCAGAGAAATGGGGCGCCGCTGAAGAAGAGGAAGGTCGATGATGTTGACCGGGAGGCGCAGATTGAGGCGTGAGGGGGGGGTTTGAAGTGAGGCGATGCTTTGCTTTTCGCGGCCTGGCGTTTGTGTTTTAGGTTTCTTTTGGCCGGGATCTATGATGATTTCGTTTTGTATATACGGCGGGTTCTAGCTATCTATATCGGAGGGAGTAATGAGTGAGCAGGGATGTTAGCATGTGGTTTATGTAGAGTTGGGCAAATGGCGAAGGTCGGGGGTACCGAGTCTGGCAGATAATACCACATGTCGTAGCTTGAGGATGTCTTCGCAACGAGGTCCTTGGACTGAGTCGTTTTGTTGTTTGGCTCAAGTGTCTGTGAGATCGACAGCCTCCAGCATGGCAACATGTTGAGACTCGAAGTGTCGTCTCCGTATATTGCAGTGCAAATGTCGCGAATTATCGCTTTCTGACCTTGACCTCGCGTGCAAACACGCCCGACGATGACACGAGGCACTGGGGGATGCTGTTGGATGATGGGGGTTTAGCTGCTGCGATGGCGAGGCCGTCGCTTGCCTGGTACGTGAAGCGAGGGAACCTTGCATGGTTGTGGCGAGACGTCGATTGGCGGGGCATTTTTCTCCTTGCCCTATCAACTCGTCTGGCTTTATTGACAGGACCAACGGGACGCCAGCTGTGTCATTCTTCCGGGACGGCGCTAAACGGTGCATGTAATATATGCATGGAATATCGAAACTTTCTTCGCGCTGCCGGAAGTGTTCCTTCCGGCGCTCGGGAAGTCGGTTGCTGACAGGTCGTGTGGGGGACCACTCCAAGAGGGACGGTGGAATGGAAGGGATGCTCTGGACAAGCAGGGGAAGTGGGATAGGGGCACCGTGGGTTGCGTCGGCGCTTGGCAATTGGGATGCCCACTGTGTCGGGGACCGGGTGGGGCGACGACTCTTGTAGATGGGACCCGGCGTGCTGGTTTGAGGCTTGGTGGCGCTCTTGTCAAGTCCGAGTCTGTTGCTTGACGGAGCAAGCCACTGACGCCTAAAAAGGCATGCGCCCGTTGTTCTGGACCCGTCGACCGAGTCAACTGCGCAAACGACATATATATATGCTATGATCATAGGTCGTTTGCCGATCTGATCCGCCGAAACTCGCAAAAGGAAATCGCCGACGGTCCTCGACGTGCGCCTATACGAGGTGGGGTTATAGTCTGCGCCGATATGCGCTGGAGAGAGGCCCAGGCTCTTGATCCCGCGCGCTGGGGCCGGGAGTACCCCGACGATGCCGAGTCCTGAAATCCTCTCAATATAAGCAAGGCCGGGCTGCGACGAGGTACGAATACGGCGATTGGTAAGCCGAATCTCCATCACACGTGTATCCGTCCAGCACGGCGGTCTTGCCGATTCGCCTACCATGGCACCACGGGCTCCTGAAGTATCCCCTGGCACTCCCACTTCCTGCACGCCTCGGGAGGCAACTACCCGAAAGACAACCACACAATTCCCAACGGCCACGCCGTCGGAACGGCCAGCCACGCCAGATTCCCCGCATCTCCTCGCGCCAATGCAGGGATGGACCCGCCCCGAGCTAGCCACATGCGGGAAAGTCCCCCTGTTCCTCGCACCCGACCCGGGACTCCCGCCCAGTCCCAGTCCCCATCGTCGCCGCTAATGTCGACGGGCCCATGCCTGCTGCTCCATAATCTTAATGGAGAGCCCCCCCGGCGGGCACCCCCGTTCCCGATTAGGGCAACTCAACCCCCCTGCGGCTTTGAGTCCTACGCTGCCCGCCTGGCGGATCCCACCGGAGCCCTTCCCCTTCCGAGGGCGGAGACGGGGGCGGACTTCCACACTCTCTCGCTGCTTTTTTCTTCCTTGTTCAAATTCCCTCCGTCCACTTACGCCAAGTGAATGCTTCTGAACCGTCGTCGCATGCATACTCGACCTCGCCGTCGCATCTCCCGGTCGCCTCGACACTGCCCTGATCTAGCCGACCGCCGCGCCCCGACCGGCCGCTCCAGCCCCCCTGGCATGAATCCGACGGCGGCTTCGCGCATATACTCACACGCAACGGGCGCGATACGCGCGGCGAGAGGCTGGAACGGGCTGCCATGGTAAACAGCCCGCTCGCTAAGCGGATGAAGCGCGCCTCCACGCCAGGGTCTCCGCCCATGGCACCGAGCCACTCGGAGGAATATGCGCCGCCGCACAGTCCGAGGTCGGAGGACGAAGGGGAGACGACGGTCGTGACGTTCACCTCGGAGGAGGAGGAGGAGGAGGAGGAGGAGCAGCGTGCGGTGCGCGGGGCGTCGCCGGGGAGCCAGTGGAATGGGGTGAGCTCGGCGTCGATATATGCTCCCTCGCGGCACCCGAGGCGGCTAGAGGCGGGGCCGACGTTCACGGTTGTGGGGGACAGCATCATGGAAGAAGAGGGGAGCATAGACTTGTGAGTTCCCGCAACCGCGACGACCCCCCTGGGCGTGACAATTGCCTAACGCGCAAGTACCATGCAGGGCCGCCTCGACAAGATCCCTCATGGAGCTGTACCTAGATTACAACGAAGAGAACGGCCGCCGATACTGCGGCGCCTACTTCATGCCCAACGACGAGCTCGAGCAGACGCGCCTGTACCTCTCCCACCAGGTCTACCTCCACATCTTCGACGGCGAACCGACGGCGGTCCCCCTACAGGACCCCAAGCTCATCCTCGACATCGGCACGGGAACCGGCGACTGGGCGACGCTGGTGGGCGAGCGGTTCCCTTCCTGCGAGGTCATCGGCACGGACATATCAGCCATCCAGACCTCGTGCCCGCCCTACAACGTCTTCTTCGAGATCGAGGACGCGGAGCTACCCTGGCTGCGTCAGCCTGACTCGGTCGACCTCGTGCACATGCGGAACATGGCGGGCGCGTTCCGGGACTGGCGGTTCATCTACGAACAGGCGTTCGAGTGTCTGCGGCCCGGCGGGTGGCTTGAGATCCACGAGCTCCACGACCAGGATGACTGGGGGGGGTTCTTCAAGTGTTTCCCACCTGATGCGCCGATCCATAAGCTGCAGAGGGACCTGTACCACGCTTCCGTCAAAGCGGGGAGGCCGCGGGGGAACCATCACTTGGACCCGGGGTACCTAGTCGAGGCGGGCTTCACGGACGTCGAGACGCGGAGCGTGGAGATACCCATAACGGTGGAGACGGGCGCGGCGGGAAAGATCTGGCTCATAGCCGTAGTGGACGGCATCGAGGCGCTGTGTCTCCGCCCGCTGACGAAGTACATGGGCTGGGACCCGGAGTACACCAAGAATTGCTGCGAGGAGTCGGCGCACCTCATCGCGCAGTATGCCAAGGACCCGGAGCTGGCGAAGGGGTTGACGGTCGGTGCGAGGGTCGTCATTGCGAGGAAACCGGAGACGCCGGACGGGTGCGAGGGGGATGATGTGTGGAGGGAGGGGGAGGGGGAGGTGGGGTCTGTTAGTGAGGGGACGAGCGTGCCGGCGGAGAGGACGCCTGCACCGTCGATTACGGAGGCCGGGGTGGAGGGATACGACGCGAGGGCGCGGGCGGCGACGGTTACGCTTGGGTCTGTGGCGCAGGGGGCTGGGGAGGCGATGGAGGTTGATGGGGGGAGACGGGGTGCCATGGGGGAGTGAGGTGGAGGAGTGAGACGGTCCCGAGTTTGGGTCGATTTTTATCGAGGGCGGACACAGCAGCCCGGGCGGTGAAAGGCTCGCTGCGCATTTCTTTTCATCTTCTCCTTTCCTTTGTCTGCATGTTTGGGAGATATCACAGCGGGTACTTCACGACCATTCTTCTTATAGGGCTTCTTGGCTTGGGGGTTTTCTGGGCACAGGATGGCTCGCTGCCTGGAGCTGTCGCCTTGGCTCGCTTGCACGGATGGGCCGGGGAGCTAGGCAGCAGCTTTATATGCATTCTATAGCTTTTTGATAGCATCTTGACGACTAGGGGTGGAGAGGGACAGAGGGATGAATCCGGTGTTCCTTTTTGAGGAGTTGATGCTGCGAGCGAAGCCGGGGAGGCGGAGAAAGAGATGACGGAAAATGGGCTTCGGAGCGAGGTCACTGTACATATGGAATAGAATGTAAATATCTGCGACGGAAGTATGAGAACGTGAGATGGAGGCTGTGCTGTGTAAGTTTCGGCGGGCATTAGTGTCCCGTGAACGCCCGCCTGCAGGAACGGCTCCGAGGTCATTGGTGTCTGGTGGGGTCGCCGACGCACCACCGCCCAAGCTCCAACCAACCTCCCGACCAAGCTCGGCTGCCTGAGCCACCGAAACAACCCAGCATCATCGACCACGATCCAGCCCACGACAAACCCACCGAAGCTCTCCTCAGATCTGCTCCCCAGAATCAGGAGACGCGCGCGACCATGCCCGCATGAACCCGCCCACCATGTCCCTCAACACAACCGACGGCTTCGTGGCGGCCGCCGCGGACGGCGTCGCGGACCTGCGGCTCGACGATGGCGCCGCGCTCCCCGTCTTTGTCGTCGAGAGCGTGCAGCTGCAGTTCTCCGTCGCGGCCGACTTTGTCGCGGCGCAGGTGGCGAACAATGTGCTCGTGCTGGCGCTGGGAAACGGGCGGATACTAAGGATCGACCTGAATAGGCCCGAGGACATTGACGGTGGGCTTCCCTGTCTCGCGATGGCAGAGCTTTCCTCCTCGAGCAGGATGAGGATGGATGGCTGGACTCGACGTGGCTAACTTCCGCAGACATCGACCTCCCGAAAAAGGCCTCCGAGGTGGGCGTCATCCGCCGCATGTTCCTCGACCCGACCGCCTCCCACCTCCTCGTCTGCACCGCCTCCGGCGAGAACTACTACCTCCACTCGCAGTCCCAGCAGCCCCGGCCCCTCGGCCGCCTCCGCGGCGTGCTCATCGAGAGCGTCGCCTGGAACCCCGCCCTCCCGACCGCCTCGACCCGCGAGATCCTCCTCGGCGCCGCCGACGGCAACATCTACGAGACCTTCATCGAGACGTCGTTCGAGTTCTACAGAAGGGAGGTCAAGCACCTCAAGAGCCTGCTCAAGCTCCCCGACGAGCCGATCACGGGGCTGTGGGCTGATGGCATGGATGCCCGGGCTGATACGCGGCGGGTCATGGTGGCTACGCCGCATAGGCTCTTCCACCTCTCGGGGAGGGTCGGCGCGGATAGCACGGGGTCTGTGTACACGAAGCTGTTCGAGGCGGAGCAGCCCGTAGTCCACGAGCTCCCGCGGTCTACATCCGGCGCTAGCGCCTCGTCGCTGGTGGTGTCGCCCGATCCGCCAGAGTCGGACACCTACAAGCAGGACTCGCCCACCCACGAGAAGGCCTTTGCGTGGCTGTCCTCCCACGGTGTGTTCCATGGGAAGCTTTTTGCGTCGCCCGCGGACTCGACACTGGGGAATAAGGTGTTTGCCGAGTCGAAGCTTCTGCCGCAGAGTCAACTGACGTCCTCGGACGCCGCGGGGAAGAAGAAGGCGACGGGGGACTCGATCGACGCCATTGCGCTGACGCAGTGGCACATACTGGCGCTTGTAGGCGGGCGAGTCGTCGCGGCGAATCGGCTAACGGGCGACATTGTGTACGACCAGACGATACTGTCCCCCGGGCAAAAGGCGATCGGCTTCTCGGTCGACTTGCAGAAGAACACGTTCTGGCTATTCACGACAGAGGAAATCTTTGAGATTGTCGTGCGCGACGAGGACCGCAATGTTTGGCAGATTATGCTGCAGATGCAGCAGTTCGACACGGCGCTGCAGTACGCGCGGACGCAGACGCAGCGGGAGACGGTTTCGTCGGCGTACGGCGACCACCTCGTCGAGAAGGGCCACTTCCTAGAGGCGGCGGCGGTGTACGGTCGGAGCAACAAGCCCTTCGAGTACGTCGCGCTATCTCTGATAGACAACGACCAGCCGGACGCCCTGCGCAAGTACCTTCTATCGAAGCTGGCGCTGTCGAAGCGGACGGCCATCATGCAGCGGATGATGGTCGCGAGCTGGCTCGTTGAGGTGTTCATGGCGAGGCTGAACTCGCTGGACGACACCATCATGACGGAGGCGGAGCTGGCGGCGAACCTCAACCCGGCGCAGTCGAGGGAGCTCCTCAAGTCGGTCCGGAAGGAATACGAGGACTTTATAACGCGGTACAAGGACGACCTGGACCGCAAGACGGTGTACGACATCATCAGCAGCCACGGTCGCGAGGAGGAGCTCCTCTTCTTCGCCAACGCGGTCGACGACCACAACTACGTGCTCTCGTACTGGGTGCAGCGCGAGCGGTGGGCCGAGGCGCTCAACGTCTTAAAGAAGCAAAAGGATCACGCCGTGTTCTACCGGTATAGCGGAGTCCTCATGACGCACGCGGCGACGGAGCTCGTCGAGATCCTGATGCGGCACGCGGACCTGAAGCCGCGGAACATCATCCCCGCGCTGCTCGAGTATAACCGCGTGTTCCAGGGCCCCGCGGCGCAGAACCAGGCGATACGGTACCTGCAGTACGTGGTGAACCAGCTGGGGTCCGAGGACACGGCGGTGCATAACACGCTCGTGTCGATATACGCCTCGCACCCGTCCAAGGACGAGACGGGGCTGATGACGTACCTGGAGTCGCAGGGCGACGAGCCAAAGTTCGACCCTGACTTTGCGCTGCGGCTTTGCATCGAGCACCACCGCACGCTCTCGTGCGTGCACATTTATACCAGCATGGGACAGTATCTCCAGGCAGTGGACCTCGCGCTCTCCCACGACGAGGTAGAGCTCGCGGCCGTGGTGGCCGACCGCCCGACCTCCAACCCCGCGCTCCGCAAGAAGTTGTGGCTCGCCGTCGCGAGGAAGGTCATTTCCCAGTCCGACAGCATAAAGTCCGCCATCGGCTTCCTCAAGCGGTGCGACCTGCTGCGCATCGAGGACCTGATCCCCTTCTTCCCGGACTTTGTCGTGATAGACGACTTCAAGGAGGAGATCTGCGCGGCGCTGGAGGACTACGGCCGCAGCATCGACGGGCTCCGCCGCGAGATGGACGAGTCGGAGGCGACGGCCGCCAACATCCGGCTCGACATCTCGGCGCTGGACAGGCGGTACGCCATCGTGGACCCGGGGGAGCGGTGCTACGAGTGCGGGATGCCGTTGTTGAGCCGGCAGTTCTTTGTGTTCCCGTGCCAGCATAGCTTCCACTCGGATTGTCTGGCGAGGAAGGTCGTGGAGGGCATGGGGCCGGGGAGGGCGGCGAAGATTCGGGAGCTGCAGGTTAGGATTGGGAAGGGGATTGTTAGTGGGGGGAAGAGGGAGGCCATGATTGCGGAGCTGGATTCGCTTGTTGCGTCGGCGTGGTGAGTTCCTTCCTCTGCGTTCCCTGCCTTTATACGTTTAGGCACCAGGGTGCATATGCTAACGCTTGCGCAGTGTTCTTTGCAGCGACTTTGCGATCAAGAGGATAGACGAGCCGTTTACGGGCGAGGAGGACGACCCGCGAGAGTGGGCGCTTTGAGGCGGGGGTGGTGGAGTGTTGTATATCCTGGTTATACTTTTAATGTGAACACGATGCATATCTTGCTTGTCTGGAAGTCTGTCTCCGGGGGGCTGGTTATTGCTGCACGGGGGAGCAGATCCCATGCTTCTTCACAAGCCTCAATATACTGATGGCGTCTTTTCCCGACGTACGCGGAGAGGGCCGACGTTGGTGGATACAAGTCAGGGCGGAGTAGGGGCCGGGGTTTTTTTTTTTTTTTCTTCGTTTTTTCCTCTTTAATCGCCCATGCTAAGGTGTAGGCTGCAGTCTTACAAGAGCAGCTTGTAAAGTGGACGAGGAGAACTGACGCGCCGGCGTTGCCGGTTCTAACTGAGGCTGGATAGACGAGGTCCCTTTCATAAAAGTCCTCTTCGCGTTGGGTTCCTCCCCTCTTCAAGAACTAGCCACCCATGATCCCCCGGGGATACTCTGATCGCAAGGTTTCCCGCCTTCAGTCTGCGATACGATACCACCTTATAGGGTTTATGAGCTCTCTTCTTTTCCCTTTTTTCCCTTTTTTTCTTCCATCCAGGGCCTTGAGAAAGATGAGTAATTTCATGGCTTAATTTCCGACTTGCACGAAACAGTCCAGGCGAAATGGTTAGGAGCATCATGGCACAAGAAGGGAAGCAGGAAGTGTGAGGGAGGGAGTGCAAAACGACGAGCCGCTCGACGCGGGTTGCACACCTAGATAGCCCCTGCCAAGGTCTCGCTTACCAATGGATCAGCAAGGCAGAGTGCCAGAGTGGTTAATGGGTCAGCCTCGAATGAGCGAGCTGATGACTTCGGTCGCGCAGGTTCGAGTCCTGTCTCTGTCGGTTTCGTGTTTTTTTTTCTTCCTCGACGGCCATCTTTTTCTTTTGCTGATGACCATATATATCCTGCCTGGCTTGGTTTCCTTTGTAGCTATGTTGGCCTTGCTGGATCTTTCTTCTCTCCCCAACTTTGGATGCTTTGCCTCTGTTGACAGCTTCTGGACTCTCAGGGATCGTCGACTGTCTTACGATCCACAGCAAGTCCTGACGCGTGGATTCCCTTGCGTCTTTCTTTCCGTGCCCAAGGCGGGACTTGTCATTCGCGGTATTGTCAGGTTGTGGATGGTTATTGTGCATGTGACGTCACGGGGCGGTGGGATGTACTGCTCGTGGTACCTGCATCCGCATGAGATTCTTGTCCAGCACTTGGATTGAGGTCCGTTTCGTCTTGCCAGGAGGACATTGCTCATGTTCTCGGCGAACTCGGCGCCAGACCTCCGCGGTTTCCGGGGATAGGGCGTAGGGTAGCCCCTTCCTCGTCGGGAGCGCGGGATCCGGGACGGGGGTGTCTCTTAGTAATGGCCGGCAACGTAGACGCAGGCCCCCGCGCATTCACCTTGGCGTCTCGGCTCGTTGGGGCTCTCTGGCTGCGATGTCAACCGCAACGGGGCTCTCGCCACGAGCCAACGCTTCGCGTTCCCGGTCGGGCGGTTCGGCCCCACGATGGCACCCTGCCGACGGACTATCCCTGCCGCGCAGCATCGCATTGTAACCCCGAATCGACGACAGAGCGGGTCGCGCCTAGCCTCGCCCTGTCCTCGTCCCTCGTTCCGTCATGCTCGACCCAGCCTCATCCGAGCTCAGTTGAGCCCGGCTCTCGGCACCCGACTCTTCGGTCTAAGCCATCCCTCGTCCGACGCCAACTCGTCATCCCCACCGCACACCACAGCCCCCACTCCCCGAAATCCGCATTACACGCCCCACCGGCCGCCGTACCTGAGAGTAACGGCGTGAGCAGTGCGCCGGGCGCATACGTCACCGCGCCCGCGCCCCCGCGAGTCCCTTGCGTGGTCGCTCCGTTTTTAGACCTTTGTTTAAGCCCCGTTGATGTGGAGGGGTACGCGGACGGCATTGCGACTCCCAATGCCTCGCCCGTACAAGTGAGAGTCTCTCTTTGCTCGTCCTTTGTGCATCCAGCGTTCGGCTAGCCCGGGACCCGGTGCCTCTATGCGTCTTCACCACCCACTCCGTCATTTTTTATTTCAAAGGGAGCTTTCTACATATACTTGGAAGTGGTGCCAGGTGCAAACTCCCCACATGCGCTGAACCTCAACCGCCACGTCCGAACCGGGCTCTTATTCTCGCCAGCTTCCACCTCGGACCGTAACCGCGCCCGGCAAGGAGAATGAAGTCGAACTTGATACTCGTCGCGGCGCTGGCCTCGGGCTCGCTGGCGGCCTCGGCCGGGCCTAGGCAGCCCCGCGTCGTGCAGATGGACACGTTCAAGAACCCGTCGATCCCGATCAAGAGCCGCCTCCGCCGGAAGCGCGACTCGGTGCAGGCACCTCTCGACAACATGGTAAGTTCACGATCCCCTCTCGGCCGCCCAGTAGCGCCACTGACTTCCCCAGGACACCCTCTACTACGTCAACGCCTCGGTCGGAACCCCGCCCCAGGACCTCCGTCTCCACGTAGACACGGGTAGCAGCGACATGTGGGTGAACACCGCCGACTCCACACTCTGCTCTCTCCCCCGAGATCCCTGCGAGGAAGCCGGCACCTACAACCGCGACGACTCCTCCACCTCCAAGGTCGTCAGCGAGGGCTTCAACATCTCGTACGCCGACGGCTCCGGCGCAGCGGGCGACTACGTGACCGACACGTTCCGGATCGGGTCCGTGAGCCTCTCCGACTTTCAGTTCGGCATCGGCGAGACGAGCAGCTCGCAGCGCGGGATCCTGGGGCTGGGGTACGACCTTAACGAGGTGCAGGTCCTCTCGGAGCGCAAGGATCCTTACGATAACCTCCCGCTGAAGCTCGCGGCGGACGGGCACATCCAGTCGCCGGCGTATAGCATCTACCTCAATGACTTTGAGGCCTCGCGCGGGAGCATCCTCTTCGGGGGTGTCGACAGCTCGCGGTACGAGGGGGACTTGTCGACGCTGCCGATACAGTCCGAGTCGGGTCTGTACCAGCGCTTCCTCGTCACCCTCACAAGAGTAGAGTTCGGGGACGAGACGGTGGAGGACGACATGGCGCTCGCGGTCCTCCTCGACTCTGGGACTTCGATAACGTACCTCCCGGATAACATGGCCGCCGACATTTTTGAGCGCGTGGGCGCGGAGTACTCCCGGTCCGAAGAGCTAGCCTTCATCCCCTGCTCCGCGCGCTCCGCCTCCGAATCTCTCCGCTTCACGTTCTCGGGCGCCGCAATCGAGGTCTCCATGTCGGAGCTCGTCCTCGACGTCGCGGGCCTGACGCGCGGCCAATCCCTCCTCAACAAAGAGGAAGAAGCCTGCGCTTTCGGGATTGGCCCCGCAGGAGAGGGGTCGAACGTGCTTGGGGATACATTCATGCGGAGCGCGTATGTGGTGTTTGATCTGGAGAACAACGAGATCTCGATGGCGCAGACGAGGGCCAATAGCTCGGAGAGCGACGTGAGGGAGATCACGGCGGATGGGGTCCCGGGCGCGACCAAGGTCAAGGATCCGGTGCGGGCTACGGAGGGGCTTGTGGATGGGGGCCAGGCGGGTCTTAGCGGGAAGGAGTGCTCGGTCTTGGGGGCCGGGGCTGCCGCGCTTCTGGTGGGGTTGACGTTGTGGTAGAGGATGGGGCCGCGCTTGCGGTGTCTTTTTGTTTCTTATGCACGGAGGGCGTTTGGGTTATCCGTGATGTAAGATGGGAGAATCTTGCTTGCATGGCGCATTGGCTCCGGCGGCATCGGACGGGGAGTTTTACGAGGTGGTGGCCTCAGGGAGGCCTTGAGATCTTGTCTCTGAACTTTATAAATTTCCAGACTTCCAAGCGCACCCCTTTCTCAAACCAATATACTGTGACTAGAAATGGTGGGCCGCCTTGTACAACACCGCCCCCAGCCCGCTTCGTCGCCAACATGCCGCATGGGATACCTTCATTCCGTGGAATCCCAGTACCGCCGCTAGCCCAAAGCTAGATGGCCTCCCGTAGGGCCGTTTATAAGCATCACAGGGCGCATGGTTTAGTGGTATAATTCTCCTTTAGCATAGGAGCGGTCCCCGGTTCGATTCCGGGTGTGTCCATTCTTTTTCGGTCCTTCTCTGTTTTCCTTTTGCCACTTTTTTCCCCCTTTATTTGCACTCTTTAGCTCACAATGACTTTACGTCCTCGTTCTGGCCTTTAGCTCGTCTGTTTATCCTAGTTGCTTGTGTGGACGGTCTCAATCCCAACCGTGGAAGTAGCAGCTAATGGGTCACATATATCACATTGGATCGCAGTTCAGGAACCCAAACTGGGAAATACATTGATTCTCTTTCTGCCACTACCTAGAACTAAGCCCCCAGGGCCTTCCGTATCTACCCGATTCCATATCCAGCGCCCTTATTAAAAACAGGAAGCGACGGGATCGTCACGCCGGGAAGCCAGTCCCCGGCGACCCGCGCCCCCTGCTCCCCCTGTTCCGCCGGGGAACACGAGGGATTTCCATGTAGCTCGGCGACGGCTACACTACCCCGAGAGCGTAGACCCCAGCGCAAGACACCCTCGACCACAGGCCTGCTTTCCGCATCCGCCTCGCCATCTCCAGTGCAGCCCAGCCCACTGGAGCCCACCAATGCCCGGTTAGCCCGTCTCGCAGGCTGGACCGCGGCCGATCGGCGGGAACTCGACAAGCGAAACCAGTCTCGCTTTTGTCGTGCCTGACGAGATGGAAGTCGCAAACGGAAACCCATGGCATCCGGTGAGCTTGGCCGAAATCATCGGCCCCTCGGGGCGGAGGCAATCCAGAAAGATGTGGTCTGCATCAAACGCTTCCGGACCTGCCCAGCAGTTCGGAAACCCTCTTTCGATGCCCAGCTTAGAGCTCCCCGCGGCTCGGTTCGTGTAGTCTCCTCGGCTCCCCTGGTCGTCACGTCGTAGGGACATCCCTCGTCAGGCGCGCAAAGTATTCCAGATACATCTTGTCGAAGCTGCGCGACGATTCGGACGATCGATGTGACGTTGACGGTAAATCTTCCCGTGTGATCCTCAACCCTCAGCATCCACTCGACATCAAGAATCCAGTCCTTGCATGTGGCGTGTAGCCGAGAGTTCTGCCAGAATCTGTTCGAATGTGCATGGCATCGCTGGTGTCGTACCGAATCTCCCTGCCCGTCGCCCAACCTCGACATCAAGTCGATCCAGCACGTCGTACGCTGTGTCGGCGGAGCCATGAGCAATTCCGGTCAGATAAGCGAGCGGCTTCTTCCGTCGTTTCGAACGTATCAAGAGAAGCATGATCCGGGAATTAACATTAGCGTAGTCGTCGTGCCTTCGTTGAAAACGAGCCAGCACCGGCTGGAGATTGACGAAAGCCGCAGTCGAGGAAACCGAGATGCGATCTAACTGGGCATCCTTCGTGAATACCCGGCCAGACCGAGAACCGAATTATGCAGGGGTATCATGCTCCAAAGAAGACCTCTTTATGCCGTAAATCCATAACCGTAAACCCATGACTCAATAAACCATAACAAAACAGATGCAATACCCAAGACAGAAAAGAAGAAAAGAAAGCAACAGGCAACTGATGTATCCAAACGAATTGCTGCTGTCCCGGAACCATGCCGGACTAGTCGGTAGGTGCATTGCTGCGATCCTCTTAGACGGGGAAATCTTGTAAGTGAAACGAGATGAAAAGACAGAAAAGGAGCCACCGGTATACCGCAATGAACGCCGGAGGAAAAAACAGAGATATGAAGGGGTGTCCTGCCCTGCTGCCAAAGCCCCTACAAGGAACTGGCCCTTGTATGCCCGCTGCTGGGACCCAGCCCGACGCCGTGTTGGTCCGTCCCGGCCTTGGGCGAACCGGCCGGCTGGCGGTTTTACGAACCCTCGAGAGCCTCTGCTGTTTTCCGGGATGCAGATGAAGGGACCAGAAAAGACCGATTTTCTCGCTTGCGAACTTGAAGAAACGTGACGGGGCACGATGCGAAGACGGTGTCCCACAAGGGGACACGGGGCACCCCGTGCCTCGAAAAGCCCAGTCGAGGCGGTTCGAGTCGACAAGCAGAAATGCTCCGCTGAGCACCAGCTCATGATATGCAAACCGAAACAAAAAACCAAAAACGCCCAGATATGCCTCGAAAGGTATAAAATCGCTTCTATGCCGTGGAGATGAACAAAAGCACGCGCAACGGTCCTCAAAGGCTTGTTCTCCGGGAAACGGTCGAGAGGCAGGATCGTCCGAGGGCAGGAATTGCTCACGAGGTCGTGACTACCGGATATTCGTCCTCAGCAGCGGGCGCTGGTTGTCACATTATCGACGTGTAGTCCTGGTATCGGTCCCAGCCGACGTTCCCGTACCCCATGCTGATGCCGCACTGGGCCGGCGCCAGCATGCTGGGAAGGGGGAGCGCCGCCGTCATCGCCGCCGTCACCTGGGGCGTGCTGTAGAACATACCCGCCGAGGTGAACGAAGTGTTGAACGCCTGGGCCTGTGCCATGTCGCCTATGTTCATGCCCGCCCAGATGGTGTTGGAATCTGCCGAAGTCGAGGTGATGCCAGGGCTTGACGGCAGGATCCTCCACGCATCTACCGTAGGGAGACTCGTCGCGGGCGTTGACTGGGACCACATGGACGCGGATGCCGGCGAGCTGGGCAAGAGTGGCGGCGCGTGTCGCATGGGCTCGATGATCTTCGGGGGCGGAGGGGGCAGCGGCTTCATCATCGACTCGATGGCAGTCTTGACCTCCTCACTCCTGCCGCAGAGCAGCTCGCCAGTGCCGCCGTCTTCCAGCCCCTCAAGCGCCGAGACGTGGGCGCGGAAGACGAACTTGTTGATAGCCTGGACGAACTCCTCGTGTAGGATCTTGCACTGCTTATCCTTTTCCGGCCAGTCGGTGCTTTTCGCCTTGGCGTCGACGCAGAAGATGTCTTTGTGGTACTCGACGAGGGCTTCGATGGTGTCTGATGTAAGCTTGAAGGCGACTTCGTTCCGTAGGACCATGTCAACGTGCACTATGTACGCCTCGACGTGCATCAGCTGGTAGTTGAAAAGGGCCTCGACGAGAGGGTTGGGATCGCTGCGCAGTTCGGACTCCGGGGCCTTGGGAAGCATGACTGAGGTGAGCGTCCAGATGGCGTCTGGTGATGAGAGCAGTTCGGTGAGGCATCTCTGGTGTTGAGGAACACTGTTGAGAGGACGCTTCACCCGGTTGACACGCTTGAGTGTCTGTGTCAGCCACGGCTCGACCCTGGATCCCAGGACAACATTGACCGACGAGGCTCTCGGCGCAAAGGCCGCAGCCGAGGCCGGTAATAGTTGAGGGGCCATCGTGACGAAGGGTCGGCGTTTAGGTGAGCGGAGAGGCTTGAAGGCGGATGTCAGTGGCGGCGTAAGCCGAGAGTGGGCGCGCGTTCTTTCCGGCCAGTGACTGATCCACGGTACACAAGAGACGGGCAAGGACTGATGGCAGAAGGCAGGAGGGAGAAGGGACAATGAGAATAAAATGGAATAAGAAAGTGAATGATGCTCGACGGAGCTGGCGGTCCCGAAACGAGGAATTAGCTTACGCGCCGGGCTACCGTCAAGAATGGGGAAAGGAAGGGAGGACGAGGTACTCGTGGGGAGAAGAAGAGGGTAAGATTGAGGTCGGTGTGGAAAGGTGGGCTCGTGATATAGTCGTGGGGGGTGGTCGGCAGTAGAGGGAGCCCGCCCGCCCTGAGCATGGCCTGCCAACCTGCCACGGCGCTACCAAGAAGCGCCCAGGAAAACCCTGGAACCTGAAGCTAGCGTGGGGCGCAGTGTGGCCCGCAGCCCTGGGCTGGCAGCGGGCCCGGCGCTGAGCTGCACGTACGGGCAGGACTCTGGGCACTTCCTTCCGTGGGGAGTTGGGGGGGGGTGGGGAGGGGGGTACGGCGGTGGAGCTTCGTCTGCGAGCTGGGCTGGGCTTCCGAAGCCGATTCTCCAGGACGGGGGTTGGGCTTGGGTGGAGGTACACGGTATCCCTGCCCTCCGCCGTCCGTGGCCCGCTTGTAGCCACGCCCCTCCATAACTCCACCTAGATTCACTCGCGGGTGGGGTGGCTTCCATGCGCGGAGAAGCCGTGTCCAGGCGAAAGGAACATTATACAGTCGACAGACAGAAGCGTGACACTGTGGCTGCGAGAGGAAGGAAGCAACGAGGTTAGTACACACCTTGGACGACTGGAGCGGGCATCACGCCTTCTCGGAGTCCCGAATTGAAAGATCAGGCGGGAAAGTGCGACCCTCATTGAGCCATCTCTAAACAACCGCCGTTCGCCTTGGCTGCAGGACAACACGAGCCCCGTGTACGAGCCTCCACATAGCAGACTTTGCAAAACACGTTCACGTTCACGTTCACGTTCACCGGGAGGCCGCCCTCGCGGAGGTCGGTTCCGGTCTGAACATGCGTGTGGCGAACCGCTCTTCCCACTTACCGAGTACGGCCAAGACTCGGCCGCGACCCGGAAGTCGGGGACGCTAAGCCCGTATCGGCCCGTGGCACTTCGACCGTGCGCCGCTCTCTGCTCGCAGGGCTTCTTTCACGGGGACGAGGGGCGACGGCTCATCAGTGCCCCTCTTCATGCGAAGGTGACAATTACGCCATCCGATGGCGGAGCGAGACAACGGACGGGCCGGGAGGGTAATGCTGTGGCCAGACTTTCGCATCCATCGTCCAAGCCTTCCAAACGTCACTACGACGTGGGGCAGTCTGGTGGGGTGGTTCTGTGGTATTGGTGGACGGGCGGGACAGGATCTGAGGAGGCGAAAATCCAGAGAGGCGGTGCTCCCGCAGCTCGCAGATACGCTGCGTCGGCGAACGCGCAACTGCAGGCGGATGGGGGCTCCGCTGGCAAAACAGCTGAAAGCCCTCCTGGACACTGCAGACAGCATGCGCTGCGCCACCAGGACCCATGGTTGAGGGAGGGCGCCGATATGCACCATTACGTGGTGCAGATATAGCGGACGGAGTGGCCGAGAATTTTCACAGCGACGACATTTACTCTGCCGAGGAACAAGTCCTCCCCGCGCCTGTTTGGAGTGACTAGTTGGCGGTGCCAGACCCGAGCTGCAGCACGCCTTGACTTGCGGGATCTTGCTGTCCACTGCGTTGTGCAGAGCACTGACAATCCTTTCGGTCGGCAGCCTATGAAGGTCCATTGGCGGCCCCGGAGACAAGGCGAGCGAGCACGACCCGAGCACAACGCAGGGTTGCCTCTGCCGAGCCTCACAAATCATGAAGTCATCAGCTTGCAAGGATTCCATTCGCCCTACGATAAGACGACGCGCCAGGCAAGCTGGCCATGTTCATGTCGTTGCTATCGGGGCTATCGTGGGCCTTCCGGAGGGGGTTCGACTCCCGCCCCGCCGGCATCCGAGACGTGTACCAACCTTACCGCCCATTTTAAGACACTGGGCCTCACTTCGAAGAAAACTAACATGTATCGTGCGCAGCATCGCCAAGGAGGGCGGTCGCTTTCTATGTCGGAGATGGATATTGTCCATCTCGACATGAATAGACGACCGGGCATCGTAGGGCCCGACCGTCGCATACCGCAGCCCGAACACCCTCGACTGGGGCCATCACACCCTTCGACCCATCTTCGGAGCCGCCTCAGGGCTTCTTCGGAGGAACCATCGCTTTCCAACAAACATTGGGTCGATTGCCGGCGCTTCCCCAGACACGATCTCTTGATTGGGTTACATACTGGGCAGACACGCTAAGTAAAATTCGTCTTCTGACGTCCTCTAACTGGCAGGCGCT
The DNA here is from genome assembly GCA_025503055.1 of Sordariomycetes sp. B11D1. Lineage (NCBI taxonomy): Eukaryota > Fungi > Ascomycota > Sordariomycetes > Sordariomycetes sp. B11D1. The sequence continues at coordinate 108,516 of JAMFQS010000009.1, read as the reverse complement.
ACCAGACTCCAATCTGACTCGTATTCGTCGTGGTCCCTGTTGCCGGCCTACGACGTATTCGGTCCTGGTTGCTCCTGCGCTTCGTTTTCTTGGCCTGGGAGGGTGAGCGTGGGGACCGTCTGTACCTTGTTCTCGCACTGGGGGTGCGTCTTCGCTGGCACAGTGTTATTTACGGTACAGTGCTTCCATGGGGACCGCACGCCTTGCCTGCTCAGCTTGCCCTGGGCCCACCAAGCCCTCAGGAGGGGGTGTAAGTGATATTCTCCCGTCCCAGCTCCCACCACGCAATCACTTCTCGGCGACTATCACACGTCGTTTCGTTTCCAATCTCACAGCATCGGATGAAACAGCCCCGCGGGACACGAACAAAGAGCGTGCAATCAGGTAACTAGCTCGAGATGCGTTTTGTGCACGACCGACGCCTAGAGGACCAGAGCTTCGGCAGGTGGATGGGTTGGCTTTGTCGGCTAGCTGTGCGGACCCATCGAGCCTTTCTGGTTTGGCCTGCACTTATGCATGCCGCTAATAATGGTAAGGAGGTGGCGAACAGGGTGCATGAGGCCGAAGACTGTATTCTCCCTTTGCGTCCACCAGTCAGTTTCTCATGAGACTGCCGTGAGCCTGTGGAAATTACTTCATTATCACATTACCAATGACGGGCTTGCTTTCGAGCGAGCTGACTTGATATCTGAAGCTATCGAGATCGCACATGGACGAAAATCTGGACAGACGTTGCTGGGAACCTGGACATCCCGGGAAGAAGCACCGGCATCTGCCTCCTGCGAGGCAATGCACGATCTCCTGCACGGCGTCTCCATTGGTAACGCCATACACTTGTTCAAGAGAACATGAAACCCCTAATGCGCTGCGGACGGCGCCAGTACCGGCTTGTTCGCCCTCGCAGCCCCGACCCTACAAGTACTGGTCCTAGCTTCCCGCCATCCCCAGGACAGAAGGAGGGGTGGGGGCCAGCCCGCTTGGAAACAGCCGAGCTCCGCCCGGCCTGTCCTCGCGGATGACAGACATGCCATCCGGGGTAAGACAAGTGTCTTTTGGTCCTCCCGTTAGCGCGTGGACGGGGAGTTTCTCGGCCCGCGGTCTGACCCTCATCTTAGTGGGTGTTAGCGCCGGGAAGAACCTGTTTTGTCAACGGCAGTACTGGGAGGACCCGTCGCTCCTTGGAATCGGCTCTCATCGTACGTGTACCCCCGGGAAAAGTAGCTTCGGACAAATGGGGTGGGAGTTGAAGGAGCGCCAGCCTCTAGGTCGATATTGGCGAGGATGGTGAGGAGAGGTGAAGTGGCGTCTACGGACCCTGATTGGATGCCGCCGTTAGGTGCTAGCACGAGACGATGTGGGTACCGTGCCGCGAGAGTGCACTTCTAGATTTTCATTGGTCAGAATTTGGAGGGTGCGGTTGTCGGGAATGGGCCAATGAGTAGGCGTTGACCGTGGATGCGTGTGCCGTGGTGGTGCCTCCATATCGGGGAATGGTCTGTTTTGGGCTATACTCGACGGTTTTTTGGGGGAGCCGAGTATATGTACTTTGAAGCTGTGGTATGAGGGACGGTGGGGAGGGGGGAATACTTGAGTGTACGGTGTTGCACTGGGGGTCTAGATGGGGCACGGATGGCTCTTAGACGCCCGAGTCGACGCATGTCAGTCTTGATATTATAGATCTATCATATTACGAGCCGTGGACACGGGGGGATCCCTCGAGGACGTGCGAGAGGACGATCGTCTCGTCAAAATTACCATAGGCTGTCGTGATCCAATCGAGGCGGCGAGAACCCGGCCCAGCCAGCCAGAGCCAAGCGTATAAGACGCAGGAAGCTAGAAGCGGAGCAAGATCAAACGAAGCGAACCTGCAATTAGAGTGCAGATGGCCACAGTCCCGTCCCAGGAGAGGGGAGACGCGTCAAGGCGAAGCGTAGACGCGCACTGGTCCCGATACGAAAGACCTGGCCATGTTTCCCTTTCCGGAAAGTCCCCATGTTCAGAAGCGAGGAAGCGAAGGGGGTGTGGGGAGTGGACCCGACGCAAAGGCACCCTCACAACGGAAGCAAGACGCCTCCAACTGGGTGTCCGCTTTGTTAACAATGCTAGCAATGGCATGGCATGATGGGACTTAGGGGTTGAAAGGGCGTTGCATCCGAATGCAGAGAAAGGGGGCGGTCGCGCTCGGGGGGGCTTTCGCGGGAGGACAGGCGCAACGTAGCGTCGGTGCGAGCTGAGGACGACAGGCTCCCCTTTCGAGAAGCGCCCTCCGCCCCCGGTGCTTTAGTGACGACCGAGCTGTGGAGCGGAGGTGGTGCGCGGATTGCCGAGATGCACTGCGCCTTCTTTGGCGGATAAAGTCCCGACAAGAAAAAAACACACTGTGGCGGGGCCTCTATTTCTTGGGCCCGAGACTGTAGACGTCACGGTCCTCGGCAGGCCGGGCCTCCGGGTCTGCTGTTCGTCGGCCTGCAGCGGCGATTCCGGCCTGTTGCCGCTGGCTGTCACATGACGCACAGGCTTGAGAGCGGGGGGATCCAGTGGAGAGTCGCCTGGAGGCCGCCAGCCCGCTCTTCACCAATACACCGCTCCCGTCGTCGGCTTTGGGGGCTTCCAACTGACCGCTTCCCGACGTGTAACCTGGGCCCGCGGCCCCGCGCGTCAAGAAGTGGTCATGGGACCGCGATGGCTCGGCAGTAGACCTCCAGTGCGAGCGCCTGGCGAGAACGACGTCATCGGGTTTGATGTCGCGGGAGAGGTTGGCAGAGTTTCGGGCTGCGATCCAGCGGCATGGATACAGCCTCGTGGCGCTGAAAACTTCCCGTTCGGATTGTGAGGTCAGCTGGGGCAAGGCGATGTGCTGTCAGGAGGATCTCGTGACCGTGGAGACGCGATTCTTCCGTCACCGGCTTGAGGTTCCTTGCTTGGCGGTTATTTTGGGACGTGAGACGACCGGAAGCTTCGAAGGATCTAGTCACGTTCCCTCCGACGAAACGAATGATGATTTGGGATTTGTCGAGAGCCGCGGTCATGTGGGCATCGTGATGGTGACGAGGTGTCGCGGTTGGAGGACGAGATAGGCGCCGAGCTCATTGTGAGGTTTCCTCCGAAGCGGCACGGAGTTGACTTGAGAGAAGTCCGAGGCATCCCATGGAGCTGGAAACTCACAGAGTCTTCGGTACGGAACAACATGCGTCCAGTTGGAGAGCGGTGTAGTGGGGATGAAGTGTCCCTCTCGTGCGCTCGCCAAACGACGTTGGCCTGGGATGGTAATCTCAAATGCGGGTCAAGCTTCGCGGCGTCAGGGGCACCTTTACACAACTCCAGCACCCTCGTGTGCAGAGCATCATCGCCTGTGCACGTTTACAGCGGGCCTTGTGCGGACGCTGAGCGTACCTCGTATACGTCACGTCGTATATGAGTTCAGTCTATACGGTCGTATAGCAGCTCCGTGGTCGATGCAGCTTCCCCTGTAATTTCAAGTAAGATGAGCCATTTCTGTGCCCCCAAGCGTCTGCTTGCACGCTATGCGGCGTGTAAGTCTGGTGTTGTTCCTGAGCAATTGGGGGAGAGACACGCGAGTTAATCACGACAATGGCATCTGATTGAGAAGCAATGCAGCTGCCCAGCGTGGCAGTGTCGCAAAGAAAGCGCGGCGGCGGCTAGCGGTGTCGAGCCCTGCACAGCACTGCCTGCGGCGGTTCTCACACTCACTGAAACCGCCTGCGGGGCCCTGTGGCTAGTGGCCCCTAATCGCTCTAGCGCGCCATGTGGCCAAGACAATCTACGGCCAGATGACGACATCTGCAGTTTCAACCACAATGGCAGCACTGCAACACCGCACCTCGACCGCGTCAATCCATCACGAGACCTCCTAATCCAACTAGTATGCGCCCTATACGCTGAGCATCGAAGCCCCAGACCCCCCGATCGAGCCGCGACCATGGTGGAAAGCTCGCCGTCGCCGTCGCCGGACCGGGAGCCCCCGCGCGCTCACACGTCGCGCCGCAGCCCCATCATCCCCGTCTCCCTGACCGAAGCCGCGCTCGACTCGCCCACCTTCCGCACCACCGCCGTCCACTTCGCTGAGCAGGTCGACGGCATCGAAAGATGGCTGGACGGCTATCTCAAGGTCACGACGAGGCTGACGCAGGACATCATGGCCCTCGACGACTCCATCAACGCATACCTCGGCAAGCTGGTCCCCGCCCAGACCGTCGCCGACACCGTCATGAACCACGAGTATACGCAGCTGGCCCTGAAGCGGGTGGGCGACGCATCCAAGGACCACTGGACGCAGTTCCAGTCGATGGCCAAGCGGATGGAGGCCATTGCCGCGGAGCCCATACGGATGTTCATCAGCAATGATCTAAGGAGCTTCAAGGAGACGAGGCGGGCCCTGGATAACGCGCAAAAGGCCTTTGACGGGATGCTGGCCAGGTATCTGAGCATGCCCAAGTCCAAGGAGCCCTCGTCCCTACGGGAGGATGCGTTTGCCGTTTTCGAGACGAGGAAGGCCTATCTGAAGTCGTCGCTGGACTATTGCCTCTGGGCGCCGCAGTTCCGCCAGGCCCTGGACAAGCTGCTGATACGGATATCGTCCGAACTGTGGAACCTCCTGAGGCAGCAGCATGGCGGGTCTCCGAGCTCTATGAAGTGGCAGTCGGAGATTGACCGCGTGCTGGGCTGGTCCAAGGATATGGAGTCCTCCGAGGCCGTCTTCCGGAGGGAGGCACAACTAGCGAGGCGGGAAATTGGCGAGGCCACCCTCTTATTGTCCAAGCCTTCAAGGGACCTGGAGGACTACAGTGCCTCGACTGTCCCCTTCCTTAGCTCTCGTGGCCCCTCGTCCACCAACGCCCCCAAGGAAGGAGAGCCTGTGATATCCGAACGGCAGGGCTGGTTGTTCCTCAAGGTGACGGCCGGAAAGCCCGCCAGGACGTCGTGGATCCGCCGGTGGTTCTATTGCCGCGATGGCATCTTCGGGTGGCTCGTACAGGCGCCCCACGGAGTGCTGCAGGGCGACGAGATTGGCGTCCTCCTATGCAACGCTAAGCCTGTGGTTGCGGAGGACCGTCGGTTCTGTTTCCAGGTCAAGACCAAGAGCCAAACCATGATCCTCCAGGCCGAGACTCAGGGGGAGCTGTCAGACTGGCTCGAGGTCTTTGAAGTCGCGAAGAAGCGCGCGTTCGAGGCGAGCATGGCGAAAGACGGCGCATCGTCGCCAAGCGGCACGAACCCGGCGTTCTCGATCACTGCCCCGATGATCCCGGAATTCTCCGCAAATGTTCTCGAGGCCATATCTGGAAACGAAGATGCTGGGCAGTCGAACCTCTCTGTCCCCAGCGAGCCGCTGGGCTTGACGCAGCGGGGAAGCTTTGACGTCAACCCGTCGGCGGCGCGTCGCTCCATCTCCAACCTAGGCAGGGATCTGAGCCGAGAGGATGGTGAGAGCAACAGGGAACACGCGGCAAGGATCATCCAGAAACTCGACCTACACAGGAAAGCGACGTTTGGCATCCTGCCGAACGAGCCGCCACTGTCAGCTGGTCTCGGGCAAGTCGGCGGCATGGCGAGTCTGATGGCAAGCCCAAGCCCGGCGTCGAAGGCCCCCCCACTGGGTGGCCTTTCCGGCATCGAAGCTCCTCCCGGTAGTCTCGCGCCGGCTTACTTGGCACCTGCTCCGATATCGACGAGCCTGAGTCGGTTTGCTGTGACCGCGACGGCTGAGCGGGGCGTCGCGCCCGACGTCTCTCGCATCATGTCAACGGCCGTCATGGCGAACTATTGGGGGAGCAACCCATGGAGCTCCGTCTATAGCTCGGCCAATGTCAACTACAACAGAATGGTCAACGCTGACGCCCTCGAGTCTGCCTCCCTCTCGAGGGACGACAGCGCCGGGCGCGGCGGAGCGAGCCACGCCGATAGACAGTCTGCCGAGACGTTCCCTCCTGGGTATCCCCCTGAGTTGAAGGCGCAGCATCCGCAGTTCAGGCTCTTGTTCCCCACGGCACCCATGTCAGAGAAGCTGGTGCTCGTCTTCCGCGCTACTTGGATGAGTTCTGGCGAGAGCGGGTTCGAAGGGCCGACTCTCGCTGGGAACGGCCGCATCTACGTCACACCCGATAGCATGTACTTCTACGGACACCAATTGGGTCTGGTAGTGGCGTATGCGATAGGGCTCGACTTTATCGCCGAGGTCACCGCGAATCCGGGTAAGGACTGTGACTTCATCGTCCTGCACCTAAGCCAGGATATGAACGATACGGGCCTTACCAAGATCACGATCAAGACGTTCCTCGAGGATGTCCGCCTCCTCCACGCGCGCCTGAACCTCCTCGTTGATGATCTCCAAGCCGAAGAGCCCATGCACGTGGACGAGATCATCACCCACCTAATATGCCTCGAAGAGGAGGAGTATGAAGGGAAGAGCCCTGGTGTGGAGAGCTGGGAGGACCTGGAAATCGACACCTCTGTGGATAGAGCCGGAGGATCGAGTAGGCAGCTCCTCAGGCCTCCGCGGCCGCACGCGGTCCGTGGCCAGTCGGGCCGGAATCAGCGCCCCAGGCTACGGAGCCAGGTTCACCTCCCGTCGGCACCCGTCACCTGGGAGCCGGACGACATGAAGGCTATGGTCGCGGAGCGCCACTTCGAGGTCGGAGCCAAGGCGTGCTTCCACATTATTTTCGGCGACGAGAGCTTCCTCTTCCCGCGGCTCTACGCCGACCGGGACGCGCGGGACATCATCCAAGGCCCGTGGGCACTGGGGCCCAACGATCTTATGACGAGGGAGTTCCGCTTCAAGGTGACGTCCGTCGACATCCTCCGGCGATCCAAGGTCTGCGATGTCACGGACCGCCAAACCATCGATGTCCACCGTGACCACGTCACCTATGTCGTGACGTACGTCAAGCGGGCGTGGCACCTCCCGCACTCGCAGTCCTTCGACGTCGTCATCAAGATCGTCATCACGCACGTCGCAAAGTCAAAATGCAGGCTCGCAATCTACATACGCACAGACTGGTCGCCGTTCCGACCCCTGTCCAAGGGCATCGTCGACCGGCAGGCCCTCAACGACGCGAAGGCCGACGCGGATGATATTGCCGAGGCCGCGACGGACCAGATTCGCAGGCTAGGGCCCCGGAGCCGCACCAAGCGCGCGATCCAGGTATACGGACAGATCGGACATCGGGACGATGCCGTGCACTTTACGCCGTCGGAGGCGGACGCCGCCAAGAGGCAGGCCGTGCAGCCGCGGACGCTGACGGAGATGGTGTTTGAGACGGGGAGGTCTCTGGGGCTGAGCGCCGTCACGTCGATCATCATGTGGGGTTTCGCCGCGCTGCGGAGAATCTTTGAGGTGGTGACGGCGCATAGGACGATCTTGCTTGTGCTGGCGCTGAGTCTCGTGGTGAATATCTCGCTTACGTCGATGGAAGGGTCGGTGTGGCTGAGAGAGAGGAGGGCGACAAGGGTCATGAGTCGCCTTGGGATTGGGCCGAATATGGCTATGAGTAAGGGGTTGTATCTTGAGGATCTGGCGGAGGCGTCGGGGCCTACTGGGGAGGAGTTCACGTGGCCTGGTGAGAGCGCTTGGTGAGTTCGATATCCCCTTCTCCGTGCCCCGTTCCCTTGCAGTTCTGGAAGAGGCGTAGTACTGACAGATGGCAAGCTTCAACGCGTTCCAGTCCCTCACAAACGCCTCCTCCCCCGATATCTCACCCGAAGACTCCTCCACCGCCCTTTCATCCCCCACGTCCCGCGCCGCGGCGCGCCGTCTCCGCCGCACGAGGCAGCGCCTCGCGTCCCACCGACACGATCTCGTCGTCGCGATGCGTGTCGTTAACGGCGTGGAGCAGGAAGTCATGAGATCGGAGTGGGAGAACTGGCTCGCGGACGAGAACGCGCGGTGCCAGGAGGTGAAGAGCGTGTTGGCGAGGGAAGGGGGGAAGGGGGCGAAGAGCAAGGGGAAGGGGAAGGCGGTGGAGGAGGGGAGGGAGGAGGAGAGGGAGAGGTTGGAGGGGGTTGAGGGGTGGGTCGAGGGGTACTGTGGGAGTTGTAAGGTGGATATGGCGGGGTTGAGGGGGGGTAAGAAGCTGGAGTTTTAGGGGCCCGGGGAGATAGGAGAGCGTCCCCCCCCCCTTGTCTTGCATACATTCGCTTTTGTCTTGTTTAACTTGTAGCATAATTAGACGGGGCGTTTTTTTTGTATATCACACTTTCAATAATCAACAGCATGAACATCTTGGAATTCGAGTCTATGGCATGGACAGACCGCCTAGAGGAAGGCCGCAATATCTCCCTTGAGCTCCCCAAACCTCCGCTCAACATCCGGATACCCTTTCCCTGAAAGGATCCCGCAGCACGTAACGATCCGCACCACAACAGCCAGCACGTCGCCCCTAGACGCCCAGCCAAGCACTCCGTCGCTGCTCTCTACCAGCTCGGCCAGGGTCTCCAGGCCCGGCGCCGCCCACGCCGCCAGCGCGTCCAGGACTTCCTTGTCCGCGGACGGGGCGAGCACGGCGGCCCAGCTCTTCGCGTCGCGCGCGGGGTCGACGAAGAGGTTCCGCGCCTCGACGACAAAGAGCGAGGTGTCCAGCCTCAGCGCCTCCCGTAGCGAGACATGACTGGGGACCCAGTTGGGGATGGAGGACAGCGGGTCGTCGACGGGGAAGGCGTGGCCCGTTATCCTGCAGGCCGCCGCGGCGGTGAGGGCCCTGCTCTGGAGGGTGGAGAGAGATGAGAGGAGGGTCTGGGCGGCTTGGAGGGGGATCACGGGGTGGGGTGTTGACGCTTGGGCGGCGAGGTGCCGGATGTCGGCGTCGTCGTCGTTGAGGAGGGTGTAGAGCGCTTGGTGGACGGGGAGGAACTCGTCCGTGGCGGGAGGCGGGGTCCGGAGGGCAAAGTTCAGGGATTCGGCGGCGGCGTAACGCGTGTCGAAGGGCTGGGTTGGTTAGCCGTGGCTCGATGGTCGAGAAAAGGGGGAAAAGGCGGGGAACTCACCTGGTCGTCTGTGCTAGACTCGGTTATCAGGGCGCCAAACCGCCCGAGGGCAGCGCTCCTATCCCAATCTCCCGTCTCGGCTGCGAGCAGGTGGCCTAATATCGCTCCGCTGAAGCGCACGATCTCGTCCGAGAGGCTGGGGCTCATAGACCCCTGCTGGAGCTTCGCCCACAGTCCCTCCAGCGAGCCACGGCTTGGAGACAAGACCTCGCGGCTCCGAGAACCGACCATGAGGTCCGTCAGATTGCGCAGGCCGATGGCCCGCGGCTCCGCCCCCGTGCTACGGGTGCACACATCCATGTAAAGATTGAAGAGGCGGCGAGTAGTTGAGTCCGAGAGGTGCTCAGCGGGCCACGTCTCGGGAAGGGCCTCGAGGGTTGCAACCAAGCTGCTCACGTTAGCGTTGACCATCGCGGCGGTCGACTCGAGGAAGAGATCGGTGTTTTCCTCGCGGTAAAGGCCGTAAACGGTGTGAACGGCGAGGTGTAGCCGGAGGAGAGCCCCGTGATGCCCAGCCTCTGCCATAGCGTCGATCTCGGTGGGAGACATGAGGAGGTCTTTCAACATTGCATCCGCGGAAGCGTTGCCCTGGCGGGCAAGGCGGAGACCATAGTTGGCCGTCTGGTTCAAGAGCTCTACGTACGCCGCGTAGACGTCAGGGCACCTGGAAACCTGCGGCCAAGTAGCCCGGATCTCCTTTAGCAGTGAAACTAGACCCTGGAGGTTTGCTATCGCATCTTGTTAGTCAAAACCTCCACGAAAAAAAAAAAAAAAAAGGGGCATCTCCGATTTACCTGTCAACTCCGCCGGCATCACCTCCGCAAGCCGCTCCACCAGGAACTTGCCCGTCATGAGAGCCCCATGGAAGCGGTTCTTCTCGCCCGCATCAGCAGAGTCCTTCCGCACGAGGAGCGACCTCAGTGTGTCCAGCCACTCGCTATGGAGCATACAAGAGCAGAGTGTCCGCGCAGCAATTTCCCGAACGTGCCACGCCGGACTGGCCAGGTAGTCCGCAATGTACGTCTGCAGCTCGTCTCGCAGAGCGGCAGGCGGGCCGGCTCTCCTGACGATGTCGAGGGCGGGGAACACGGCCTCGGCGGCGGCAATGGTGGTTAGCTCGCGGATCATGGCACGGCCGCTCTTGAGAAGACCGAGCAGGACTGGCGCGAGACTGGGGTATCTGGCATAGTGCAGGCGGCTGGCCTTTCCGTCCCAGCCAGCCTCCATCAACGCCTTGCTCTCGCTAGTTCCGAACAAGCTGTCCATAAGCCCGCGCAGAAGTAGCAGCCCGCAGTTGCGGATAGCCCATCTAGAACAGTGTCAGCACGTTTATCAGGTTGAGGGGGATCAGGAAGGGTCCACGAACACATCCGCCTTGAGGCAATCGGCAGCCAGCTGGAGACAGAGCGGGATATACTTCTCCAGTTTCTTCTCAGAGTAGGATAGGTACGACGTCTTGAAGATCGCCGTCAGCGAGTTGAGGGCGTGCACTTGAGGCAAGTTGGAGCCGTCGGCCTCCGACACCGCCGCCGGCGTGCCCCCGATTTCCATGAGCTTGGCCATGGCCTCTTCAATGGTAACCTCCGTATTGGCCGACAAGATCCCAATCACCATGAAAGGAATGCCCGCCGACCTCCTCGTCGTGGATCTCTGGGAGAAGATGCAATCGAGGGTGCCCTATGGATGTTACTATTGTTTCCGGTCAGTGTGCTGGGGATTCCTTACCTTGTACCAGACGTGGAGTAAGCTGTCTGACGGGTTGCCACTGCTGTAGTGCCTCGACATCTGGCAAGACGAAGCAAATGTTTGTGACACTGTTGTCAGGGCACCTCGATGCCGGAGGGTGGACGCCTGCTGGAACGACAAGCTTCCGATGGCGACGAATACCTCCTTCGAGGGCCAGATCTGCCCTTTTCCGACATGATTCTTGGCTCCGAGTATCATGGTCTTCATGACCTTGCTACAGATCCTGTTAGTAGTCGCTTCCATAAACTTATATTCCTGCACTCTTACCTCGACTCATCAATGGCCCTGAAGCTGTAGCTCAAGAGATTCTTCGTATCTAAGCCCTCCATCTCATCCAGGTCGTCTGGAAGGTGGCCCTCGGGAGAGTCGTCGCAAAGGACGTCTTTGACCACGTTCCAGATTCGGCGACAGCAGCCGATGATATCAAGGTATAGTTTGTCTACCTTCTCCATTATCTCATTGTCACGGGCCTTTTCGTTAATGGATAAGACAATATAGCTAGAGCAGGCAACGGTCAGTAACAATCAACAGAGGGCACGGGGAAGACAAGTCTAACTTTAGCGCGGAGAAGAGACCATGAGTGGGCGCGTCGAGCACGGCAGTGCCCAGGTTCCGCTCCGCCGATGATATCCTATCTCCCAGCGACGCCAGGAGGTCAGATAGTACACCAAACTGAGCGTCCGTGTCCCCGGAGAACCTATGCAAAAGCTCATAAGCCCGCGCAACTCCATTGGCATGGTCAGCCCTCCCAGTCTGGTTGGCGAGCTGGTTGGCCCTTTCCAAGAACTCCGATAGTATCAATCTCCGATCGCGCCTCGGAGGCAGAGCCTTCTCATATCGGTCGTCGGAGAAGAGAAGCCGCAGTACAGTAGCCGCCAGATCACGGACGTCATCAAAGGGGTCCACAAGACTGTCCAGTAAGCTTCTGGTCCAGGTCATGTCGAACTGGTCAAAGAGCAAGGCGCCGTCCCCATCCGTTTCCCGCGCTTTCGTGGGGACAGCCTCGGCCTGGATAATCTTGCAGGCGGCCTTTAGGGACGTAATGTGTCGCTGGTAGGACGCCGTGGGCGTGAGCTCGGTGCGAAGGAAGCGCAGATACCAGCGGAGAAAGTCCTCATGGAGCTCCAGGGCGGACGCTAGTTCGGATACGGGGTGGGATATGATGTTGGTGTAGTAAACGGCAGGGTTTCGCTCCTCTGCCGCTCCGTTTTTGCTCTTCGCTTCGGCCGCCCTGGCTCGCATGAGACTCCTCCGAAGCACAAAGATGCCTCCCCTGATCCTCTTGTACATATCACGCAGCTTGGCGAGGAGTTCATTCCTAAACCGCGCTTCGGAATCCGCAAAGTACATACCCAGGTAGCGCTTGAGCAAGGCCAGGGCAGTCGGAGAATAGGGGCGTGTCGTCGACGAGGATGATACAATCAGGGAAAGAGCTAAGGTTCGGACATCATAGGACGGGTGTACCAGAACACGTTCAAGCAGGTCTTCGTGGAGTACTACCTGTTCCGCTTGGCTGTTTTTCTTCGAACCAGACTGCGCGTATACTAATGATGGATTAGCCCCTGATGGAATTACTGCTGGGGATAATAAGAGACGAGTATTACCTGGTTCTTCCACTAAGCCTACACGCTTCCCCACCTCGAGAGAGGCCAGCCTCAGCGTGGCCGGAATGTCCATATCTACCTGGGGACTGACAATATCCTTGTCAAGTCTGTTCATCATCTCCAAGAAGGCCAAGGACTCCGCCCTCTCTGATTTGAAAAGGGTGATAAAGATGTAGTTCTTGATCCCTTCGAGGAGGGTTGGGTCCGACATCAGAAACTCGAGTAGCCACTCATGCCACAGCTCAACAGTGAGCTTCTTCTCGGAGGCCGAAAGAAATCCCGCCTCTGACTCCCCGCGGAGTTGCTTGTATACAGTGGCCACAAACTTTCCGGCGACGGGACATACAAACTGTATCTTCATCCAGCTGAAGAGTTCCGCTATGTACGACTTCCAGAGCTGGAGATCAGATACGGCCGTCTCGAGCCCCTTCAGTTCTTTGTACTTGGTTCCAACTTCACCCAAGGACACGACGGACTTGGTGAGGAAGCGGTCGAGGACCATGATGGCAGACTTTGCCAGAGGCTTCGTGGACTGCCGCGCCACAATGGAGACAAGTGTCTCAAGGACTGTTAGCTTAGTGGACTCATGGCCCGGTCTCGCCTGACCCCGGATCATGAGATCGACTAGCAGGTCTAGGACTAGCCTCAGTGACCTTTCTGCATCCGCCTCATTCCACTCAAGATAGAGATTGAACAGCCTAAGACAAACCTCGCTGGAGAAGGCCCAGTCCCTGACCTCCCCGGAGCTCGACTTGCAACATTGATCGATGAACCCGCAGAGCCTTATTCGGACCTTGCTAGTGCTGGGTTTGGAGGTCGTCTCTCGCGAGCTGAGCTGGTTGAAGATGGCATCGGCGTTCCTGATACAATTAGAGAACAGAGCCTGGGGATTTGAAAGATAGTTTAGTATCATACCCAGCCTGCGACCCTTGAGGCTTCTCCTCTACCAGCTTTACAAGCTCATTCGGGCCCTCATCATTCGCCATCACCGAGGGAGGGACGGCATCATGGTCGCTTGACGCCATGTCGGCGTGTGGGAAGTCCGCCGATAGGATGGAATGAGACTTATACAGGGCTCAATTTTAATGTGGCACGTCAAGAATAGAGAGGAGACTCAACTGTTCATGCACACTCACGAGCAAGCCAACATGAAGTTCGACGAGCATTTTCTCTCGACTGCCCCACGATGCCCCTCCATCCACTTACACTAGGCGCATCCCACTTCCTCATGTACCATGTGACTAATCAGTCACGTGTCCAGTCTCGTGGGGAAAATTTGCCCTGTTTAACCCCACCACCCCGAATTTCACGGTTTTCGAGAGTCCCGGACGACCACCTCAAGATTCTTCCGCCATCACCCAATTCTTACACCCAACAACAACACGCGACGACCAGATCGGATTGATACTGGGAGACTGCCACAATGTCGAGTAAGTTCTCCGCGAAAAAGATTTTCGAGATTGGCGCAATGCTAACCGCCTCCCGCCTACAGAGATCACAGTCGGTACGTCGCACGAACTAGCGAAACTATCCCGCGAACCCGGACGACTCGAAGAAGTCGACTAACCCTTGCCGCGTATAGCCAACGTGCGTGCCCAGGTTGGGGAGGTCCTGGACTACTCGCAGAACACCAAGAAGCGCAACTTCCTTGAGACCGTCGAGCGTTAGTACACCCACGTGCCGCCTGGGATAAGAGACGAATGCCTAACACCGAGCAGTCCAGATCGGCCTCAAGAACTATGACCCCCAGCGTGACAAGCGTTTCTCGGGCACCATCAAGCTCCCCTCGGTCCCCCGTCCCAACATGAAGCTCTGGTACGTCTCACCGACTCCCGCCACCCGGCCAAGACGCAGCGTCTGACAGTCCACAGCATTCTCGGTGACCAGCACGATATCGACCGTGCCAAGCACGGCGGTGTTGACGCCATGTCCGTTGAGGATCTCAAGAAGCTCAACAAGAACAAGAAGCTCATCAAGAAGCTTGCGCGCAAGTACGATGCTTTCATCGCCTCCGAGGCCCTGATCAAGCAGATCCCCCGTATCCTCGGTCCCGGTCTCTCCAAGGGTAAGCCATATCCAGACTCTTATGCTACGACTTGAGGTGGCAAGCTCTCTAACACAGTCCCACAGCTGGCAAGTTCCCCACGCCCGTCTCGCACGCCGAGGACCTTGGCAGCAAGCTGAACGAGGTCAAGTCGACCATCAAGTTCCAGCTCAAGAAGGTGCTCTGCATGGGTGTCGCCGTCGGCAACGTCGAGATGACCCAGGAGCAGCTGGTCGCCAACATCATGTTGGCCATCAACTACCTCGTCTCTCTTCTGAAGAAGGGCTGGCAGAACGTTGGGAGCCTTACCATCAAGGCTTCCATGTCTCCTCCCCGCCGCATCTACTAAGGCCTTGTTTCTGTTGTGATCGGCGGGGCTCTGTTGGGCCGGTGATGGCATACGCTGTCCGAGTTGGCGACGGAGCTAGCGGATCAGTAAATAGAACTGAGCGTCGGAGCAATGAGACGGTTTCAGGAAGCAGGCAACGGTCAGTCTTTGTTCCTTGTGATATGTGTGTGTCGAGTTTAGTGAGCGAGCGTGACCCTATCAGTTGGGCTGCCAAAAAGGGCAGCGATAGTAAACCATACGGAGATCGGGGTTGTTGAATTGTTGAACATGCGGTTTTCACCTCGACAAGTACTGGCGTCACCAATCAATCCATCGCCTCAAAACTTGAGGTCAGCCCGCGGCCCCGGCCCGGTTCCCCCGACCAAGACGGAAGGTCTCTGGGTAACGTTAAATAGGTGCAAATACGACGTCGACGCAAACATTTCCTCTTCAGGCCTTGCATCTTACATCAAAGACGGCCCGAGTGCTACGTCATGATGCTCTGGGATATCCACAAACGAGCTCCAGGTAATAAATGGGCAAACCATGGTCCTCGAGTGGATGTTATCCTTAGACAGCGAAGCTCAGTGAGGGTATGGTCGGCGTCGTAAGGGTCCTGCTGTTGCCTGTTCGGAGCTCTTTTTACCAGCGTAGCCGCTAGGGAAAGAACAATTCGACGCCGCCGCACTCACTTCGTACCAAAAGACCACCGAGTGAGAGAAGGACGCTCCAGAGGTGCGCCAATCAGGGATCACCGCGCCCAAGGGTCCCGCGGGACCGTCCCACCGAAAGTAGCAAGGAATCTTCCATGTGAGCACCCCGGCCCCTCGGGGGGTTCCAGAATGCGGGTTCGGTCAAGGGCGTGCGCGCAGCCCACGTAGCCCCTCAGCTGCCCGTCTATCAGCTCGTTTAGCGTTGGATGTTCTTTCGGTTACGTCAGTTCAGTGGATGGCCCGGCGGATGGCACGGCCTTACTTGTTGTTTTCGAATGGTCATGAGGAGGTGTGCAGGCTAATTGCCCGAGACTAATACGAGCCGCAAGATCGACGGGGCGGGTTGATTAGGTGAGTCGCGGCATCCCGTAACTTCCGCCTCCTTCTCTCCTTCCCTACGTCGCTCCTTCCTTCTGGAAAACAGTATGAAGGCATCCATGCCTCTTTGACGCACTTGGTGCCTAATTGCATCCTTTTCCGCTTCCTCGACTTCACCAATGCCCCAGATTCTCGATCCCTGTCTCATATGCCGGCCTACCACATGGCCCGCTACCCGCCTCCTTCCACGCCCGGGATAGCGCCGGGGACCCGCATGGGGCACGCTCCATTCGGCCCATTTGCGGGTTGCACCAGCGCGCTCCGCACGCACGTCCGCCCCCTTCGTTCATGACCTCTTGCATTCCATGGCAGCGCTCTCGGCGGCTACGTTACCAATGCCTAGATATTACGCAGCCCGAGGTATACCCGGTGCGAACGCTAATATCATGTCAGATATACAGCACGCGGGATGTTGGACGGCACCAGCCCGAGTCGGTAGGCCTTCGGGGCCGAGGGCTCCGTATCGTGAAAGATTCGGAAGACTCGGCATTCAAACCGACTTGACAATCCAAACAGCATGAGGGATTCGACAAGGCCGGCTCGCGTGCTCTTGCCGCAAGGAGACCCCCCACCAAGCCACGGGCTACCGCACTTGGCAATGAGCAGCCCTAATCTCCACCGGCGGAGGTAAGTGATAAAAAGCAATGGCAAGACGCCTCGGCGCGGATCCCAACTTTGACGTCCATTACAGTTCAGGTCGAGCGTGTGATTGTCGTTCGCGCTTTCGTCGTCGCCCGTGGAATTCGCGGCGCCTTCTTTGTCGGTTCTATGACTGGAGGCGGCCCAGCTCAATGTTCATAATGTCTTTGAGGGCGCCCCTTGCAAGGACGGGGAGGCAACCAAGGATGATGCCAGATCCAACATTCCTCCTTCAGTACGGACCAGGCCCGACCGTGTCGTATAGCAGCGGTGAGGAGAAACCGGGTGACACAGCGAATATTCCTTCGGCGATCCACACAGATCTGTCAAACGTGATGGTCAGTGAGGGCGAGACATAGTTCTTGGCCCTCAGGTACCATTGAATTCGGTCCGTCATTGCGAAGACAAGCTTTTCAAAGTCCCGCCTCTCAATCAAGGATCCGAGGAACAGAAATGACCAAAGAGAACGACGGAGTCGCCGGCAGCAACGGACTAGCAGTCTTGGCTCATCCCTACTGGGTCCCTCTCGGGACACATCCGGTTGAAGAGTGCGTGCATGTGGTACCACGTACCCATGAAACTCTGCCATCTCCGATCTCACACACCCCCCACCGCTCCCCCACTTACTTCGACCCACTGCACACGCCCCGTTCCCCTGCTCGCTTGTTATTTTGTCCCCGATCATTCCTGGTTTCGGGCACCAACTTTTCCGCTTGTACGCCGTCGTTCAAGCGACACAGACAGACGGGAGCAGGGAATCGAGTGAATGAATGCCGGGCGTACGATCGTCCATCGTGTTTCCTAGATCGCTTCAATCGAGCCGCAGATCACCGTGTTTCTCGCCTTCCCAGATCCCGGGCTGTGGCGGTGCGGAGCGGTATTTCGATCGGCCATGCATAAATTCTCCGGTTAGTCCCAACGAGAGAGCTCCCAGTGTGGGCAAGCTGGGCTTGATGGCGACGGGGGAAACGGGCAAGAGCCCGGGGGAGTGGCTGTATTAGTCCCTGGGCGGAGCTAGCACGGTAGTTTGAACCCACTTATATCGCCATCCCGTGGGCCGTGGCCCACGGCTTTGCAATCCTTTCCTTAAGATGGAACGTTCCCGCTCCCGACCCCACATGCTCCTCCTTTCAGACCTTTCATCATCGTCATCCCCCAGTCGGTTGTTTTCTGCCTCCCATCTTCCGGGGTTGCCAAAAATTGAAACTTTGTGCCAGTAATTCCTCTCTTCTTGTTCTGTTGAGCCTTCTTTCTTTTTTTGTACTCCAAGTTCCCCTCCCGGCCGAGGGCACCGAGTCACGAGTGATATTCTGGGGAAACTAGCAGTGTAGGAAGGACAGATACGCCTAAAGGGCCAGTGGATTTTGCCAACGCACGGTTGAGGACGCTTTGCTGCCATGAGGTAATACGGGTGGCCGAACGACTCGCGTCTCACTACGCGGGAATACGAAAAAAAGGATCAGCGGACAAATTCGGTTGCGGGCCGATCAACGCGAGGTAGACGCCAGGGCGGACCGCCAGTACTTAAGGACTCTCCCTTCCAAAACAGACCGGGGTTGGAGTAAAAAGAGGAAACGGAGGAAACGGATAAAAAGGAGGGAGTATAGCTCTGTGGTAATGGGGTGGAACTCAACGGCGCAGGAATCGACCAAGCACATCCACCCTGGTCCGTGGAGGACGCCCCGGGGCCGCGTTGACGCCGAGAACGGATACGGGCCCGCCGAAGAGAAGATGGCCGGTGGGAGGCAGGACACGATATGCGGGCTGAGGAGGAAGGTCTTTTTCATTGTGATATTAAGCGGTGTACTCGTCGCGGTGGCGGCTATTGCCATCGGTGTCGGGGCGGGCGTTGCGTTTAGCAAGTCTCGATCGTAAGTTGATCCCCTGCTGGCCCTTACACCGCGGAGGTCTCGGTGAAGCAGCCCTTGTGCTTTTGCTTTTGGCAAGGGCGATAAGCTAACGTGGAACGCGTCAGACCGGACACCGAAAAGATCCTCGATGCGTCTTCGGATATCTCCTGCCCCGACGACAACGACGAGGTCCTGGAGGCCCACGACGGATACTACCGCATCCGCTGCGACATCGACTACCCCGTCTCGACGGGCGCCTCCGATATGGCGACCGAGGACGCCGACTCCATCGGTCACTGCGCCGAGCTGTGCTCTGACAAGAACGACTGCGCGGGGGCGTCGTGGCGTGATGGAAAGTGCGTGCTGAAGGGATCGCTTGGGAGATCGGTGGGGAAGGATGGGCTGGTTGCTGTTATGGGGATTGACAAGCCTAGTGGAGTGGAGTGAGGTGGGTGGTTACGGGGTCGCCGTCGTCCCATGGGATCATGGACGAGGTTGAAGCCCGGATGCGGCTCTCGGCGGGAAAGCAGGGCGGCGCCGTTCCGTATCGGGGTTCCGAGCCGGCGTCCCGGCACTGGTAACGAAACTAGGCCACATGCGGCTCCGGAACCTACTCGCCACAAAGCATTTCCCGACCGACGCCTTTCCACGACATCGAACCAAAAAGGAGGAGGAAATTAAATCTGGGAGACGAAAGCTCAAGCGTGTGTCTTCGGTTCCTAAAAAGGGCTGGAGGGGATTGCGAGCTGGACGCCTACAAAGACAAGAACGGCCACGGCTTGCTCCCCACGGATGCTCCAGGAACGGGAGGCACAGACAGCAAGGCAAGTTGTCGTGTACATGTATCTTTCGACGTCTTTTCTTTCTTTCTTTCTCATCTGGGAACGGGTTTATCTAGGGTTTGGAGTTTAGAAGGGCGAAGGGGCGTTAAGAATTTTTTTTTGGGGGGGGGGGAGGGACACGATACCAGAACTACCATGTTTCAAACAAACTTTTAAACATTCAAGCCATTGCATGCTTTCCACTATGCATGAATCCGAGGGCAAGACTAGTGGGATACGATGAGCCTTGGTTACTTCAACACTTCAACGAGGATCAAGATACAAGGGAGGACTGAGCGAGCGGCAAGCGAAACACCCCGGTAACTCCATTTTCTATCAGCTCTAGAAACCGAACCCCCCCAGCCATCCCATCCTTATAAGAAAAAAAAGCCGTGGTATCTCAAGACGGGCAAAAAAAAAAAAAAAAAAGACAATTACCTCCCCCGTTTCCCTTTCCTTTTCCTTTTGCCATCACCCAAACGCATAGCCACATGAACAAAAAAGCACAAATAGTATTGGAAAACAAAGGAGCAAGACGGAGAAGAAGGGAGCTCAACAGCTCTTCGTGACCCTCCACACCGCGAGCCCCCTTCTCCCCACCACCCTCTTCAGCGTGCCCCACACGCCGTCCTCCGCCCAGTCCAGGTCGTCGAGGTTAAGGTGCCTCCTCGTCCTCCAGACCTCCCTGAAGCGTAGCCCCGCGAGGCCCTTGTTGGGTAGGTACGGGTCGAGCCACTCCGCCGACGTGGGCGCGACGAGATACGTCCCGTTATCCTCCTTCAGGTACTCCTTGTTCCTCCTATCAGCTGGCACATCGCATGTCGCCAGTCCGTCTAAGAGATCGAGGAGGTCATCGCCGGGGAGCCCCATGACGTCGCGCGTCGTGAGGACCTCGTTCTTCCCATTCAGTAGCCATATCGGGGGCGAGTACGTCTTCCACCAGACGGCCTGCGTGGCGTCGGGCTGGGAGCTCATGAAAACCTGGGCTGGTATGATTCCACCCTGGTGGTACGTCCCCATCAGGACGCCAAGGGCGAGGTTGAAGATGATCCAGGCGGCCGTGAAGAGGCGGAACGGGATCCGGCGGGAGGGGAGGCGGACGGAGGAGAGGATCAGCGGGACGGTGGGGAGGAGGAAGCGGGCTTCTTGGTGCTGGAAGACGGAGAGGACGACGATGCCCGAGATGGCGGAGTAGAGGCGGAGCGAGAGGTGGGGATTCGCGAGGAGGAGGGTCGCGGGGCCGAGGAGGAGCGGGAGGTTGGCGAGGAGGTGCTGGTACCACGGGTGGAGGCCATGCTGGGCGAGGTTGGCGGGGGACACGTTGTACTGGAGGTTGTTGAGCGGCGTGATTACGGGGCGGAAGATGACGTCGGCCCAGGAGATGGGGCCCGGCGTGTAGAAGGCCGTGTCGAGGACGATGGCCAGGAGGGCGGTTGCGAGGCCTGCCAGGAGCATGACGGCCAGTGACATGGGTCTTTGACTGGTCAGCAATCGGCATCCCCCAAGAGTCGGGGTGACAGGGGGCGCGTACTTATTGATGAGGTGGGGTATTAAGCGGACGCCCGGGAAGACAAGGAATGCTGGGAAAGTGATGCGATTAAAGATACCAAAAACGGCGATTATGCCTAAGATGGTGCTTGCGAGAAGGGAAGAGCGTTGCTGTTGAATGTTAGCATCATGGCTTCACTTGGACGGCCTCGGCGCCAAGAACGGCCCCATGTATGGGCGACACCGCGCCGAGACCAAGACCGGGCCTAACTCACCGGAGCCTCCACAATGCGCTGAACGAGAACCATGCTCCACGCCACGATGAGCGTCTCGACCGAGTTTGAAAAGGTGTGCGTCTGGTACGTCCACGTGACGTACGAGGACGCGACGAGCAGGACGGCGATGCGGCGGTGGCGCGGCGAGTGGATGAGCTCGTGGATGGCCCAGTCCTCGAGGACGAAGCTGATGACGAACATGAGGACGCGGAGGGTCCAGAAGACGGCGATGGGCGGCATCTCGCCGGGCTGGCCCCGGCCGATCCAGAGCCATTGCAGGAGCAGCATGGGCAGCCCGTAGACGGGCCAGAGGGGGAAGACGCTTCGGATGGGGTTGTCGCTTGTGAATTCCCATGTGTGGCGGACGGGGTAGCTGAAGATTTGGCCTGCCGCGCATGTTAGTACAGTCTGTAGCTTGGTCGTTTGCGGTAGCTGGTGTCGAGCGGGTCGCCGCGCGCCCAGGGGCGGAATCCAGGTGTTCTTTTCTTCTCGCAGTCGCGATGCTGGGCAGGAGCTGTCCGCAAAGGCAGAATCTGGCGCAACAAAAGCAAGAAGCAGCCGAGAGACCAGACGTCGGAACCCGCACCTCTACCCGCGCACTAAAGAAACACCGACAAAGCCGCCAGGACAGCAGCGACAGAACGGAGCGCAGCTCTTACCTGCAATAACCTCGGGGCCTTGGAAGTTCTCGTCCGGATGCAGATAACTAGGAGAGAGTGCGAACCAAAGCCGCACGAGCACGAGCAGCAGATACACGCGCCTCCACATTGTCCCAGTCTCTTATCCTGATCCTTGCTCCCCTCTCTTCCTTTTCGGCGCCGGATCTCTGAGTGTCGAATCGCGGGGAACTGTTCAGTTGCAGAGCGAAAGAGGACATTGAGTGATCGCACGAGGGGCCGGGTCGCATATGAGGAGCCACTCGGTCATGGTCTTGCCAGGGCGCGATGGGAAGCAGACGAGACCGGCGCGACCTGGGGCACCCGGGATGTCTTAGGGGTGTGTTCGCCGGGGTTTTGCGCGGGGTCGTAAAGGGGTCAAGTTTCTTCTCGTTTCGTCCTGTGCGACAAAGGCGCTCCTATTCCAGGGGTCTGTCGCAGTCGAGAGGTCTCGCCGTGGGTTTGAGAAACGAGCAAAAGATCCGGGATTTCTTTTGCGGCACTGGAAACTCCCGATGGGATATGGGTGGGGAGGCGGATGGGTGACCAGACCAGGGGGGGGGAGGAGGGGTTGAAGAGGGGAGAAGAGGAAGACGCGGAATTATATCATTCGCTGTTTGGACTTTTTGGGTCCGTGACGCGACTTTGATCATGGCTGGCCCCAGGTCCGTTGCGGAATGGCGCCAGCGGTGGCCCTGGGCAGGTAGGCTCCAGCGACCCACAGCGGGCCCGCTTGCTTGGGGGGGAGGTGGGGGGGGGGGGGGGGGGGAGGAATGAGATGGGGAAGGGCAGTGCAAGCATCGGGCGGCGGCCGCTCATTGGCTCGTTCCTGCCAGCTGGCCCCTTACACCAAAAGGAGGACCGCAAGTTGGGGAACCCAGGAACTTGTTCCCCCTGGCACGTCTACAGGGGGGCTTCAGATTAAGCTAATTACGGCCGTGATGGAGTTCCTTGGCTCTCGTGCATCATTATTAATGGAGACCGTGACTGTCGAGGTTTTCAACTCTATCTGGGAATAGCCTGCCTCTTGGCGGCGCTGTCCGTATATTCCGTCCAGAGGTCAGACACGGCGCCAAGACCCGGATGTCGGCGCCACGGAGATGCAACGGGGACGGACGTAATTCCCACCATCCCCATCGCAGGCGGGCTGTAACCAAGGGGGACGACGGCGGACGCAGGCACAGCATTGATAATAATGGCACAACCCGCTGACCCGCGCGCCTGTTGTCCATACGCCCTCGGACGAACCTGGCGCCATTCCGGCCGTTTAGAGATGGCTTTTGTTAGTTCCAGACAAGGCACGGATGCGAGAGGCGGACCGCTTGCGAGGGTCAAGGCGGCCCGGCATACACCGCTTCAGGTCCGGGGCACCGGGGTGGATTGTCTCGGGCCTTTGGCATGCGTCCCTTTTCTCTCAGTCTACGAGTACGTCGGGATATGAGAGGCTTGACGTCGGGATCTCGTGATGGGGCAACCTCGACAATTCGCGACCAAGTCATAGTTCCTCCGTAGCGGTTTGGAGACCGAAGGCACTTTCTCGCCCTGTAATAGTCTCTTATCACGGGCCTTATCGCTTGGATCTATAATGTCTCACAAGGGGTCTTGTGACCGGACAGCTCGCTCTCGTAGACTTCTCGGGCGAATGGCAGAGAGAGGAACATCCCGTGACACCATCATGAAGTTATTAGTGGCCGGCAGAGGCATCTACAGAGGACTAGAAGACCCGGTTGTTCCCGTGAGTTTTGTCTCAAGAGACTGGGAAGCAGAGGTAGGCTATATTACTGGGATTCGCGGGGTTAACTCGGTCTGCTCATGATCTGGCTGGTTCCAGGAGACGTGCCGATGGCCTCTTGGGGAAGCCCACTCGAGCAAGATGCCTGCCCAGGCCCTGGCCGAGATCGCACTCCGAGTTAAAAACGAGCAAAGTGCCCTCGTGTAGACCAACACCGCCTTGCCTCAAGGCAGGCTCCGGAGCGAGGCTTGCCAAACGAGCGTGGAATTCAACCTTGAATCCGGCCTTGTGAGAAGCTCTGGGGTCCGAAAGGCCAAGAAGCGGAAGCGTGGGTGCCGTCTTCATCCCACATAAATACCAGGTACGAGGCCCAATCAAGGCCCTTTTAGAGTTCTGTGATTGCACAGGACTCCCTGGTCGACGTGGGCATACTCCGGATCCAGGCCCTCCAAGGGAACGGAGTGGGCGTTAAGGCTGCCTGCAATCCAAGCAGCACTTTGTTGGTTCGGGGGATGCGCAACTCCCATAGATGGCTTGGCCATGTTCAACACCCTTTGGTAGCCTTTTGTGCGTTCACGGAAGGCAGTGTAGCTAGGCAAGACAATGCAGCTAGACACTACGGAGTAGTAGTGTCAGCACTACGGTACAAGCCTTTTGTACATCAGTTTGGTGGTATGGATTGTGCTGGGAGAAACTCGGACTCTCCGCCTACAAATTAGCGAAGCCGCCCAGCCGTGACTGCCTAAAACTCCCCACCAGGCAGGTGCCAGCGTCCGATCCCCACACTCCAGGCTGAACAAAACCCCTCCTTCCGCGACCGACTCGAAGGGCCTCGCATATAACCTTTCGCTCCAAACCACGAAACCCGCCACCACATCTTTTGCTTTCCACTCAAGAGCCCACTTCCGCGCACCTCTCCGAGCCCAACACGCAAACTCCATCACTACTGCACCAAACCGTTCTTTCCCAGTACAGCGCATCCAAAATGGCCGACCCCAAGCCCGCCACCCAGAAGAAGACCTGGCTCGCCAGCAACGATGGCGTCGTCAAGGAGGTCGGTATGTGAACTCCCTTGGCGCCCGTCCTCGCCTCTCCGCCCATCGTCTCCCGCTGCCCCAAATGATCATGCAATGACCCCGATGCTGACTCCGCCGCCTTCACAGACCGCGCCGTAGCTGAGCGCTCCATGCTCATCAAGAATATGCTCGAGGACCTTGGCGACGCGACCATCTCCAAGGAGAACCCGATCCCCATCCCCAACGTCAACGACGCCGTCCTCTCAAAGGTCATCGAGTGGTGCGTCCACCACCAGAACGACCCCCCCACCAGCGGCGACGACGACGATGCCGCGCGTAAGAAGATGACGGAGATCGACGAGTGGGACCAGAAGTTCATGCAGGTCGACCAGGAGATGCTGTTCGAGATCATCCTGGTATGTGCGCTCCTTAGTTGTGTCCTCGCCCGCGCCGCAGCCCTTCCTCCCCCTACCTTGCCTTGCGCGGCTGTACCTCAGCGCCGCGTATCCCTACGTCGCCTCATATCACAATACGTTCTCGAACTATAGGTGCTAACAAGGAAATGTCTAGGCGTCCAATTACCTCGACATCAAGCCCCTCCTCGATGTCGGCTGCAAGACTGTCGCCAACATGATTAAGGGCAAGTCCCCCGAGGAGATCCGCAAGACCTTCAACATCACCAACGACTTCACCCCCGAGGAGGAGGAGCAGATCCGCCGCGAGAACGAGTGGGCCGAGGACCGTTGAGCAGCTACCCACGACGACGTTTATGTTTTTGACCGCATTTTATTTCCTTTGTCGTTTTGCCGTTGGGAGGGGGAGGGGATGATCGGAAAATTCGATATGATATCCGAATAAACGAAACCACGAAGGTTTTGAGCACGCTGTGTTTTTCTTTGCCTTGTTTCCCAGTTTCATGGATTTCATGATTGAAGTGAAAATGGAATGGGCTTTTGGGACCGCGAGGTCTGCGATACGTCGTGTTGTTGGAAGGATGGGCCTGGAGGTAAGGGCCGGATGAGGTCCCTGTATCGTTTCTCGGGCAGCATTTAGCTCTAAAGAGAAAATTATTACACAAGCTATCCATTCGTGTGCTGGCTACGTGAACGTTTTCCCTTGTATATGACCGAGGCTTGCGGTTCGGAAACCCGATGATAAGAGAGGCACCAATGTAAAGGTTGCTCCCGTATGGTGGACGGTATGGCAGACCTATGGCTATCGATCAGAGGGCTGTTCACGCAACTTCGGCCCATGCCTAGGATCCCAGGCTCGAAAGCACATTACGCTGGCAACCTGGATATGGACACGTAGGACACCTGCACGGCAGACGAAGACGGTCTCCTCTCGCACATCACGAACATACGCTTGATGCCCACGCCTGCAAGACAAAACGAGACCATTCTTCATCGTCCTAAACACAATGCAACACCGTCCTCATTTCCGTTCCATTTCCCGAAGTGCCGCTACCAAAAGGGAGGTTCCAAGACATAAAACCGTTGTTTGATTTCCCCCTTCTCTAAACCTTGTCCTTTTATTTCTTCCAGGCGGTATCATGATAACGTTTCCTCTTCCCCTCGCACTTTGCTTCCAATTCCCTCACGGAAAGCCCGGTCCCATTTTCCCGCCTAGTTCTCCCCAGCGGTTCACAGGGGTGAAGGTTGTCTTAGTCCATGGCCATGGTTTTCGATTCCAGAGGTGTAGGGTTGGACGAGTGAGGGGTGTTTCGTTCGAAGGGCGAGGCGAGAGAATGGGTGAGGTGGGCTCGTTGCGGCGTTTAGATGCCGATGCGGGTCTTGCGCCAGTGCCTCCGCTTCGCGTTGTACCTGGGGGAGGGAGAGCAGCGTTAGCCTAGGTCCTGCCGGCTTCGCGCCCTATCCGTCGACCGCGAGCTTTGATCCGAGAATCCCCGTCTGGTGACGGGGTCTCGGCTCGGTCTCCTCCACCTCTTGACTTGAAGCCCTCTTGGCTGAAATCGGACGGGTTAACTCGATAGATCGTACCTAATGGTGTTGTTCGTCCTGAGGCGGATCCAGTGGGGGATAGGCCTGTTCTGCTTCTGGGCCTTCGCAAGCTTCTGCTTGGTACGGAAAGACTTGTGGCTCTATATCCGGAGGAAAAGAATACTCGTCAGCGATATTCTCCTGCAAGCGCTTTTCCGAGGGACAACGACGCATTGCCCGTCGCGACCCATCACATCCCCCTCCCATCGCGCCGCATGCAACACCCCATCGCGCCGGCCGCAATGGCGAGGGAATCGACGACAGGTATAGAAATTCGAGCTTTGAAGGCGGGACTGCACATACCGGCATCTTGACGGACTCGGCTTGACGGTTGGCGAGTCGGAAAGAGGTGAGGTGTGCTGGTGATCGAATGGTATGACGGAAGCAGAGATAGGAAATTCCGAAATTTGCTTGAATGAGGGTTTGTGGCCCAGCGGAGGGAGGGGGCGCCGCGCGCCCATTGGTCGGCGCAGACCCGCATTGCACGTGCCTTGCTGAGAAATGTGCAAGCCACAGCTTGAGGGTGAGGTCTGTGGCTGGCGCGTCTTGTGGAGCTGCGCCAAGCGCCCTCTCTGTGGCAGTGCGCCAAGTGCCGTCGCCGGGTAGGGATGCGTGGATCGCCAAGCCAAGACTCCGAAGGGCGCTGGGACTCTTTGTGTGAGGTTGCCCCTTGGCGAGCAAGGACACGACCGCGTCTTCTCTTTTTTCGATAATTTCCTTGCGATACCCGCGTGCGAGACCTGGAGCCTGCGCTGACGACTTCGCATCCGCTATTCGACCTGCGACGCGACTCTCACATTGCCCAAAGGCGATTTGCTACTCCAGCCAAGGCGCCCTCTTGACACTTGGCCCCGTGAGCCTATTGAGCGGCCTCCCACGTGAACGCACTCCTTTTCGAGCGGCGCCTCGGCCACTAGGCGCTGACCCCCTCAACGAACTCTTCATACGGCTCCGCGACTTACGACGGCCTCACATCTACAATGGGCAACTCGGTGTCGTGGCTATCAGGCCTGCTGTGGGCGAAGAAGGAGATTAGGATCTTGATATTGGGCCTGGTATGCGCGACCTTGGAGCGGCCCATCGCTGGCGACGACCGGAGGAAAGGATGGAGCTGACTGGGCTGCTAGGACAACGCGGGAAAGACGACGCTTCTATACAGGCTCAAGGTACGTTGCCCCGCAGCACGCCGAGGCGGTGGCGGTGGCGCTAACGCATCGCAGGTCGGCGAGGTTGTCACGACGATACCCACGATAGGCTTCAACGTCGAGTCAGTAAAATACAAGAACCTCAACTTCAACGTCTGGGTACGTATCTCCCTCCCCTCCCCCCCCCCCAACCTCCCGTCCACAACACCCCCTAACAACCATCAGGACCTCGGAGGCCAGACCAGCATCCGCCCCTACTGGAGGTGCTACTACGCCAACACGGCGGCCGTCATCTTCGTCGTGGACTCCACGGACATCGAGCGGCTGCAGACGGCGTCGGACGAGCTAGCGGCGATGCTCAACGAGGACGAGCTAAAGGACGCGGCGCTGCTCGTGTTCGCGAACAAGCAGGACCAGCCGGGCGCCAAGGGCGCGGCGGAGATATCCGAGGCGCTGAGGCTGGGGGAGCTGAGGGATCGGAACTGGACTATCGTGGCGTGCTCGGCGGTGGACGGGACGGGTGTTGATGAGGGGATGGATTGGTTGGTGGTGAGTTTCCACTGGGGGCCTTCCCCTCTCCTACCGTTCCTTCCGCGCGTGTAGGAATAAAGCTTGGTGATGGATCGCTAACTTCGTTTTCAGCAAACGGTTAACCAGGAGTAACGACATGATAGAAACGCCGGGGTTGGGGACTCTTGGGCTGCGTGGGCGGTAGGAAGTCACGACTTTTTGCGCTTCTTTTCTTTTCTGTACAACAAAGATACTACAGCTTATCTTATAATAATACCCTCGTCCACCGCCGGCCGGGGTTCCTGGCTACATGGTGGGCGCCTCACTCGGTGGCCTGGGGCGTGACCAGCGACCCAAGCGTTGGATGTTCTAGGGTGACTGTTTCGTAAAGTATTTTGGGTGAGACAGGGAAAGGGTTATTCAGGCTCGTGTTGACCAAATTTTCCCCCCAGGGTCTAGCGTCAGAGTTGGACATCTACGGGGTGTTGAGAAGTCGGTGATCTCTCTGGAAGATAGACACACATGCAGACGCAAGATCGCAGCCCAACGTGAGTAGATGTTTGGGGCTAGAAACACACCGCGTCTTCCTTCATGTGGCCCTGACAGTTGCTCTCAAAGTCCGGGCCCTAGCGCCGAAGGGGATAGGCTTGTGGCTTGGTAAATATATACGAAGGGGAGGTGATCCTGGACCGCTGTTCCAACACAAGACACATTCACATGGCGTGCTGCGGGGCTCACGGCAGATCTCAGTGATGATCGGTAGGACCCTCTGCCTCCGGGGCTCATGGCTAATGGAAAACACGGGAAAAGAAAATCCAACTACGAGGTATGTTATCACATCATAGACGCCGATGCGGAGGAGACGCTCCCGGGTCACTCCCCGCCCGCTTCCGGTGAGGAGACGGCACTGACACGCGATGCCGTGGCCATGTATAGCCCAGCGCAGCCGGAGAGGTTGCGTTCGGCTTGCGGGGTCCGAGTCCGAAAGCCGAGACAACTCTGACGAGCAACGCTTTATGGCGAGAGCCTACATCACCGCATCGCAAACTGTGGGGAATGGGGGGGCCGGGTAGGGGCCGGCCAGGGTCTTGATGAGCCCATGTTTCCCGATCTTGGTGGGGGGCGAGCTATGGATGGCGCGCTGCTTGGGCGGTGGACGAACAGTGGAGTCGGGTAAGCAGAGGGCATGGCGCCAGGCGGGAGACCGGAAGACAGCAGGACGTCAGCGGAACTCATTCCGCATGCGTCGAAGCGAGGGGGACGTAGGCATGTAACCGCGGGGAGTGGATACGTGGACAGGATGAGAGAAGATGAGAGGCGAGGAGATAGCACCGTTGCGCAGGTCGGCGACCTGCATTGATGTCACGACTGGGGGTACGGCAGAAACAAGATAGTCGGTTTGTCATCCAGAGATGGATAGACTAAGATGGGCAGCCGGAGAGTAAACCACAAGTGATGACATGTCCATCCTCCACGGAAGCAAAGAGAAAAAAAAGGCTGCCGGCACCCAAGGCAAAGGGACTCTCGGGACCTTCGAAGCGGGGCGGAAGCTTGCTTACAAAGTAGAAATGCCGGCGGGGGGGCCGGGGAAAGAAAGCCGGGGCTTCGGATGCAGCACCCGGCGACTTTCCCCAGTCTCCAGGCTAGTAGATGCGCCAGATCGATATGGGCAGCGGATCGGTGCGCCGGCTTCGCTATCAGCCTCACATCGGGCCCCGTTTATTACTCAGTGTCGGTGCCGCTGGTTCGCATCCACGCGCGTGTGCCTCGCATGTAGGCAGACCAGATATACTCTCCGTCTGAGAATCTGCACCTTCCCCGCCAAGCGCAGGCACGCACCTCCGTCGCAGCTCCTGCCCGTCTGACATCGGCGGGTTGGTTGTGCCTGCCCTCGGACTGCCTGTTGCCCTCCCCCGATTGGCCCCACTTCACCCCGCCGGAGCCGGTACTTGTGGGGCTCCAGGCACGTACCGGATCCGCGCTAATCCAAGCGGCAGTCGCGGATCCGCCTCTGTTCGTTCTAGGGGGCTCCTTCTCCGTTGATCGCAAGCGTGGCATGTTTCGCCGTGGCCTTCCCTGTTCTGAGCTACAGTTTCCCTACCTTGGTCGTACGGCTGGCGGCGGCGCTTGGGCTTGTTCCCCCGCGTCCCCGGCTCACAGGGATACATGCGCCCTGCAAGCACCTTGCGATACGTGGAGCCGGGTACCAAGGGTATCCAAGGGCCTTGGTTTCTGCTGGCTTTGGGATGCCCACGTCGCTGTGGACCCGGCTTCGTCCGTCTTTGCGGGTATACTCAGCTTCGGCGACTTTCCAGAGACGTAGGCATTCGGATACGCTACAAAGTCTCGCGCGTCATTGGTGCCCCGTCGGAGCGTTGATATGGTAGCCTGTGAGCCTCGGCCGCCGCGAGGGCCGCGTCTTCACGTCTTGATAACCGAGTTCCGGATCGCAAATTCCCGTCTCCCTAACCCCCCACGCGCTCTTCTCCGCAGTTTGATCTGGCCTGTATGGAGCTATCCTTGTAGTCCGTATGCCTTGCGTACAGCGTGCCCGGGAACTTTGTATATCCTCCTCCTGCCATCTCTTGACCCGAAGCATCCCCTCCACCACCGCGGACTAACAAGACCGAGACCAGGCCTACTCTCCCGCCTCCATTCAACGACACAATCAACGAGACCTACGGAACCACTGCTCACCATGGGCGCCCAAGATACCCCCGCCTCCACCTTACGGTACAACGTGAAGCCGACGTACACCGCCTCCGATGGAGCCCCCGTAGAGAGCCCCGGCGCCTTCCAGCGCGTCGGCCCAATGGGCCCCCTGCTGCTCCAGGACTTCCACCTGATCGAACGGCTCTCGCACTTCGACCGGGAGCGCATCCCCGAGCGCGTCGCTCACGCCAAGGGCGCCGGTGCCTACGGCGAGGTATGCCCGTCCTTGATTCTCGGGTGAGCTGCGCTAACACCGGCTGCGGTTCGAGGTGACGCACGACAAAAGCGACATCACCTTCGACATGCTCCTCGGCATCGGCAAGAAGACCCAGTGCATGGCGCGGTTCTCCACCGTCGGCGGCGAGAAGGGCTCCGCCGACACCGCCCGTGGACCCCGGGGTAGGCCCCTTGCCACGTCGCTTTCTGCCCAGCCCTTACTGATGGCTCCCAGGCTTCTCGAGGGCAACTGGGACTGGGTCTTCAGCAACACGCCCATCTTCTTCATCCGCGACCCGACAAATTTCCCCCTCTCCATCCACACCCAGAAGCGCAACCCGCAGGGCAACCATGTTCTGGGACTACCTCTCCACCCATCAGGAGTGCGTCCACCAGCTCATGCATCTCTTCTCCGACGGCGGTACCCGGGTCAAGCCCGACGGGTCCTACATCTACACGCAGGTCCACATGAAGACGGGCCAGGCAGGGCGACAAGACCTTCACCAACGAGGAGGCGTGCAACACGTCGGCCGAGGGTCCGGAGCGGGTGGGCGAGGCGGTGTACGACGTCTCCGCCGAGGTGGCGAGGAAGAGGGCGTATGGCATGTCTGGGAGGGTGGATGCTGGGCTTGGGGCTAGATTGAGGGAGGAGACGGAGAGGGAGGTCAGGGGAGGCGCTGCGACTGCTCCTTTCTGGTAGTGAACGATGTTATTCTATTTCTGACTATACGGTCGTGGTATCTTGAG
This sequence comes from Sordariomycetes sp. B11D1, assembly GCA_025503055.1. Lineage (NCBI taxonomy): Eukaryota > Fungi > Ascomycota > Sordariomycetes > Sordariomycetes sp. B11D1. Next base: position 76,893 of record JAMFQS010000009.1, on the reverse strand, counting down.
GGGTGTTGGAAGAGGCGACTTGGCTCAGAAGCAGCCGCAGCAGTCTAGGCACTCGAAGCAGCAGAGGCCCGCGCAGATGCCGACGCAGATGGCCTGGCGCGCGTTAGTCCGAGTTCCCCCTCGTTGCGCAGAAAGTGTAGACCGAGTTCCAAGCCAGGGGGCGGGGGGAGAAGACGAATATGAGGGTTCAAGTCTGGTGCCCGGGGGAAGGGGGGATGTTGTCTTGGAGATCGGTGTCCGGGAGCTGGGAAGGGCGAAGAAACGGGGTTGGGGCGAGGGCCACTTACACCGGCATCGCCTCCGCCTCTCAAGCTTGACCTCGGCTGCATGAACATGGGGAGCTGCGGCGTCTTTTCTCTGATCAACATCACGTCTCTCCGTACCAAGGAAAGAGTTTTTTGTTCCTTGGGATTCTCACATACGGGCTGTTCCGTCACCGTCCGGTCCTCCACCGTGGCCTCGGCCCGCGCATCCGCTCTCGACTCGGCCACCCTCGCGTCCCGTGGCTTCTTCACCTCCGTCTTGCCACCCATCCTATCCGAAGGAACCATCGGCAAGGCCTCTCCTTGACTCCGTGTCTTCCTTCTCTATTCCTCTTCGCCGACCGTCTTCCGTTCGGCTGCTCGGCGGCTGTGTCGCGAGGCGTGAGAACAGCTGGGAGGTTGGGCCGCGGGGTACGTCAAGGACAAAGATTTACATCGCAGGACGGAAAGCACCGAGTCGGGACACGGGAGTGCTCCAGTTATATATAACCGCAGGCTTCCCAAAAACAGGGTCACCCCCCAATTCCGGCGCTCATTCCAGACCTGCATATCCAGGCTTAAGAATGACCAACACGCCCGCGCCTCGCTATCCCCTTTCCTGTGCGCCCCCGTCTACATCCTAACCCCCGTTCCCTATATAGCTCAAGTCCACGTGTCAGGAGGAAGCACAGGGACAGGGGGGTTAGACGAAAGAGGAGAGAGGGGGAAAAAAAGGGGGGGGGGAAGGGGTGGTGTATGACCGCATCCACGCGCAAAATACCACCTTGGTGACACCTCCCACCTGATTCCCGACGTCGTGTGACGCGAAACCGAACAGCTTCGGAGCGCTTTTCTCTATCTAGGATCCCAGGGAACACAATGTTCCAGATTCATTGTGGCTCGAGTCTCGATGTCCCGCGTGCTGCGCTCCTGTAGAACTCGCGTGTTTTGGGCGTTACGGGTTCTTTCTGGTGTCCTGGGTCCGGGTGGGTGTTGCGGTGTAAGGTCTTGTCGGCGTGGCTCCGCGTAGACTCGGCGAACCTCCCACTGGGGCGAGGGCGAGGAGGCCGGCTGCATACATGTAGCCACCGTTGAATCAGTCTCTTTAGACGGGCCGAGCATTCATGGTTTTTACTTGAATTAAGATAGACCATTCGGCTAGACAATGTATTCAGACTAAATAGATTAATACCTTCTAACACCTTCAAGCATTAAACGCCCCGTCGTCCTTTCTCATGCCAAACATAGAAGCGCAAAGCAACCAATCATAACGCATAACCATTCCCTCGCTCCCTTTAGTCGTAGAGCTCCTCGTCATCCCCCATAACCTCATCCATGGCATCATCTCCCTCGTCAGTATCCATCTCCCAGTCCGGCTCCAGGCTCCCCTCCCGGTGGTTAGGCAGCACCGTAATCTTCCCATCCTCAAGCCTAACCCTCGCCTCCTCCCCGTCCTTGATCGCCCCCTTCAAGATGTGAATCGCAAGCTTGTTCAGCACCTCCTTCTCAATCAACCGCGCAAGAGGCCTCGCGCCGTACGCCGGCGAGTACCCCGCGCTCGCAAGGTAATCCTTCGCGTCCTCGTCCACATCGATCAATACCTTGCGGTTATTGTCGTTCAGGCGCGCCTGCACCTCTGCGATCCGCAGGTCCACAATGTTGCGGATCTCGTCGCGGCTGAGCCGGTTGAAGATGACGGTTGAGCTGATGCGGTTCAGGAACTCGGGGAGGAAGTAGTTCCGCAGCGCGTTGAGCACCAGCTCCTTTGTCGTGGGGTCGATCTTGCGGCTGCGGTTCGTGGACCGCGTGAGGTACTCGGCGCCCAGGTTCGACGTCATGACGACGATGCAGTTCCGCGCGTCTACCACGCGGCCCTGCCCGTCCGTGATGCGCCCGTCGTCCATGAGCTGGAGCAAAACGGTGAGCACCTCCTTGGCCGCCTTCTCCACCTCGTCGAATAGCAGGATGGAGAACGGCTTGCGCCGCAGCGCCTCCGTCAGCTGCCCGCCCGCGTCGTGGCCCACGTACCCTGGCGGTGCACCAATCATCCGGCTCAGCGCGTGCCGCTCCTGGTACTCCGACATGTCGAACCGGATCATGGCCTTGGGATCGTCAAACAGGAACTCAGCAAGCGCCTTGGTGAGCAGCGTCTTGCCCGTACCCGACGGGCCGCAGAAGAGGAAGCTGGGCGGCTGGTTGGGGTTGCTGAGGCCCGACCGCTGCAGCCGGATTGCGTTGGCGACGGAAGCAACGGCCTCGCGCTGCCCGACGACGATCCGCCCGAGCTCCTTCTCCATGTTGACGAGTTTCTCAATCTCCGACGTCTTTAGCCTCGTCACGGGGATCCCGGTCCAGCGGGACACAATCTCGTTGATGTTGTCGACGGTGACCACGTCCGTAACCATGGGGCTGTCTTCGCCATCGGCCGTCATGCTGAGCGAGGCGTCGGCCGCCGCCTTCCTCGCCTCCAGGTCCTTGATGACCTGTTGCTGTTCGGGAATGGCGCCGTACTTGAGGTCGGCCGCCTTGTTGTGGTCATTGTCGTACTCCGCGTCCTCGAGCCGCTTCTTCAGGTCGTCGAGCTTGACCTTGGCAACATGAATCTCCTCGCTGCGCTCAATCTCGCGGTGATACTTCTCCTTGAGCGGCGCGAGCTCCTCCTCCACATTCTTGGCATCTCTGCGCGCCTCGGCAAGGCGGTGCTGAGACGCCTCATCCTTCTCCTTCTCCAGGGCCTTGATCTCGATGAGGTACTGGTTCAGCCTACGCTCGAGAGAGTCGATGATCTCGGGCTGGGATTCCCGCGCGACGCGGACCGCAGCGGCCGCCTCGTCGACGAGATCGATAGCGGAGTCGGGCAGCCGCCGGCTGGTGAGGTACCTCGCGGCGAGGTTCGCGGCCGCCACAAGCGCGCTGTCGAGAATCGTAACACGGTGGTGGCGGTCGTATCGCTCCTTGAGGCCACGGAGGATAGAAACTGTTTCGGCAATGGTCGGCTCCTTGACGAGGACCTGCTGGAAGCGCCGCTCGAAGGCGGCGTCCTTTTCGACGTACTTGCGGTATTCGGCGAGCGTTGTAGCTCCAATGCAGTGCAGCTGGCCCCTCGCCAGCATGGGCTTGAGTAGGTTGGCTGCATCCATGCCGCCCTCGCCGGACGACCCGGCACCCATGAGAAGGTGGATCTCGTCGACGAAGAGCACAATAGTGTCCTTCGAGTCCTCAATCTCTTTCAGGACGCCCTTCATTCTCTCCTCGAACTCACCGCGGTACTTGCTGCCGGCAACAAGAGCGCCGACGTCAAGCGAGAGAAGCTTGCAGTGCTTTAGGTTGTCCGGCACGTCTCGATTGGCGACGCGCTGGGCGAGGCCCTCGATGACGGTCGTCTTGCCCACACCGGGCTCTCCGATGAGGACGGGGTTATTCTTGGTTCGCCGGCTGAGAATCCGGATGACCCTTCGGATCTCCTCTTCCCGGCCAATGACGGGGTCGATCTTCTTGTCGCGGGCCATGGCCGTCATGTCAATCGTAAACTTGGCCAGGTTCTCATGCTCCTCCTCAGTATCGGCCGTCTTGGAATCCACCCTCCTCGTCCCGCGGATCTCGCGCACCGCGTCCTGCACCAGCTTCGGCTTGGGAATCAGGCCCTCCTTGAGCATGGCCTGGATGTTAACGTCCTCCGACAGCGCGACGATCAGGTGATCGACGCCAATGTACGTGTCCCTCTGTATCTTCTGCAGCTCGTTCGCCTTCTTGAGCACGGCGTGGAACGATGGCGCGAGACTGACGTTCTCCGGGGGAGGATCCTGGCTCGGCAGGCGCACGAGGCTCTTCTTCAGCGCCCGGTCGACAATCTGAGGGTCGCCGCGCGCCCGCTCGATGACCTGCCTGAACATGGTCGTCGAGGCCCCGGGCACGGCGTTCTGCTGGTCCTTGGACTGGTCGGGGGGAGGGTCGAGGAGGGAGTTGGCGAGGTGAACGGGGAGTAGTTGGGAGTGACCGTATTGCTCAGCCAGGGCCATGGCGTCCTCGACGGCCTTCTGGCCCCGGTCCGTGAACTCCATGCGTGCGCTCATGCTGTTGGTTGTTGCTGTGTCGTTCGTATGTACTCGGGGTTATTGAGTATGGGGAAGTGGCCCACAGGCCCGGAAAATGTATGTAGTTGTTCGTCAGGTATTAAAATTGAGGGTGGGGAAATCTCTCGTTCGCTGTTGGAGAGGCCCTCTGTTATTTGCAGAAAAATGTGTGTACAAAGAAAGGGATGATGGTTTCTTGCTGGGACGGTGGAAGGAATCAGGGTAATTTATCTCGACGCAGGGCGGAAATCCGTGCCCAACGGCGGAGCTTTGGGAGCAAGGGAGAGAGACTTCCAGGAGCTGGTAGTGGGCTGATGCCCCTACGAGAACGGGCTCGCCGGTACCACGAACCTTCCAGAGCGGGCGGGAACCCGCCAGAAGGAGCTCCCGCAATGGTGATGTCACCCCCGCTAGTGGGGCAGCCACGGCCCCGCCTGTTGGCTGCAGCTCCGCTTGCAGTGGGACACCCGATGCGCCTTATCGGAAAGTTTATCATCACGTGATATATCACGTGTAACGACCTCGCGACCGGGGACCGGATTTTTTTCGCGATAGCACGGATCCGCTCCAAGACAGCGAGCGTCCCAGCCAGCGCAACGCATAGCCACCCACGACACCTCCTCGAAATCCGGCGGCACCCGGAAACCCCGAACGAGAACCCGCGCCACAGCCCCATCACATGATGAGCGCCGTCCCGTTGTCGAGGCCGCTGACGGTCGACCGGCTCGCCGTTGGTGTGTCCAGGATCAGCGTGCGGCACGGGCACTACAAGCCGCGCTACAGGAAGCCGCAGCCGGAGCTGACGGGGTACCCCGAGGGACACGGCGAGAAGATCTGGATATTCAGCAATGTGCGGTCGAAGCAGGTGGTGTACTCGCATGACCGCGTCCTGGACGTACGTACCCACCCCTGAGGCACCCAATGGCATTACAGGGCATCATGGAGGGAGGGCTCTTGTACGGGGACACTAGGGAGAGAGACGACTTGTGCTGACATGTCTTCTTCCCGTTCGCAGGTCTACAAGGCCCTCAAGCAGATCCCCTTTTCGGCCAAGAAGGCGCGCCCCGCCAAGATCCGCAAGGACCTCTGGAAGCACCTCGCGATGGTCGAGTTCCCCCCGGGTAAAGGCACCGTCGGCCAATCCGTCTTCGCCAAGCTCCGCGAGTTCAACCGGCGGCACCTCCTAGAGTGGGACGACAACCTGCTCTTCGAGGACTCGGACACTACCAACGCCCGCAAGGTCCTCACGAGGCAGGAGCGCGGCAAGAAGATCCTGGAGCAGAAGGAGAACGCCATTGCGGACCTGGCGGCCGTGCTGGCGGGGAGCGGGAAGTCGAACTGGATCCGGGAGGAGGTGAAGGAGGGGGATGCGCCGCGTTTGTGTGAGGCGACGGTTTACTGGGCTAATGGGATGGACAGGCACCATGCGACGAAGTGGTCGGAGAACGTGAAGCACGGGTTGTTGCCGAACGGCGTGGACTGGTCGGCGGAGCCGGGGTCGGTGGAGCCGTCGAGCGAGTTTACGCTTCTGTCGGAGACGCCTGCCAAGCCGGAGAAGGCGTGAGCGGGCACCTGCGGGTGGGATCAGACTAGACCTAAGGTTTTGCGAGGACGGTGGTTGAGAGAGCGGCCCGTTTGTTTCCATTAGCTACCGCTTAGACGGCAGAGGACGCGAGGATGTCATGGGCAGGGAGTTTACTACATGTACGATAAGTCGGCAATGTATCAATGCGTATCAACAATTCATTTCAACGGATGATCGTCCTAGCTTTGCGTTCTGCCTAAGGGAAAATCAAACATCTCACTTGCTGCCTTCCTAATGCGTCTCCGTCTCTCACCAAAGAGCTTAATACATAACGACGCTCAGTCACTATGGGTCCCGTTTGCCACATTCGTCCCATTCGTCCCGTTGGTGCCGTTGGTGCCATTGGTACCGTTCACACCGTTGGTCTCGCGCGGGGGCACCTTGAGGGCGAACTGCTTGAGATACTCGTAGTCGGCGACGTTGTCCTCGACGCACTTGCGGATGATCTTCTGGCCCTTTTCGCCGTATTTTTGGCGCCACTGCTCGTCCTCCTCCTCGCGGGTGACGGTTTTCTTCTGAGGTTAGCTTCATCATGGCACATTCCACCTTCTCTCCATGCCTCAAGGTGTCAGGGAGAGAGGGGGTAGGCGGTAGGAGAGTTATCGGGTTTGGGTTCAGGAACGACTTACTTGAGCGTGGGACCGCGGCTTCAGCGACGAGCTACTGATCGCATCGTCGTGGAACCCATTCCACTTCTCAAACACCTTGACCGCATGCTCCGTGTCCTCCTTGCTCCACTGCAGCATCTTGGGCGAGTATTCGATCCCGACCCCCTCACAATACATCCGTATCGCCGCCTCCGGATTATCCAGCATGTCGTCCGCGTCCAGCACAATCAGCTCATCCCTGTCGACCACCCCCTCGGAAATGAGGTAGTCGAACAGACGGCGCAGCTCCGCGTACCCCGCCTCGCTGGGCATGAAGAACGGGAAGCCCGTGACCTCGTCGAGGGGTGGGACGGTGCAGCGGTAGTAGCTCGGGATGCTACGGCGCGGGTGCCGGATGAGGAATGTGTACTGGAAGCGGCGGAGGGTCTCGAGCGGGACGATGGTTGGGTTGGAGGGCTCGGGGCCCGTGCCGAGGGAGAGTGAGGGGGCAATGGTCGACGGCTTTCCGTGGGGCCGGAAGAGATAGTAGGCCATGTCCTTGAGGAAGATGCGCTTGTTGTCCTAGGGGGCGTAAGTGGGCTGTCGGTGCTTCCCGGCGGACCGACGGCTAAGGGAGGGGATCGGGGAGGAGGGAGGGAGAGTGGTGAGACGAGTTCTGTGGGTGGGAGTCCTGGGGATCCTCGGGTTGCTCGCGGGGAGAGCGTAGGGTCGTTCCGGGAGGGGGAGAAGCTATAAACGACCGGTCTGGACAATCCCAGGATGCACTTGCATCCCCTCTTGCAGGGCCATGACCCCCCCAACGGGGTGACCGTGCCCTCTAGAGCCGGGTAGCAGTAGCGGGGAAAGGGATGGAAAGGGAAAAGAAGATGGAGAAAAGCAAGCCGGCTATGTAGAAGAATGAGAGAAAACGGCGGGCCGAACCTCGTTCGCACCACCTAGTATCCTGCCCATGACATCCTGGTACGTCGTGTCGGCGTACCCGCTCTTGACCCGATAAGCTTCGTCGTCCTCGAAGCGCTCGCTCAGCCGCTCGGGCCCGTAGTAGAAGGGCTCGCCGAAGGGCTCGTGCTCACACTGGAGGGTATCATGGCAGGTCATGAACACCTGTCGTCGGAGTGGTTAGAGCCCGCGAGCGATGGGGATGAGATGAGCGGGGTTATGCAGGGACCGGAGATGGCGCGGTTGTGGCTATCTGCATCTGATGTCACTCACCCTCTCGAAGGCTGTCGAGCAGGCACGTGGGTGCGTGGCGGCGAATATCGGCTTTGGCGCCATGGTAGCTAACGCTTCGGATTTATGAGGAACAAAAGATCCGGGGAGATATATGTTTATCCCGAGAAGAGGGAACGGCTTGGGTGAGTTGGAAGTGAGGCTAGGTGGGCAGAGCGCCGAGATGCTGAGGGACGCGATGTACTTGCAGTGTAAGTGTACGGTCGTGAGACGCAGAACAAGCTCGGCGAGAATGAAGAGAGAACGACAAGCTCCACGAGACAAGCGGGAAGCGGTCCGGTAGAAATACCCTTCCTCTCAAACTCGAGTACTGGAAAAAGAAAAAAAAAAGCATGGGTACATATCGTATCTTGAGCTCCGTCTACCGCGAGCTAAGATCCAACTAAAGCTCAGATGTTCCATTTTCCCCCGCCAAAACCCACGCCGGCTGCATGTACACTAGCAAGAGTACATCTCAAAAAGTCACTTTTCTCCCGCATAGATCTGGAATCACAAGCCCAGGGCAGACACACCTGACTCCCACATACTCAAACATGCATGTCACCCTCCGAGCTTGTCTCTCCCGCGCAGACGTGGCCACTGGCCCCAGATCCCACTCTCTGGTCCAGAAAAGAAGACGGGAAAACGCGCAAAGCCGCATCTCGGCAGCGAGCAGTACCCCGACGGCACCCGTCATCTACACGTCTACATCTACAACGCAACGTACGTCATAGCCTCGGCGGGCGCCCCTCACCACCCACACACCCGCGAGCCAATAGCTCCCGCCCACATGCTTCGTCTCGCGCCGCGCAAAGGTACGATCCTTACCACCCCCTCTACCACCCACAAACCTCTTGCCCTCGTTACCCGGCACCCCGTGTTGTGTCCCCCCCCCCCCCCCCCCCCCGCCCGGCCCACTTTCCTTTTTCCCTCCCCCCTTCACACACGCGCCCTTCCTCGACGTGGTGGGTGCCGCCAGGACGACCTCGGTGTCGGGTGGGGCCGGCCAATTGCCTTTTGACGCGATGGCGTTTTCGCGGGCCAGGATGGTGAGGCTGCGTAGGGAGGACGCGGGATTCGCGTGAAAAGGTTTGCTGCAGCCCTTTGGGGGGGGAATCCTCGACACCTGTCGTTTCTTCTGGCTCGTCTCGCATAGTCTGCACGGCATGGAAAGCGGATCCCGCTACCCTTGCCAAAAATAAGGACGCACCACGACTAGTTCAGTAATCCGGGAAGATATGCATGTACCTCTCCCTCCGCGCCCCACCGTGACGAAACTTGTGCCCTTGGCTTCCGCATTCAGCGCGAACCTCGCCCCTCCACCCCCGCGCGGACCCTCCTCGCCTCCTACCTCAACCTCAACCTCAACGCGATGTGAGCCTCTTATCTTTTGCATGGCCCGAGGGCCCATATATTGCGGAGAAAAAGACCCGGTAAGGCGCCCGTGCCTTGGCAAACGACGGGGGATGGGAGACGTGAGGCCTGCAAGAAGGGGGGACCGGGCGCCCGGCACGCAGGTGGCGTATCGCCGTCATGATCCAGGAACTAGCGCCGCTGCAGGTTGGGGGTACGACGGGCGTAGTGGATCGGGTAGTGGGATTCAGACTGATAGGGCGATGACACGCTTGGGGAAATGTCGCCGTCGGGGCACTCGGAGCAACGTCTCCGTTTCGAAACTTGAGGATACATACGATGTTCACTACGGTCATTAGATCCCGCACATATAGTGACATCTGACAGACATTCCGCTCACCTTCCATTCCCCGCCCATACCACATCGTAGATCCCCGTCAGGTCCTCCGGCTGTACCAGCTCCCCAACCATCTCGACGTCTGCGCAACGCCCTCGACCGCCTCATACGCCTCCCTCACCTCCGCGTCGAGGTCATAGTGGCCCTCAATCTCCACAAAGAACAGGTACTGGAACGCCTCCAGCAGGCTCGGACGACTATTAATGCTCGTCAGGTTCAGCCCCTTCTTCCTGAAACAATCCAACACGTCCGCCAACGCCCCGGGCTCCCTATGCGGGACCGTAAACGACACAAGGGACTTTGTCCCCTTTGCGGGCCCCACGGGAGGCCCCGGCGCGGGGACCTCTAGCCCCGGCCGCGACGTCTTCCTCAGGATGAAGAAGCGCGTCGTGTTGTCCTCCCTGTCCTCTATGCACTTGGCCAGCACATCAAGCCCGTACACCTTGGCCGCGATCTCGCTTGATATGGCCGCGGAGCACCCCGTCGGATCCTCCTTGACCATCTCCGCCGCGCGGCTCGTGGAGCTCACGTCGATGGTCTCCACGCCCCGGAGGTACGTCGACAGGAACACGGAGCACTGGCCCCAGGCCTGTGGGTGCGAGTACAGCCTCTGTACATGGCGCAGCCCGCTGAGCGGCTTCGTGCGCGGGCGCAAGGGGTTGGGGTCAGAGGCGGTAGGCGTCGCGGCGCCGGAGCCGCCGGCGGAGTCGTCGAGGAGGGAGGAGGCGGGGGCGTGGCTCTTGTGGCCCAAGAGGTAGTGGTGGACGTCGACGTAGGCCTCGCCGCAGACGGAGATGTCAGGGCAGGTGCCGTAGCGGTTGGCGAGGTTGTCGAGGGTGAAGATTACGGGGCCGTTGGTGGAGTTCTCGAAGGGGACGACGCCGAAGTCGGCGTCGCCTCTCTGCACGGCCTCGAAGACTTCTGCGAGGGGGGAAGAGGTAGGTCTTGACTCAGTATATGCGTTGCCTGTACGGGGGTATGTGTGGCCTGTGCATGTGGGGTGTGTGTGTGGAGGACTCCCGGTCCGTAGACTCTTGGGGGGGTACTCACCGTCGATGTTTACGCTCGGCCGGAGGTCATAGTCTGACCCCGGGAACGACTGTAACGCTGCCTTTTGCACACACGTTAGGAGGGAGATGCGCATGATACAATGGAACCGCCGGCGGGCCGGGCCGGGCCCTCGATTCGACCCACCTGGTGAGTATACGACGACACTGGGCCGAGGAACGCCACGACGAACCCCGCGATGGCGTCCCCCGCCGTGGGAGCTCCGTCCGTCATGACGGGCAGGAACCACTCGGTTGCAAAGGCGGCGACAGCCGGACGAGAACAGGAAGAGACGGCGCGGTGAGCCGGTGGCGTCTCAGGTGCGATTCATGAGCCTGCGTCGTGATACCCTGCGGCGGGGGAGAGGGAAGGCGTCAGTTTGCGCTCATTACACAAAGTATCATGGTGGCACGGGCGATGACGAACCCTTGCAGCGGTGGAGGCGGGGTAGCCTGGAAACGAACGGGCTGTCTTCCTTCTGAGTCGTGTTTGAGCGGTGGTCGCGGGGTGCTGGGGGCAGCTCTAGATGGTCGGATACATGGCTGTTGGCGCTCTCCGTGACCGGCGATGATGCCATGGAAAATCCAAAAGTTGGGCGGGTTGTGGGCTCGGCGTGGGGTTCTGTATCTCCTTAACAAAATAGTGCGTGACTACGACCTGCTTGCGATAAAGTGGTACCTTTGCTGCTAGCTTCCCTGTCCCATCCCGACGGAAAAGCCTCCGAGCTGCCGTCGAACCCTCACCAAAAAAGGCATCTCCAGCAGAACGACGAGCGCTCGCATGTAAAAACCCGCGACAACTATCGTGCTACGCGGCCCCAGGCGCACGGCGTTATTACGTGCCCCGTGCGACCCTCGTATAATCCAACCGTCCCTCTTGGCACCCAAGCCTTCGGGAAGCAAGCCCTCGGATTTCACCTGCCCGAGAGCCGCGTCCACCTGCGAGCACCCCATGAGCACTTGACTGACGGCTGGCGGGCACCGAGGTGTTTCAGGGTCCTCGTATAGCAGAATCTCACCGGGTACCTGCTCCGGGCGCCGCGGCTGCCGCTGCGTGTCTGAGCCGGGGCCGCGTTCGTCCCGGCATCTGCAATGACGGGAACTTGAGCCTGCTTCACGCTTATGCTTTATGCTTCCAGTCACAGTGTCATCACGCGAAGAGGGGAAACGCGGGGGATGTGGCAAGTCGAAACATTTCCGGCTCCTCGGTCTGGCGTGCTTGGCAGAGCGCCCGGTCATCTGGCCATCTTGAAACATCCAGCACGGACCTGCTTCCCGCTCCTTTCCATTTCCGTCAACCGCCGCAACCGCTTTGCTACAATCACCTTAGAAACCTGCTCATCCTATGATTACGCGCCGACCTCCCCTGCATCGTGCCGCCGGTGCGCGTCAGTCCCCGCTCATGATATCGTGGATGCGGGTTCGTGCTTCTTTAGGCATGAAGTCGAACCGGCCGCAGAACCTAGGTCCCTGCATACCGTACAGATGCAGCGAGAACACTTCCTCGTCGCTGACTGCAGACGGTGACCTCATCCAGGGTCCCCGCACGTGATGGCTACCGCCTGGTCGCAGGGTAGGTCTCGTGTTTCAGATTAGCGCTCACCGGCTCGCCCACCCCGCAGGACCCCACGAGCGGTCATCTCATGTCTTCACCGCGCGGGGGACACCCAAGACAGCGACAGGCATCCATCATCGCACGGCTCGCAAATATAGGCTGACTTCCTTGGGGGCTTAGGGGCGGCGGCTACGATGCGGGCTGACAACGACGGGGCTTTCTTGGCTATGTTGCCCGGAGCATCCATTTGGGAGACGGAATGGCCCCGAGAGAACATAGCTTCATGCGGAGTTATGCTGAGATTTGGCACCGCAAGTCCACAACCAGAGGGTGGCAAAGGACGGTCCGACAGGTTACGGTGCATGCTGGCAACCCCCTCCTTATCTCCGGACCACCGGGGTAACGGCAGCCGAAACCAGACGGGCCTCGTCAAGACCTGCCGGCACCATCTCAGTGCCAAGTCGGACCCTCTCCCGTCACAAGGAGGGGTAGGCGAGGCGACGAAGGAGTCGGCATTGCATGTGAGGGGAACTGGTCCTCGGGCGATAATGGCCCACAGTATCTGGCGGGGAAGTTTGCGACTGATATAGTCCGCTCTGAGGCGCCGAGATTTAGCTTGTCAATTTGCGACGGGTCTATCCGTCAGCCACCCCCCCGGGGGGGGGGGGGGGGGTTGCAATCTTACCGGCGCCATCCGGTGACGGGTAGCATCGCTTGTCGCCTTTGAACCGTGCGCAGGACACTCTATATTGCGCTACTCCGTAATAATAAGATGACGTGTTTCTAAAATAGGATCACGGCCGGGATGGCACGGTGGGCTGAATTGAGGCTCATATGCCAGGCGAGGCCACGTGTAAGAGAAGTTTTGAATGGGACCCTACCCGGTATTGCGGCAGGCTGATCGACGGGGTCTCGGAGCGGGAGGGGGGTTTTGTCATCGAGAGTCCCGATGAAAACCGCCGGAAACAAGAGCTGCGATGCTGCGACGGCGGCGCCGTTGGAAACATGATGGCGAAGCATCACGACTAATACGGGCATAAGGCTGGCGATGCAAGAAGGTCAAGCAACTACAAAGTCGAGCGCATCCGATGCAATCGGTCGGACCCTTATTCTCGGAGTCCCGGACCAAGAAGTGACGTCCACCGGCGCGCCTCCCCAACTCTGGCCCACCCGGCCCCGTGATTTGGGATCTCCTTCCCCAGTTGCTGGTGGAGGTGGCGATTGGATTTCCACCCTGTCATTTACTCGGTACACCGAACACGAAGCAACCCCACCAGTTGTCCCGCCCCGAAGGGCGCGGAACGGACGATTCCCAAACGCCGGGTCAGGTGGGCGCGCATAGACCATTTCATGACGGTGACTGTCAGGTGTGCAAGAAAAAAATAAGATCAGCGCCGGGGGATCGTGATGGCTGTCTGTCTTCAAGACAGTTCTTGGCTGGGCTGGGGGGGATTCGATGATGAAACCGGCCGTGTTTCGAAGACGGGGTGTGTGCTGTCCAATCGCATCCCACCGTGCGCATGCAGGATTGAAAATAAGCGTGGCGACGACATGGAACGGTTACATTGGAGATGATGCCTGCGCGTCGGGCGTCGTCTTTCTTGTCGCTCGTTTCGTTTCCTAACTGGCCCCATCGCAGAGGTGGTCGAAGTGCTGGAATAACTTGCCTGTGCAAGATATGGGTCCGAGTGCGGACGGGGGATATCGTATGATGGACTAATCGAGCTCGCGGTGCGCGACCCTCTCAGCTATCCGCCCCGTCGCCTTTTCGGATAATACTTAACATCTGAAACGCTTAGCTTAGAGATCGTCGCCTAGGCCTGCAAGTAGTAATGTGGGTCCCCTGTCTGGCGATGGGGTCTAGTCGACTGTTCCGCGGCCCAGCAATCCTGAAATAAAAGAGGAGCCCCGTTCACCAGAGGGCGGAAAGCACTCACAGGTGAAGGATGGATGTTTCGAGTCGGATGAATGAAGGACTGGGGCTCAAAGAGAATAGCCGTTCCGAGCGGAATGTCGGCTGTGTTGCGTCCGTGGCTCGCTTCGGGGTCTTTGACCTCTGATATATCTTCCCAAGTCGAGACAGGTGTCGATCGGCGCGGAGCTGGAGATCCGGTAGCGGACCCTTGTCTGACACCCTGGCCACTGACGTTACCGTGATTCCCACTGGATCGAACAAATCGCCACTAAGTGGCCCCCGTCGCTGCGCGTCAGCCCCTAACTCTGATTATAACGCTCACCGTTCAACCCGCCTGGACCCCCAGCGAAGGTCCCACAGCTGGGGTCCCCATCGCTCCTGCCCAATCAGCAGCCTGCTCACTCTCAAACCGGGGGGTCCTTCCATCCCGGGGAGCCAATCACCGTTTCAGACTAGCCAGGACGCAGGGAACGTGGAACGCGAGACAAAGGAAAGAGCGACGAGGATAGCGGCCCAAGAATTCTTCCAGGTTGCCAAACTCCCCGTCCTCCTTTTCCCTCAATCTCGTCGGTAGGCGATAATAGCTAATGCCAATACCCCCTCTCTCCGCCTCAGCCGCGCCTCTCTTCCCCCCCGTCACTCTCAGAGCGTGTCAAGGCCCAGCGCTTCCTCAGGCCCCTGTCCCTGCCGGCGTTCCCCTCCACTACCCCTGGCATTTCCCCGTTTCCCCTCCGCCCCTTGCATTCCTTTATACCGCTCAGCCTTCCCGTGCCATCGACTCTTTCTCATCATCCCATCGCCTCTGCATACCTGGCCACGACCAACCCCGATCCCGACGGCGGCCGCGACGAACAGAGGATTACGGGCGGGTGCAGGCGTTTCCGAGTTGCGACAGGGCGCTGTGAAACAGACTACATTCTCTACATACGACATTTAATACCACCCCTCTGCATCATCCTTCACTAATAGACCCATTCCGCCCCATCCACTCCGTCAAACCCACCTTCGACGGCAACCGAGACCTTAACCCCCAAACGAACGATACGAACCGATATCTACCATACCGCCTTCGGGCTAGCATCGAACGGGTACTCCCCCCTGACCACGTCAAGATGGCGATGCTCGCTCCCAAGACTCCCTCTTACGCGCCGCTCGGCTCCGGCGCCGGCCTCATGCCCAATGTCCAGGCCTCTAATATGCCGCCCCCGAGGCGCACCCCGGCCATGGCGGCCCCGAGCCAGTCCTTCGCGAGCCCCACCGAGTCTGAGTTCGACGACGCCGACGGGCCCGACTCGGTCAAGAGGTGGGACGTCGACCGCGTGTGCGAGTATCTGCGGACTGTCAAGTGCGGCGAGTACGAGAAGATCTTTCGGAAGAACCACATCAACGGCGAGAACCTGCTCGAGATGGACAAGGAGGTCCTTAAGGAGATGGGCATCGACAAGGTTGGCGACCGCGTTCGTCTGTTCCTCGGCATTAAGAAGCTGAGGACCCGCGCGTACGCAAACCAGAAGAAGCGGAATAGGGTATGCTTGCCGTTCAGGGTTCTCGAAGATCGCAGCTAACAGGACTTCTCAGGACTCGTTTGCCGGCCTCGACGTCCAGTACGCCCCCACGACGGCGGGCTCGCCGCGGCCGGCGCGGAACGTGCAGCAGAGCTCGAACCGATACGCGAGACAACAGTACGATGCGTCTGGTGTAGATACTTCGCGGCCCACCTCGCCCATGCCCACCGCCGACATGCGGCGGCCGCGGCTCGGCCACGGCACTTCGAGACACCCTGGCTCCCCAGTGGAGCCGCAGCCGGCGCGCTTGGTAACTAGCCATACCAGGAATAACTCCAGTATGGATGGTTCACTGATGGCTGCCTTACCACAGGGTCAAGAAGTCATCCGCGTCATCTCGACCAACGGCGTTACAAAGGTCGTCAAGATTGCTGACTGCAGCACGTGTGAGGAGGTGATGCGCGTGACGCTGCGGAAGTTTGCCCTTCGCGAAGATCACGAGCGCAACTACTGCTTCTGGGTCCTGGACGGTCTCGACCCGGACCCTCACCAGTGCCGCCGCCTCGGCGACACGGAGCTGTGGCGCATCATCAAGGATCAGAAGCGGCCCGAGAGGAACCGCCTCATCCTGCGGCGCGTGCCCGCCGGCGTCCCGGGCGAGGCTGAGCTTCAACGCGCGGCGGCCATTGCCATGGAGGAGGCGTCGCAGAGCCACGCGAGGGCCGTGGAGAAGCACGACAAGCGGAGCCAGAAGCTGAACCAGCTGCTTGGAGACGGCTGGGACGAGGGCATGCGCCCGGTGTCGCCGCCTATCGACAACGAGCCGAGCGGCGTCGGCTACACCACGCCGCACCAGGAGCCGCTGAGGAGGAAGGGCATGCTGCGGCAGTTCGGCGGGCTGCGACCCCCAAGCGAGCTCATCACCTCGGACCTGACGTCCTACTTCCCCGATCACGCCCGCGAGGACATCGACCGGACGGCGCGCATGTCGCTGCGGCGGTCGACGCGCCTTAGCAAGGTGAACCACCGCCTGAGCGTCGCCAGCAACCTCAGCTTCGCGTCGGGAATCGGCGACATCCCGCCTATACCTACCATCAACGACGCATGGCTGAGCGCCGACAATCTAGGAAAGACGCGGTCGCAGGGCTCGCTCGGCCGCATGCCGCACGGGTTCCGCGACTCGGTGGCCTCGTCGATGCTCGACACTCTGCAGGAGGAGTCGCCGCTTGATTCGAGCCGCAAGTCGTTTACCTCCTTTGCGGACAGCAGCTCCGAGACGGCGAGCGTCAGCGTCACGGACCCCGATGGCCACACGGTCATGAGGCGGACGACATACTACGACGGCAGCGGCGACTCGACGGGATCCGGGTCGTTCCAGGACATCAAGGAGGCGCTGACGGGCGACGGCGAGGACGTGGACGAGGAGCTGCAAAGCTTCCTGGAGGGCGAGTCGTGGGACGACAACAAGTGGATGAAGGGTGCCATGATTGGCCAGGGGTCGTTTGGCAGCGTCTACCTCGCGCTGCACGCCATTACGGGTGAGCTGCTGGCGGTCAAGCAGGTGGAGTCGCCGGCACCCGGGGCCAACACTGCGAACGACAACCGGAAGAAGAGCATGATTGAGGCGCTGAAGCGCGAGATTGGGCTGCTGAGGGACCTGAAGCACCCGAACATCGTGCAATACCTTGGCTGCAGCTCGTCGGGCGACTCGCTTAATATTTTCCTCGAGTACGTTGCCGGCGGGTCGGTGCAGACTATGCTCAACTCGTACGGGGCGCTCCCTGAGCCGCTGGTCCGCAGCTTCGTGCGGCAGATCCTCACGGGTCTGTCGTATCTTCACGGCAAGGACATCATTCACCGCGACATCAAGGGTGCAAACATCCTCGTCGACAACAAGGGCACCATCAAGATCTCCGATTTCGGCATCTCGAAGAAACTCGAGGCGTCAAACATCCTCAGCGGCGCTCACAACAACAAGCACCGCCCCTCCCTCCAGGGCTCCGTCTTCTGGATGGCGCCCGAGGTGGTCAAGCAGACGAGCCACACCCGCAAGGCGGACATCTGGAGTTTGGGGTGCCTCGTCGTCGAGATGATGACAGGAACGCACCCGTACCCGGACTGTACTCAGCTACAGGCGATCTTCAAGATTGGTGGCGGGAAGGCGGCGCCGACGATCCCGGAGCATGCTAGTGAGGAGGCAAAGGAGTTCTTGACGAGGACATTTGAGCTTGATCATGAAAAGAGGCCCGGAGCAGAGGAGCTCATGCTTAGTCCGTTTTTGGAGCCTATTACTTAGGTGGTCTTTGCGTGAAGGGGTAAGGGGGCTCGTGAGGGTGTAGGCTGGGGTGACGGGAAACGAAGTCATGATTTTGGGTCCGGTGTTTTCTCTTAATTTTTTTCTTTCCCTCTTTTTCTCTTCTTGACCGTTATCTTTGGTTGTTTTGCGCGTCATGTAGAGATTGATGGAAGGATGCATAGCTGGGTCTGGGCAACTTTCAGGGGGGTCCCGGCCTTCTTTTTTTCTTCGTCTCTGCTCTTGGCCTGTTTTAAGCGGGAGAAAGGAAACGGAGGAAAAGGGAGATGGAAGGTGGAAAAAGGGCGGATATGGGTTCCCCCTCTTTAGGTTTTTACATCATGGTTGGTGCTTAGCGTAGGGATTTGATATAACCTTGATTTTATGCTTCATTCTCGGTCCATTGATACCTGGCTTTCTGTGTCTTGGGTTGTCTGGCAGTGAGGGCGAGGGGATATCCTTCGTGTGGTGGTGGCTGATGTTCTCAAAGTTGTCCGAAGCAGGTATGAGGGGCCCTAGACCGTTCG
Source organism: Sordariomycetes sp. B11D1 (assembly GCA_025503055.1). Lineage (NCBI taxonomy): Eukaryota > Fungi > Ascomycota > Sordariomycetes > Sordariomycetes sp. B11D1. The sequence goes on along the minus strand of JAMFQS010000009.1, from coordinate 58,585 downwards.
GCGTAAGTGCGCTTCATCAAAGACAAGTGGATGTGTGTTCTGTCGGGCGCGGACGAGCTCCGCAAGCCGTCCAGCCCCGACGCGGGAGACTGCGAGAGGGAGCGGGGAGTAGTCACTGAGCAGACAGGATGATGGCCGTGGGACTCGGGACGGTTGAGTAGTCTGGGCTATCAGCAAACGACAGCCGAGGAGACCGTGAAGAAGGGGGAGGGGGGGGGCACGTCGTTTTCACCTAGCCGCGTCCTTCCGAAGAAACGGAAATCCAACTTTTGATATTTTTCGCAACAGCTCGTCGCGTCTTCTATCTCATACCTTTTCTCTATACTATGACCCTATACCCTCACTATCCAAGAAGAGCCCGACAATAACGCCCTACCAATCTGCCCCAAGAACAATCTACGCATCCCTAAACGAGTTGAGAAGGCTGACGCCCTCACCCTGCCTCTTCACCAACTTCCCGATCCTGAACACCCCCTCGCCCATCCCCTCCAGCTCCCTCGTCACACCCTCAACCTTGTCCTGCGCCACAACAAGCACCATGCCCACACCGTTGTTGAACGCCCTCGCCATCTCCACATCCTCGATGGCCCCGGCCTTCTGCATCCACGAGAAGACCGCCGGCCGCGTCCAGCCCTGCAGATCAATCTCCGCCGCGAGGTGCGCCGGAAGCGTCCGGGGCGGGTTCTCGACCAGCCCGCCGCCCGTGACGTGCGAGAGGCCCTTGAGGGAGCCCGGCGTGAGGGAAAGGAGGGAGCGCACGTAGATGCGGGTCGGGGCGAGGAGGGCCTCGCCGGCGGAGAGGGAGGGGTTCCAGGGCGCGGGGTCGGTGAACGCGACGCCCGCGCGGTCGAGGACCTTCCTGACCAGCGAGAACCCGTTCGAGTGGACGCCCGAGGAGGCGAGGCCGAGAATCACGTCGCCCTCGACCATGTCGTCCAGCTTGGGGAGCCTCGTCTCCTCGGTGACGATACCCACCGCCGCGCCGGCGGCATCATAGTCCGTCCCCTGGTACAGCCCCGGCATCTCAGCCGTCTCACCGCCAACAAGCGCGCACCCGGCATCAATGCACCCCTTTGCCACGCCCTCGACGAACGACGCCGCGGACGCGAGGTCCAGCTTGCTGCAGCCATAGTAGTCGAGGAACATGAGGGGCCTCGCGCCCTGCACGACCAGGTCGTTGACGTTCATGGCCACGAGGTCGATGCCGACGGTGTCGTGCTTGCCCATGGACTGCGCAATCATGAGCTTGGTCCCCACGCCGTCGATGGCGCCGACCAGGATCGGCGCGCCGGGGAACCCGGCCTTGGAGAGGTCCAGCTCGCCTCCGAAGCCGCCGATCTGCGCGTCGGCCCCCGGCCGGCGGGTCGAGGCTACGGCGGCGCGGATGCGCTCGACCAGCGCGTTGCCGGCGTCGATGCTCACGCCCGCCTCCGCGTACGTGAGGCCCGCGGCCGCCGCGGCGGGGCGGAGCGCGCGGTGCGCAATGTCCTTGCGGAAGAACATGCCCTCGAACTCAATGTGCGAGACGCCGTCGTACGCGGCGTCGACGGCCTCCTTGAGGGTGGGGCCGATGGCGGAGGCGGCGATGACGCGGCCGCCCGACGTCTTGAGCTGCGCGCCGTCGAGCTTAGTGCCGGCGTGGAAGATGTTGACCTCTGGAGAAGTGGGGTTCCGGACGGTCATGGGGGTGCCCTTGGCGTAGGAGCCCGGGTAGCCGGCGGCGGCGACGACGACGGTGGCGCTGTACTTTTCCTCGACCTTGAGGTCAATGGTGTCGAGGCAGCCGTCGGTGCAGCGGAGCATCACCTCAGCGAGGTCGGTGGCCATGAGGGGCAGGACAGTCTGGGTCTCGGGGTCGCCGAAACGGACGTTGTACTCGAGGACGCGGGGGCCGTCCTTGGTGATCATCAGGCCGGTGAAGAGGACGCCGACGAAGGGGTTGCCCTCGCGACGCATGCCGCGGAAGGTGGGCTCGAGGAGGTCGCGGTCGACCTTCTCCATGAGCTCGCGCGTGGCGATGGGGGTGGGGGCGTAGCAGCCCATGCCGCCCGTGTTGGGGCCAGCGTCGCCGTCAAAGATGCGCTTGTGGTCCTGGGCGGCGGGCAGCGAGAAGAAGTCCTTGCCGTCGCAGAAGGTGAGGATGCTCAGCTCCTGGCCGTCGAGGAACTCCTCGATGACGATCTCGTCGCCGGCGTCGCCAAAGGCGCGGTCGACCATGACCTCGCGCACGGCGGCGCGGGCCTCCTCCTTGGTCTCGGGGATGATGACGCCCTTGCCAGCGGCCATGCCGGTGGCCTTGACGACGACATTGTGGCTGATGGAGTCGATGTAGGCGAGGGCCTTGTCCGGGTCGGAGAAGTTCTCGTAGGCGGCGGTGGGTATGGCGTGCCTCTTCATGAAGTCCTTGGAGAAGGTCTTGCTTCCCTCGAGGCGGGCGGCGTCGCGCGAGGGCCCGAAGACGCGGATGCCGACCTCCCGGAAGTGCTCCGCGATGCCGGCGACGAGGGGCGCCTCAGGTCCGGGGACGACGAGGTTGACGCCGCGGGCGCGGGCGAGGGCGACGAGGGCGGGGAAGTCATCGGGCGAGACGTCGGTGACGTTGGCAGTCTTGGGGCAGAGGGCGGTGCCGCCGTTACCGGGGACGGCGAGAATGGACTCGACGCGGGGCGACTGGCTGAGCTTCCAGGCGAGGGCGTGCTCGCGGCCGCCGTTGCCGATGAGCAGGACACGCACGGAGCCTTGGAGGAGGGCGGCCATGGCGGGCAGAGGGTTCTGGAGGGGCGTTAGAAGGAGTCTTCAATCGGAGGGTGGGAGCCGTTGTTCGTCTTCGTGCTCGCTCCAGAACGCTCCAGGACGTACTCGCCCGTGGAAATTTTGAGGTGGGGCAGATTGCGGGGGAGGGGTAGAGGAAGGACGCCGCTGTGTGCACTGGAGGGGAGAAGACGGGAAAAAAAAAAAAAAAGTCCCGGTGACTCACGTTTTCCCAGACTTCTCTCCGTACAGCCTTGAGTGCTCTTTTTCGGAAAAGGGGCTTTTGCGCGATACAAAGATTTCGTCTTGCTAGTTACTTCAGTCCCTTGCGTTGTTCGTCTCTGGCGGGGCAATTGGCCGTCGCGGGGTTCGACAAAAAGTTCAAAATTTCCAGTCGGGCTCAGGACCGGAGCGGCTGTCATTGGCTGCAGACAGCGGCGGGGAGGTGCCTTTTTTTTTTTTTTTTTTTTTTTTTTTTGCCCATGGTCGCTCTGGTGGTGGCCTGCTCGCTACGGGAGCGTCCGCGAAAGAGAGATCGTGGGGGTCAGCCCCCTCGTGCCGCCATCATCCCCCCACCTTTGCACTGCCCGGCTGCCAGCTGAGCTCACCTGGAGGATACGCAAGGATCGCCAGCACTACTGCCGACGTATCCGGCATGTCCCTCGATTTCTCGCATCACGGGACGGACGGCTAATCCAGCCCGCCGATGGTGCATGTGCCAATAGATATTCTCACACTCGAATCCAACATCCAATCCTAGCGCTTCATGCCCACGTTCGCCTCGGCGTCATTACATGCATCCGTGGCTCACGTGGACGGCGGCCTCGGCGGAGCGCAGACGGCATCGACCCGCCGCCACCCGTGCCGCCTCGTACGTCTTCGACACGATAGGGCGATCGCGTACGACTGGCTGTACGTACCGCAAATGGCGGGGGCCAAGACGAGGGGCACCATCAACGCCAAACACGGCCATGCATCCTCGAGCCGAAGGCGCGGATCAAGCCCCATCCTCCTCCCCCGCTGTTCCCATGACCGAGGACACGTCAGGGCTTCCTTCCCGATCCGAAGGGCCTCCCGTGTCCGCGGAAACGTTTGTGTGACGTCCAGGCATGTTGTCGCTGGAGGCTGCCACCTACGCGGTGGCCCCCACGCGCCCGTAAGAGCCCAGAGGCCTGGACCGGCGACAAGAGCGTTTGCTTTTCTTTCAGCCGGCCCTTCTGCGCGCATTGTTCGGCCACCCCGGCATCGGTGGCTCTAGGCGGGGCTGTGAGGGCATGAAGGCCATGGAGAGAGAGCATGACGGGTTCATGTGGTGAGGTCCTGGTTGCCCCACTCGACGATTGGCTCTAGCCGGGGGCAGTCGGGCTGGAGCCCCCAACACTCGGAGAGCCAGGCTTGGCGCGGTCTCGAGCGCACCGTTGACCGGCACAACAGCCTGTTCGCCATGCCACTTTCGTAAACGACATGGTGAGGCAATTGGCAGGCCGTTGTCTCGGACGGAGACGGGTCAATATATGAGATCCAAGGAATGCCGCGACTATCCGGCCCGATCGATGCTAACGCACACTCAGCAAACTTGGTGCGTCTTCGGGCCTGTTGGATCCAGTGTGGGGATGATACCCCAGTCGCGGCCGGATGTACAACTTGTGCACTGTATCAACAACCCTTCCCAGGACAGCGCTCTTCCCCCCGTCACCAGGTCGAGAGCCTCATCGGGCTGACGGGTTCGTGCCTAGACTCCACACAGCGCCGCGTGGGCGTACGAGTCGCGGTTGTTCTCCGGAGGCCGCTCGGTCGACCTTTGGTGCTGAGTGGGGACGATGGCCGGCCATTCCGTAGCGCTTCTCCGGCCGGCCTGATCGAGCCTAGCGTGGCAGTCCCTATCCTCATGTCTCTGAGGTACCCGCGACGAGTCCTCCTTCGGGCCCTCACGGACGAGTTGCTTCCGTAGGAACGAAGCAAGTTGTACGTAGTATTCCCGCGCCTCGAAGATCTGTCACCTGGTCATGCAACCCGGCCTGCTGGAATCCCCCAGACCAACCACCTGGTTCGGCTGCACCTCCGCTGCAACCCCGCCGCCTTGTGCGCTCTCGCCCGCTCGTTTCGTCGGCCGGTACAAAGTACATCTGGTGATGGCCGGGGCCACGCCGGCGGGTACCTCGACAACCTTAGCGCCAGGTCACCCCGGCAGTGGGATATTGCGGGCGTCCCAGGCCGCGCCGCCAAGGACACACATGCCCGCGTGTGCTCTCCTCTCCCTGGTGGCGAGGCGAGAACCGGAGAAAACACTGCCGAGGGCAGAATCCGCGGGATGCGTTTTGCTCTGCATCCGGGCGTCCGGATCCTCGGGGCCAGAGCGGCCTGGTGTTTTACATGCTTGTACTCGGACGAACAGACACCCCAGTCGCAGATGCCCACAGCGGCGCCGCGCTAAAGCACCGTCCGTAACTTACAGACAAGCGACGGTTCCAGGCGGGCAGGGTAGCGCTGGTTGAAATTTTCTGGGGCATGCTCCACCGACCTTCCAGAACCCGATCCTGCCAAAGAGGGTAACAAGTCAAGCCCCGAATTTCTTCACGCCCGCTTCAATTCTTTGGAAGTCTTTCCTTATCCTCGTCCGCTCCCAAACCCACCGGCACCCACACACAGGCGCGCACATCCCCCCTCACTTCTGCTCGAGGCTCACCGCCAGCCAGCAATCGGCTTCCGCGGTCCCAGCGGGACAATACACTCGGCGCGACACGGCCGTGCACTTCCCTGCGCTGTAGCTTCATCACCGCCTCGCCCGCTCTGTGTGCGTACATACGCCGCTGCTGCGCGTTTCCTCTTTGTTTCCATAAAACATCCGGTGCATCGCCTGCCTTCCTTGCACCTCCCGCCATTTGATCTAGGCACCCTCGTCGCCCCAACTCACTTACGTCGCTCCTTCTGTTTCGTTTCCCAAAACACACACACACTCTCTCTCTCTATCTATCTCTCGTCTCCTCTTTCCCGGATCTTGATTGTCCGCGCATCCATATCATCATCATCCTTTCATACTCCGCTTTCTCCGGGACCACATCCTTGCCCCCAGCGCTCGCACCTCGCCAAGTACACGGACAATTCTGCGCCATGCGCACACCGACCAAACCCTGCCCGCTCTCTTTGTCCCACCCCGCGTCCGCTCTCGTCGCTCTGTAATACACGCTGCCCGAGGAAAAAGCAGCGATGGATGACGCAACGAGGTTGATTGCCGACCTCGAGGAGAAGCTCGCGGACCTGGACCACAAGGTCGCGACGTACCGCCAGGGCCTCGCCGACGAGTTTACCCGCCACGAGCAGCGACTGCTCCGTGACGTGCCCGAGACGCTGTGCGCCACCGTCAAGGGCTCCGTCGCCCGCTCGCTCTCCAAGTATCCGGCCATCAGCCCTGCACTCGCCCGCGCTGACTCACCCGAACCTTGTTCCGGTGCGGCCACCCCGGCTGCCGACGCTAACACTACTGGTGCCGTTGCCGCTGCTGCCTCCACTGCCACGGCACCTGCCAACACGAGCGCTCCAGGCACAGGTGCCACCGACGCGGCCGCGAGCACCGCTGCACCTGCAACCGCCGCATCCCGTCCCGCCGATCACGAGGACTCGTCTCCCGCTGCTCCCCGGTTACCTCGACCCGCAACGCCACCGCCCTCGCTGCAACCTCCGCCGCCTCCCTCACCCCCGGCTGCCACCGACGACCTCGGCCACATGTCCGACTCTCCTGAGGACCGGGAAGCTGAGCTGCGCGGGCTTTTCACCCCGACCTTCCTCCCCCTCCTCGACATCTCAGTCAACCGAATGAGGTCGCCGCCCACCCCTCCGAAACCCAGATCATCCCCCAGGAACTGCAACCCCCCCATGGCCGCCGCCGCCGCCGCCGCCACCACTACCAAAATGGACGCGGCCGATCCCGCCCGGCCGGGTCCCGGCGAGGCTCGCCCGTCGTCGAGCCCTCCGACCTGCACTCAGCTTCCCACAAGGCCCCCCGCCATCCGTCGTGCGACCGATGATCAGTCGACGTCGTCGCTTCTCTCCGATAAGAGTGACTCGAAATCCAGGCGTAGTGCGCTACGGCGATCTTCGAGCTCGTCCAAGCCCCAGAGTCCCCGCCGCGTGCGCTTCGAGGTGGCAGGGACTGAAGTGCTTCCCACCTCGTCGCCTTCGAACAGCTCTCAGGACCTCAGGCAGCCGCCGTCGGACGGAGGTTACACGGCGCCTGCACTCGACGAGGACGACCCCACCAGGCCCCGCAGCGTCGCCGCCATACTGGGGCTCAACGATGCCGAGGAAGACGAGCCGCCGCCGAAGAAGGTGTCGTCCTCGCAGGCCCTGAGGGCCCTGTCCAGGCTACCCCTCGACTCGGACACTGTCTGGATCCCCGTCACTCAGGATTCGACGCCGGGCCCCAATTCGGAAGGGCGGGGTGCTGACGGTGTGAAACCCAACTCGCCACTAAAGTCCGAAACACCGGCGGCTAACAGTCCGGGCGTTGAACTGCGCCCTGCGCCCGCGCCCGCGTCTCCGCCGCGGCGGCCGGCTGCCCTGGAGGTCGGCCGGGCGAAGACGCATCCGGGGGCCCCGCTCCCCCGGTCGACCGACTCGTGGGACGACGAGGACTCGGACGAGTCTTCCGACGACGATTTCCTGTCCATGGCGAAGCCGAAGTCTTTCCGGAACAAGAAGTCACTCGTGTCTTCGCGGCCGAGGTCGCTTTCCGGTGATGAGGAGTCCAGGCCCGTCCCGGCTAGGCGCGCAACGACGGGAACTGTCTCCAATACTGCCAAAGCCCCGCGAGCTCCCACCCCACCACCCGGTGTCCTGAGGGGTGGTGCCCGCCAATCGAGGGCTGCGGCGCCGAGCGCGGCGAATCAGACTCGGGATGAAGCGCCGGATGTGGGACCGGACTACAGCGATGTCTTCGACTTTGAGGAGTCGGAGGGGATGCCTGCTCGCCCCCCTACCCCGCCCCGCGAGGAGTCTGACTCGGAGCTGGAGGATATGCCGCCTAGGCAATCGCGTGAACCTCTACACATGTACTCTACGTCACCGGCTGTCAGTATTCCTGCGCGGCACGCCGTGCAAAGGTCTCCCCGCGCCGGGGAAGCTCTAGGCGCGACACCGACCAACATACCCAGCACGACGCCCAAGTCGCAGGTCCCCGCCGTGGGGTCTTATCGGGGCCGTTCGATCACAATGCCGGTGGTGGTGAACCCGTCGATCCACGAGCAGGCGGCGGCGATGGGCGAGTTCAACTCGTTCGTGGGGAGTCTGGACGGGCGGACGGGGATGGATGACGGGGACGTCAGTAGTTTCCGGGCGAGCATTGCTGCGGTGGACTTTGGGGGAACGCCGAGGAGCTTGACGCAGAGGATGATGCTGGAGGAGAGGGAGGAGATTATGAAGAAGGGGTAGTGAGGTTGGTTTGAATTGACATTTTCTTTGTCATTTTCCGAGGATGGTTGAGAAGGGGTTAGCTGAGGGGGAAGGTTGGAGGGCTGGAAAGGCCAGGGAAAGTGAGAGGATGATATCCCTTGTGTTTTCGTAGTTTCTGATGTCTTTTGTTTTTCATCCTCTCACGTCTGCATTCGGGCACGGAGCTTCCGGTAAAATGGGAATTCTTTTTATTTTCATCACGGCGGGCAAGGGGAGGGGATATGTGCTAGACTAGAGGCCACTCGGTAAATGTACACATACGTTGTTATTTTGTCGCCGTATCTGCTGGTTTGGAAGAACCCAGTATCCGCTGGTGCGAGGCGAGGTTGCGTTAGAGGGCTTAGCCTGGGTAATAACCATCTGTTTTTCCCATTCTTTCGTACGATTGAAGCCTCAAGGCCTCATTGCCCTGATGATGGACTCGCGATGTCTGTGCAGTGTCACTTACACACTTATAGTTGTATTCCAAACCGGGAAAGGAGGGGGGGGGGCCAGAATACTCTTGGCGGCGGCGATCAGTCATGTTCGATCGGGTCAGCCCTGCACCAAGTACTCGGAAAATCCTGCCGGCCAATGTAGTGGTGTGGTGTGGTGTGTGGTTTGGCATGGTGTGTCTTCATGCGCTGGGTGGTCTCTGGATCCAGTGGTTGGTGTACGGATAGTGTAGTGCCCAGTTTGGTGTGCAGCGTGGGGGGCGGGAACTTCAGCCTCCCACGTAACCAGCTGCTGTACTCCGACGCGGCTGTCCTCAGCTGGTATCACTGTGGGGGCGACGGTGGGTTTGCGGATGTCGGAAATTCCGGGCCAGCCTCGTACGACGACGTCCACTCTCTTTTTTTGGCGTCGAAACTGCACCACGCGCGCGCCGAACCGAAACACCGACGCCGAACGAATATCCTGCGGACGAGAGTTGGATCACCGAATTGCGGTCGATACGATACGGAGGGTTTTTACCTGCAGCTACAACTTCTTGGTACCTTCGTCCCGGAGGAAGCGGGTGTTTGCGACGATGGCGGGTCTACGCATGGAAGTCTTCAAGGTGAGCCGACCCGACCTGTCTCCCCCCCCTCTCCCTTCTTTCACATACTGTCTCTCGCCTACTCCACGCCTCTCTCCCTGTCTCCTCAAACAAGAGCTGACGTCCCCAGTTCGGCACCTACCTCATTTTCCCCATCGGCATCATGTGGTACTTTGGCGCCAACCTCGACGAGCGCTTCAACGTCCCAGGCTTCTGGCCCCGGCCCGAACACACGAACCGCGTGCCGCACTCGCGGGAGGAGATCAAGGCCGAGTACGAGCGGATCGTGGAGAGGCAGCGGATCTTGAACGAGAGGAGGGAGGCGGCGAAGAAGGACGCGTAGGGGACGGGACGGGGCGAAAGGGCTGGGCTGAAGGGGGAGAATGGAGGGACGAGAATGTAAGGAAGAGGGATGTTTGGCGTTTGGGTGGCATCTTTTTGTGTCGAGAGAGGGGGCGTTGTGAGTTTCGAGGGACTGTCTCCTCTCCATGGGATCCCTCGCTGTATATTACATATCTGTACATCTATTGGCATCACGCAAAACTGGCCCTCCCACCGCACGGCACCCCCTACGGCGTCATGAGGTTATCCCGCACCTCGGCCCATACCTCCTCCGACACGGCGCCCCTCCCAGCGTTGATATAGCTCCCCACCACCTCCGGGAACTCCTGCAGCGAAGCAAGGAACGTTGCCAGCTCGCCAGCAATAACCTCATCATCCAGCGTAACCCCCATATCCGCCTTGGCCCTCCACATCAGATCCACCCCCCGCGCCTCAACGCCGCACCTCTCCTTCACGACCCCCGCGATCCTCCCCGTTTCCGCCGCCTCGGTCCAGACCGTTGCCTCCGCCTCCCCGACGTCAAAGTCCAGCACCCCCTCCTCCTCAATGACGGCCCCCACAACCTCATCCCCCTTCCCACCCTCCACGTCCACTACGATCCGGCCACAGTGCTCGAAGTAGAAGAGCGTGGAGCCCGATTTGCCCCCCGCCTTCTTGATGACGACGTTGAGGTCCTGCAGGCTGCGGAGGCGCGAGTCTGTCTCTAGTTCCAAGATGAGGGCTACGTTGCCTGGCATCACGGCCTCGAGGGTGAGCCTCTCGAGGGTGGAGGACTGCGTGCGCTGCTGGCCGCGGGCGACGGCGCGCGCGATGAAGTCGTTGGTCGCGTTGGCGGCTTTGGCGGCTGATATGGCGGTCGCGAGGGCCGGATTGTCGTTCTTGTCAGGCCCACCTCCTGTTTCATACCAAGGAAGTTGGTTAGGGAACATGAGAAGTAGGGTTGCTTCACATGCCGACGGCCACGAGATGCATGGAAGTTGGTGTAACCTCGGAGGACATGGGCGGGCTCTTACTCCTGGAGGCGTCGGTAATGGCTTTCGCGAGCAGGTTATTCTGGGCGCCGCGCTTGCGGTCCGCGGCGCCCTTGTCGTGCCGGATCTTGGACCACTTGTTGTGGCCGGCCTGGAGGCGGGCAGAGGTTGATATCGGCGCTCTTACATGTAGACGGGGGCACGCGAGGAGTGAGCGGCGGAGGCAGGCCGGGGGTGACGCCATGAGGGGAAAGACAAGGTATACGCTCTGAGGGAAATACTACCGATATAGCAATAGAGAGAAGATGGAGGGAGATGGCTTGGGGTGGCTCTATAAAATGCTGCACGACACTGTGAGCATCTTTCGATTCGAGTGGTATTTTGACGAGGTGCGCATGTTCACTGAGGACCTGGTCGGCGCTGATTGGCTCGCAGGGCGGCGCCTCTGACAGTGGCCATTTTTTCGACTCGCTTCTTGGCTTCTTCATCCGGTTCCAGCTCTGCCAGCAGGTCCCACTGCGTTCCCGCCCCCCACCCCACCCCCTTTAATATACCAACCAACCACCACGCACCTCAACGAACCTCCACGCAACGACATTGACCTCGACGACAACCACACACGGCCACACACGACGCCCGCCATCGCCCCGATCACCCCCGAAAACGCCCATCACCCGCCCATGGTCTACACCTAACCAAGAGCCCAACCTGCCCCGACAATGGCCGAGTCCGCGGCCTCGACCTCGGCGGCGCCCACCGCCCCCGCCACGCCCTCGCGCACCACCACCAACCCCGAGCTCGACCTCGCCAAGCTGCAGTCCCTCCCCGCCGAGCAGCAGGAGCTCTCCCTCCTTACCTTCGTCACCGACCTCTCGCGCCACGTCCACTCGCTGTCCCCCGACGACTGCACCGCCCAGCAAGTCTACGTCAAGCGCGAGGTCTTCCAGGTGCTCAACCTCGCCTCACCCCAGCCCTCGCGCGTCGTCCGCAACAACCTCGCTCGCTGCCTCGCGCGCGTGCTCTCCCGCGGCGACCGGAAGCTCCTCTTCGAGACGCTGAATGAGCTCGTGGGCATCATTGCGGGGCCAAAGGCCAAGTCCGATGCCGATCTCCGCGCGAAGCACGCCGCTGTCGTGTGCCTGGGCGAGGTGTTCGGCGCGGCGGGCGACAGCGCCATCGGCCTCCACCAGATCTCATGCGCGGCGCTCGCGAAACTCCTCAAGTCGTCGCAGAACAACGCGGGGCTCCGCGCCGCCGCCCTAGCGGCCATGGGCAAGATCGCAGGAATGGTGGGCGCCAGCCTCGACGAGCCCGTCGCGAGGGACATGTGGAAGCAGGCGCGGACCTACGCGGCGGCCGACAAGGGGTGGCTCGTCGTCGTGGCGGCGTGCCGGTGCCTGCGGAGCCTCGTCAGGCACACGCCCTTCTTCCTCAACCCGACCGACTTTGACAAGCTCGAGACAGCCGTCTTCAAGGCTGTTGACTCGCCGTCGACACAGGTGCGCCACGCTGCCGCGGACTGCTTCGCCGAGGCGCTCGTGCAGGGCTTCTCCGAAGCGGCACCCCCGCCTCCCGACGGGCTCTCGCGCTCAAAGTCCAAGAGGGCCAAGTCGAAACCTATCAAGCGGACCCCGACGGGCCTCGTCGACGAGGACGAGGTGCCGTCGCGGCCGCAGAGCCCCGCGCCGTCCGGGAAGAAGCAGCAGGTGCTGGCGATGTCCTTCATCGAGATACTCAGGGTCCTCTCGAGCCAGTACGTCCGCTCGTCGACTACGAACCGCGCCCGCGCCGGCATCGGAGTCTGCTATGGCAAGCTCATGAGGAGACTGGGCGAGAAGGTTGTCGAGGCGAACTATCTCACTCTAGTCGAGAACTTGGCCGTCGATATCCTGGGGGACAAGGCCATCGCCAATAATCGGTACAAGCTCCTCATCTCGAGACGCATTGTCGAGACGATACTGCAGGACATTGTGGGGAGCGAGATCTTAGGCGAGCCGGGCCAGATCTCGTTGGCGACGTCGCTCGTCAACAATGTGCTCAAGAACTACCCCCAGGTCCTGCCCGAGCAGCAGGAGCCCTCTAAGAGCCTGCTCATCACGACACTCGGGGCCTTGTCCTCACTCATAAACGCCCTCGGGTCGGCGTCCAACAACTTTGCCGAGGCGTGCCGCGATAGCCTTGTGCAGATTCTGCCGCACCCTAGTTACGCCGTTCAGGTCTACGCCGCGTCTTGCATGAAGACGTTTTCGCTTGCCTGCCCGCAGCAGCTCCTACCCTGTCTTACTATCTGCATGAACAGTTTGAGTCGGGAGCTATCCCATCTTGGCACCGGCCGCAGCTCGCCGCGGAGGTGCATAGGCTTCGCCCATGGGTTGTCGGCGACCCTCAGTGCCAGTCCCATGCGGCCACTCTACGGATCCGTCGATGTCTACAGCCGTCTCCTCACCATGGCGACAAACCTGCTCAAGTCGAGCGGGCAGTCCGAGCTCCGGGTCTCGAGCACGCAGATTCAGGTTGCCTGGATCCTCATCGGCGGCCTGATGTCCCTGGGCCCCAACTTTGTCAAAATTCACCTCTCCCAGCTGCTGCTCCTCTGGAAGAACGCCCTGCCGAAGCCGCTTGCCAGGGACAACACGGCGACCCGGAGCCTCCTGGAGGCGTCCTTCCTGGCGCACGTAAGGGAGTGCGCGCTGAGCTCGATCCTCGCGTTCCTGCAGTTCAACCAGCGGCTTCTCACCGTCGACGTCTGCAAGCGGATAGCTGCCATGCTGCAGAACACGACGGCCTTTATGAAGACGCTGCCTTTGAAGAAGACGACGGACGATACGTCGCAGAGGTTGACGCCGGCGCTGCAGCTGCAGGACATCACCATGATGGTACAGCGCAGGGTTCTGCAGTGCTACATCAAGCTCGTGACGACGAGTCCCGCCGGCGGCGCCGAGGCGCTCTTGCAATCTAACCTACTCACGCTGGCTGTTTCGCTGTTTGCCGATCCGGAGAACTACGCGGCGAACTCGCTGAGCTCGTCTATTGCCTCGGCGGCGGGGGCTTTCGAGACGATATGGGATGTTGGGGACAACTCTGGCTTCGGAGTGGCCGGGCTAGTCAGGGGCTTCGACGTCAGGAACCTCCCTGGCCAGCACGACAGCATGAGCGATGTCCCATCCCTGAGTGACGGTACCCCAGAGGACTCCATCGATAGGCTGCTGCTTTCGCCCATTTGCGGTAGCATCGAGCATGACGCTTCACTACTGTACCTAGGGAACGATAGCACAACCTCTGACCTCCCCCCCGACCCGCCCCCGACGGAAGTCATCAACATGGCCATCCAGCTCTTCGCATTCGTCTTCCCCCTCGCTCCCGCCAAGGTCCAGGAGAGCATACTGGAACAGATCAAGACTTTCTCTTCTGCCGGTCCGTTGCAGCGTGACCCCGGAAGGAAGGCCGCCATCAATGTCAACGTTTCCGCCGCCCTTCTCGCGACCCTCCGGGTGGCCGTCAAGGAAACGAGCTGTCCACCCGGTGACATCACGAGCGTGGCAGTGGAGAAGCTCCTGCAGGACACGCTCCGCGACACCGTCATCGACACGGACCCCTACGTCCGTAGCATGGGATATGCCGCTATGGCGCGCCTCTGCAGCGCATGTGGGAACGGGTTCACGAGCCACGAGATTAAGTACCTCGTTGACACCATCGTCATCAACAGGGAGCCGAGCGCCCGGGCGGGCTGCGCAATGGCGCTCGGCGCCATCCAGAGCAAGGCTGGCGGCATGGCGTCCGGGTACCAACTCAAGACCATCCTCGGCATCCTCATGTCGCTCTGCAATGATCCCCATCCTACAGTCCACCAGTGGGCGCTTGAGGCGCTGAGGTTGGCTTCCGACGCCGCTGGTCTCGGCTTCTCGGCCTACGTGCCGAGTACGCTCGGCATGCTTGCGCAGCTTTACTCGAACGACACACACAACCCGGAGATTACGTCTGCCATATCGATGAATCTCGAGATGGAGGTGTCGACGACGGCGGTCATTGCGAGATCCGTCGACTCGCTGATTAATGTGCTCGGACCGGACCTCCAGGATTCTACGAGGTCCAGGGAGCTAATATTCGGGCTGGTGGACCAATTCCAGAAGGAGGAGGAGATACTGGTGCAGAGGGAAAGCCTCGGGTGCCTCGAGCACCTATCGCTGTATGCACCCGGGCACATGGTCTTCGCCGACTACGTCAAGACACTACAAGAGTACCTCAACTGCGACGATAAGCTGCTACGGGATGCCGCCATTGACGGACTCTACAACCTCATGAGGCGGGACCCGCGGGACGTCATCGGGGCTGCCGGGAAGGGCTTCGAGGAGCAGCTTTGGCTCGTCCTCGACAGCGAGCCGTCCCACGATGGCATTCGCAACGTCATCCGCAACTGGATGCGACACACGTGCCTCACGGAGACGGCGCTGTGGCTGCAGAGGTTCCAGGCCGTGCTGAAGATGACGCGCGCCAAGGCCAAGGAGGACCACGGCCCGATGGTGAACAACAAGGCGGGGATGCCGGACCTCCAGGACGAGGAGGTAGCCGGGTTCGCCGCGTCCTCCGGGGCCGGAGATGAGAAGGACGGCACGGCCGGAGGTGATGTGGAGCCACTGCGGTGGCAGGTGACGACGTTTGCAATGAGCTGCATGAATGACGTCTTCACCATCGTCTCCAAGGACGTCATGACGAACGGAGAGTCGGAGGGACAGATGGCGCTGCAGAACAGGATCGCCGACGTGGTGCGCATGGCCTTCTCGGCGTCGACGTCGAGCGTGGTCGAGCTGCGAATCTGGGGCCTCAAGATCATCGGCGCGGTGCTCAAGATGTTTGGCAAGGCGCCCGATCCGGACTTTGAGGAGGCGATGCTCCTCGAGCAGTACCAGGCGCAGATCAGCTCGGCGCTCACGCCGGCCTTCGCGGCGGACTCGTCGCCGGAGCTCGCGGCCGAGGCGGTCAGCGTGTGCGCTGGCTTCATCGCAACGGGCATCGTGACGGATATTGACCGCATGGGGAGAATCCTCAAGACACTCGTCACGGGGCTGGAGAACTTCTCCAAGGAGGGTGCCGAGAACGCTAGTATCGGCGACCTAAAGGGCCTCACGCCCAACGCACAGGTCATGGTCAAGATGGCCGTCTTTGCGGCGTGGGCGGAGCTGCAGGTCGCGAGCTCGGAGCAGAAGTACCTCCTCGACGTCCTGCGGCCGCATATCGCGACACTGACGCCACTGTGGCTCGAGTCGCTGCGCGAGTTCTCGCGGCTGCGGTTTGAGCCTGACATCTCCATGACGCTGGGGCCCCCGTCGCTCTCGGGTAGCCTCGACACCATCTACGCAGCGCTCAACCGCGAGACGCTGTTGCGGTTCTACCAGGACTCGTGGCTCAAGCTCGTGGACGCCATCGCGAGCCTCATCGAGCAGGATAGCGACTTTGTGTTCGACGCGCTGGACGGCAAGGCATCAGAGGGCCCGTCGGCCAACGGGACATCGACCGGGGGCGGCGGGTCCGACATCAATTACCGCGACGAGCCGGTGGCCTTCTTCTTTGTGCTATTCGGCATCGCTTTCGAGGCGCTGGCCACGAAGCCGGGGCAGAGCGACTCGCTAGAGATGCAGGAACAGACGCTCTCGATCCTGCAGGCGCTGCGCAAGATCCTGCAGCCGAGCGTCTCGGGGCAGGCCATCTTCCGTGAGGCCGTCTTCTCGGAGACGATGGACCTTTTGGACCGGCTCGTGCTGACGGATGGGTTGGATGTGCAGGGTGTCATCGTGGAGATTGCGCGTGCGCTGTGCGTGTCGCATCCGTCTGCGAGGAAGCGGGGCGAGACAGAGGAGGGGGATCTTACGGAGGACATTGAGCAGCTGTTCGAGCTAACGCGCATCATCGTGCTTGTTCTCTCGGGCTTGCTGCCGAACCTGGCCGAGGGGAACCAACCGGTGCGCCACCAGATGACGGAGGAGGCGGTGCTCCTCATTGGCAGCTCGCTTGACGCGCTAGTGGACGCGGCGGAGGTGTTCCCGTCGGTCATCAAGACGGACCTGCACGCATGCATCGTGCACATCTTTGCGACGATCCTCTCGACGCAGACGGAGGCCTGCCAGGAGCTTATTGTCCCGCAGGCGCTGCCGACTCTGAAGCGCTTCGTGGCGGGCATGGCGGGGAGGAGCGGCGGGGGCCCGGGCGCGGGGAAGACGGGGGTGCAGCTGCAGGGGTGCCTGAGGCGGTTTATGACGGTGTACCTTAGGGCACAGAGGAGGGAGGAAGCCACGTCGCTTGCGTGCGTGAAGAATTGTCTTCTGGCGAGCACGGTGCTGTTCACGGCGGGGAGGAACGGGTTGCCGGCTACGGATGGGGTGGTGTCGAGGTATCTCGAGGAGGTACTGGACTGTCTTACGGACCGGATGGTGAGTTTCCCCTCTTACCCCTATCTTTTTCCTTCCTTGCCCCGTGTTCCTTCGGAGGGGTGCGGATCCTCTGGGCCGGAGCTAACAGTGAATAAGACCGCCACCATGGCAGCCAACTGCATCCGCTCCCTCCTCCTCACCCCTTCCCCCACCCCGGCAGACCACTCCATAGCCCGCTACCTCTTCCCCCGCCTCGTATCCTTCGCAACGAGCACCGATCAGGAGGACCCCGCGGGCGCGCGCCCCATCGTCGCCCGCACCCTGGCGCAGTACGTCGCCACCCTCCCCCAGCGATCCGGGACGGACACGCCCAAGAAGCTCGCGGCGGGGATGAGCGTCGTCGTCGCGGCGCTGCTGTCCCGCGCGGCGGGCGAGGGCGAGGGCAGCTACGAGGATACGAAGCGAGACCTGCTGTCGCTGGCGGGGGCGGACAAGGAGGTGTTCCGCGCCGTGGTGGCGGGGCTGGGGCCCGCGCAGAAGGAGTTGGTTGGAGAGGTGATTCGGTGGGGGGAGGGCCCCAGGGAGGTGAAGAACGGGGGTGGCGGCGGGGCGCCGGCCATCGAGTTGAAGATGGACTTTGGGGCGTGAGGGAGCTTCTGCGAGGGGACTCGAGAAATGAAGATGGACGGTCGCTTTTGTTTTTTTCGGTGTAGCACGGGGGTCTGATAGGTTGGGGCTGCCTCCGTTCTTGCAGGTCCTGAAGACCAGGGAGGGTGTGAAGAACGAGGCATGGGTGGGAAGCGTGGATGACGACACGTACATATCATGGGACACGAATGGTATCATTGCGTGGGGGGGATGCACGCCATGGGCACGGGACTACGTATGGGAAAAACGCAGGGATAAAAGAAGAGAAAGCCGTTAGAGAAGAAGAAGAAGAGGAGGAGAATCCAATGTTTGCTTCGCCGCAGTGGGAGAGGAAGAATGATGCAAATGCAGGTGGCCATAAGGAGTATGGAGGCCCAGTAATTCCATCCCACGGACCCGGTTTTCCTCTTCTTTGCTCGAGTCTGTCCCTGTCCTGGTGACCCCCCCCCCCCCTCTCTCCGACGCTCTACCCCTTGTCTCGCGCCGTCATGTACGTACAGACGACGAATGGAAGCGTAAGAAGAGAAGGGCCGGGGGAACCGGATATCCCGCCCAGCGGGTACCCGCAGCGGAATCATCTCAATTTCCACCTCCAGTTCCCTTTCTGGACCCCTGTGGAGCCGCTTACATGCATCCTCACCCTCACCATCCCCTCGTCCCATATCCCGCAAAGAAAGCAACCCCAAGCCTCCGGGGCAAACGTTGTCCTTCTCCCTACTGCCACCTATCCCCCTCTCCGCCCAGAGGCATATCCCCGCCGCCACCCTTTCCATGCCGTCCCATACAGGTAAAACCACGCCACACGCTGTGTAACCTCATCCCCAACCCCCCGTCGTCGCCCCTTGTTCGCGCAGCGCCGAGACCGTTCCTCTTCAGGTCCTCTGCAGCGGAATGCGCTGTGGCGCCTGAGCTCCCTCTCCGGCGGGTAAGCGCGAGAGCCGTCGTAATAGTTGAAGGGAATCTCGGGATGCATAAGGGACGGGACCGGGGAAAAGGGGGGGGGGGGAGGGGCGTCAGTTGGCACGGGCGTGGTCGAGATGACGGCGGTTAAGGCGGCGCCACCGGACTTACATTCGGACTGGACTCGATTATTACCCAGGCCTCGAGGTGACCATCCGCATTCACACGCAAGGCTCGGCCCGGGAGGACTAGCAAAACACACCCTTCCTCTCTCCTTCCACCTATTCCCAGACCCTGAAGGAAAATGCCAGCCACCCCATGGAACGCGCCAATAAAAGGGGTCCAGCACATCCAGCCACATACGACAATGAACAGGTCCTCCACTCCGCCCTAATGCCTCTTCTTCTTCTGGGCCTTCTAGTCACGTCTGTTGCTCGAACCGTCCACAATGACAGGAACCACCGGCCCCTTCTCCCTCTCCCTCTCCCTCTCCCGCTCATCACCCTTATCCCTGTCCTCCGCCCTCCCCCTCTCCTTCTTCTTTTTCTTCGACTCGTGACCTCGGCTCGTTAGCTACCTCCACTCCAACCATGGGACATGTGTGGGTCGTGGCGTGCTCACCTCCTCCACACTGCGACGCGACACTCCCCTCGCAGCCCTGGCCCGGCCAGTACCTCCCACCCGCGCACCCGCACGAGTACCCCGCATATCCGTAAGAGTAGTTATCCAGCCCCAGGCCGTCCATCACGGCCCCGAGAGGCTTGTAGTATCCCTCCGCCTTTGGCCGCACTCTCGTCAGAACAGATGACCAGCTATCAATGTGGGGGAGGGAAGTGGAGAAGGTGATAACTCACATTGCCTCTCCCAGAGACATGGCCAGCAGCCGCGGGGCCAGGCGAGGACGGCGCTTGCCGAGACAGCGACTGCCCCACGTCCACCAGCATCCGAATCGATATCCTCTCGTTGGCATTGCGGCAGTCCGCCACGAGGTGCCGCCCCTTGAAGACCCCGCCGTTAAGGAGCTCTAGTGGTGGTCCCCTTTAGCCTTGATACACTCGCCAGCCCCGCAGACAGATTCCGGACAGGGAGATGATAAACATCGCAAAGGGGTGACCCACGGAATGCCTTGCAGTAGTCTTGGTACCCAATGACCCTCACCCACGCGTGGGTGCTCGCGTTGAAAACCTCCACGTAGTCGACTTCGCATACTGTCCGGATAAAGTCCTTCAGTTCCGTCCACTGCGTGTTAAAGGGGAGCTGCATCCGGTCAGCGATGTTCCCACCTCGGTGAGTAACTAGAGCATGGCCCTCCTCAGCCGAGAGCCATACGGTGCGGGGGCCGGGACGCACATTTGAGACGGTAACATAGTATATCCCAGTCTTGTTCCCCGCCTCAACCTCCAGCATTGCAGTCGAGTCCGACATCTCTCGTCTGTGCACCCGCACCTTTGTAAGACGACAGATCCAATCCAAGATTCGGCACCCAGAGATCTGGTTGTGTGGGACGCACGTGAGGCGCGAACTCGGACGTCGCTTGCATACAATGTGACAGATAGCTTTACAAGAGAAGGCTCGAATGAACGCAGTAAGATGGAAGCACCCGCAGCCCGTCCGTCGACGAGTCCCATCCCAGAAGGGCTCGGGCTACTTATACACCATCATCGCCCAGTCCCTTCCCTCCAACCTCGAGGCCGACCCTCACCACTTTCGGAACATTGACCTCTTCTTGGACAGATACCGCTGGTGGCGGCCCTCTCAATGCAGAGAAAAGTGTCCCATGCAGCGGCTGCCATGTCGGAGTGACAGCAACGCATCTACAACCTTCACCGGGTTCGCTGCCTGGAGTGAGGCCGGGGTTAAGGACCCCGGCCATGGGTGGCCTAGATCTCCTTGGAACGTCCTCATCTGCAGCAAACACGTCTGCAGGTTCATAGCCGAGGCCGAAAGGGACACACACCGGATGTCCTTGCGGACCGTCCGCTGCAGTCGGCCCCCGTTGACCTTCGCACGTTTAGCCCGGAGGGGAGCCCCACGAGAATACTACTCAGAAAGCGCATCCCAGTCGATTGGGTAACAGCCCCGCCTGTGTTTCCGCGCGGAATAAGCTCTCGAGACGCCCCGCATGAGTGCTTGCGTATGCACCCATTGTTTGGCAGACGGTATTCTCCAATGGTCGGAAAATGAAAGTAGTCGAAGAAAGCAAGTTTTTCTAGTGGCAAAGGGCCTCTGCTGATATGCAAGACACTAATGCAGGACTTGAAGCACTTCCAGAGGCCAGGAAGGTGGAATGACAGCAACTTCCCCACTAGAGGATGGGTTGACAGGGGAGCTTTCCTGGGCAGACCAGGAAGAGTCCAAGCATAAGTCCCGATACTGTCCCCACCGAGTCATCGCCTTCGGATGGAGATGGCGGCAATTCGTTCGTCCAGGGATGTGCCATCCCCCGTGTGCAATAACGGTGCGTCTGGCCTTATGGGCAATGGAAAATCGACCAGCTTGCAGATCCCGAAGCGGACATGGGCCGACAGACGAGCAGTAGCAAGCATGTCCCGAGCCACCGGTGTGCTTGCTATGGGTTCAAGCCGCAGGCGCCTTAGTAGTTTCAGGGTATGAAGTCGTGTTACGCTCTCGGATTGTGGTTGCACAGTAACAGGGTGGGCCCTCGTATCTCATTCTCCAGCAGCCCAATCGTCCAACACTTCTAGGCCTTGAGGTAGCATGGCGTCCTGCCAGGATGGCTCCCGTCAGCCACTGAACTGCGACGAGGCGGGGGACGGATGCTGCTGATGTTCAAGCCAGAGCTGGTCTCCACATAAAATTGGTTCGAATGAAGACGTCGATCCCATGTCAGTCAATAGGCCACTCAATAGTTTGATTCCGGTCGTGCTACAGATGTGGTTCTGTATCCTTCGGGCCTCGCCACGAATGGGATGGCGACTTCCCAGGCCCGACTATCAGCATGAGAGGGTCCTCTACCCTCTATATTGTCCGTCCTTCTTTGAGAAAGTCCAGCTGCGGAAAGGGGTGAAAGGCTGTGTTTCGCCCTAAGCGAGTCAGGATTGGCATGATTCGGAGGCCTAGGGCTGCAACACCGGTTTCAGAAAATTACCTGAGAAAGGGTAAGCGGTAAGGGAGAGCTGGTGTCTGGTCCCAGGACCTGGAGGAGCACATGTTATGCTTATTGACTCGACTCTTCACTAGAGACTGTGGTGAGTAATGCTGGATAATAGTTGCAAGCGAGGTTATGCACGCGGGGCCTTCTTGAAAGAGAACGTGTCGTCGACCGTATAGGATGCGTCGTCGTCGATTCCGTGCATCAAATTTGTGTCCACATCCATGTGTGATGCCCGATCAAGCAGTTTGTCATCGGATGAGGCGGTCCTAACTGGAGGACTCGGATGAACACGTCCCCAAGGCGGTTGGGTCTCGTCTGACTCGGATAGAGCGACAAGTAGGTACCGGTTACTGTCCGCCACAAGCATGACGCTGGGGCTCCCCTCCGAGTCGAGCCAGGATGCCTGCCATTTCGATGCAACCCTGCTGTCTGGGAAGTGTTCGGCGCAGTTTAGAGGCCTTGGCCCAAAGGATAAGGGGTCCCACGTGAAAACAACACCGTTATAGTCGCTGCCGTCACACGCAATCAACAGCAGCTCGGGGATCGACGAATGCCAGCGGAATGACGTGACATCGGAGGAGAACATGAGGACTGCACGAAGCTCCGTGGCAGCCAAGTCCCAAATCCAAACTGTACTAGGGCAATCCTCAACCTTAGTCGCCAGCAGTGACGATGAACTGTCAAAGACAGCCGCCAGGCATCCCGAGATCTTTTCCGTCGCACCGTTATTGCTAGCTGACGGACCAGGGGGGGAGACCGCTTGAGTAACCTTAACGAAAGTATGGGCTACGCGTACCGGCGGGGCATGAGACGGAACGAGTTGCTCTTGCCAAATCTAAGTGGACAATTGTGATCAATAAAACTTCTTGGCCGTTGCACACGGTCAACACAGTGACAGAAGACTGGCAAGAGACCGGATGGCATTGGGTACGTATTGTATACCAAAGCAGGGCCAGTAGTTTTGTGATACGTATGATACATACCTGCAGAGTTTCCTTCGGGGCAATGGGAGTTGCTGGGTGGTGGAGTCTGGTAGTCTCCACGCCGGTTGACACGCCCAGTATGTAAGTGAACCGAGTGTGGTCACACACAGCTATCTTAGCTGCGTCCGGACTAAGCTCGCATTGTCTGATCCCTGCCCCCAACTCGGAGTGTTTTAGCTCCGGCGACGTGATAGTCGTGCTCGGCCCAGTCCAGGTGCGGAAAAGGTAGCCATCTGGTGTATAGAATAGGATTTTATGCCCCTGAGAGGGTGATTCCCACACGACAAGCCACTTGCCACCTGAAGCCCAGAATAAGCCCTGGGCGTCGATCACGTCGGGATACCAGGACCTTTGAACCTCCCACGTAGTGGGTGCATGGAGGCTGATCACATCCCTGCCGGACGTCCGGGTAAGGACCGCAAGGTGAGAGGAGTGCGGGCGGAATGACATGCATCGCGGGGCGGAGAGCGGCTGGTAGAACTTGGGGTTGTTGATTTCAGCCACTTTTGACGACGACAGGTCAAAAATAGACAATCTGAGGCCGAGCGCAGAAAAGGCACATATGAAGCCGTCATCCGGACCGAATCGGATGAAGGTTGGCTTGGCAACGGCCGGTGGTGGCACTCGAATGACGGCACGGAAGTCAGAGCTCAGGGCGCTAAAGACATGGATTTGGCTACCAGCCGCGACGAGGACCTTGCGGGACGACGGTGACCAGAGAAACGAGATGATGGCCCCGGATATGTCGGCCAGCGACAGGGAAATCTCGTGAACTGTATTGAGGCTCTCCACAGAGCGGATGTTGACCTTGGAAGGGAGAAGAGTGGCGATGAGCTTCCCATCAGGGCTAGCGATGCAGTGCGGTGATGCTAATCACATGTCATATCCGTATTAGTCCCGGTGCCTGATCGAAAGGATGGACAAGGGCGTACATTTAAATGGTGGTGAGAACATGGTGGGCCAACAGTGCTACGCAGGAACACAGTAGGCAGAGGGGGGTGAGGCAGGGCTGCGTCGAGGTAGCAAACGAAGAACGACGCGGGCAGCTCTATGCCTATACACCGGCGTGGGTGCCTGAAGATTTGAGATCCCAAGGAGGCAGGGGGCAATAGTAAGGGCTTCGTATTTGGGAAGGGGGAGACGGCTCAATAAATGCGGTGAAGGAAGACTCCGTGAAACGTGATGTACTTAGTTATGTGCCGGCGTCGAAGTTGCCTCGTAATTGATTGTATATAGAGAAGTTGTGACCAGGACGCTCGTGCTGTTCCTGCCTTCCGAGGAGAAACGCGGGTTGTCGTTCGTGACTCGCGCCTGCCCCACCAGAATAGACCACCTCCGTGGTGCTCCTCTATTCCACCAAGTGGAACCAATCAATGACGTTGACTTAGTCATTATCATTCGTCCCTCATCTCCAAAGCGGCTGGCCGAATCAACAGAAGGCATTTCAGATAAGCATCGCACTCGACATCACAACACAGGCAAAAACTGTGGCGAACGCCGGTTATAGCGACGCCGAAACATTCCAGTCTGAACTGGTTCTCTGCGCTTCCCCTCTTTCGTCGTTGCTCTCTACAGAAGCTTGGCCGACTTCGCGCATAAGAATGGCCGCGTCAAAGCACACCCTTAGCCAATCATCCCAATAATCCATCATTCTGTTATTCAGCTTTGTATATATTGCACATCTTCTTTGAGGTATCTACCTGAATACCTAGCATATCGCTCCCGCCTTAGTTCGTGAGAACTTACACTCAGCATCATGTCTCGTGCCTCGCTCGTCTCTGCCACGCGGAGGCATGCCTTGTCACCGACATGTTTGGACAGGATCCAGCCATCAGCAACTATACCCTGCAGGCTATCCTTCCAGCGACCTCAGAGGAGGAGTCTTCATCGAACCGTACTGTTGAACGGCGCACTTGCCTCACAGGGTGAAGAGCTTCGTGGGACCACCCGGCAAGATCGCATCAAGAACGCCAAGCCCTTCTCAGACTTCCTGACCGACACCTTCCATCGCCAACACGATTATCTGCGCATATCTGTCACAGAGAGATGTAACCTTCGCTGTCTCTACTGCATGCCTGAAGAGGGCGTCCAGCTATCGCCCTCAAAGGAGCTCTTGACTACGCCCGAGATCGTTCTGTTATCGTCTGTTTTCGTGTCCCAGGGTGTTACGAAGATACGTCTCACCGGTGGTGAGCCAACGGTCCGGAAGGACATTGTGCCCCTGATGCAACAAATAGGGGAACTGAGGCGTCACGGTCTGCGAGAGATCTGCTTGACTACGAACGCTATTTCACTCCACCGAAAGCTCGATAGCATGGTCGAGGCGGGTCTCACAGGCATAAACTTGAGCCTCGACACGTTGGACCCCTGGCAATACCAAATCATGACGCGGAGGAAGGGCTTCGAGGCTGTCCAGAAAAGCATCGACAAGATCTTCGAGCTCAATCGCCATGGCGCTGGCATCAAATTCAAGATCAACTGCGTCGTGATGAGGGGCATCAACGACCGCGAGGTCATGTCCTTTGTGGACATGACGCGAGACAAGGACGTCGAGGTACGATTCATCGAGTACATGCCGTTTGACGGCAACAAGTGGAGCAAGCAGAAAATGTTCAGCTATTCGGAAATGCTGGACCTCATCAGGGAAAAGTATCCTACCTTGCAGAAGGTCCAGGACCACAAAAATGACACGAGCAAGACGTGGCATGTTCCCGGCTTTGCGGGAAGGCTCGGATTCATCACCAGCATGACGCACAACTTTTGCGGTACCTGCAACCGCCTCCGAATCACGAGCGACGGAAACATAAAGGTGTGCCTCTTCGGCAATGCCGAGGTATCATTACGCGACGCTTTGAGGAAACTCAACAACGGAGAGCCGATTGATGAAGCGGCATTCGAAGAGATCAAGCGGCTTAGCATTCAAAATGCCAACTCTGCTCAAACCGCTGATGGCCCGATTCCTTTGATCAACCAGGATGAGCTTCTCAACATCATCGGCACGGCGGTTAAGGGGAAGAAGGCAAAGCACGCGGGCATTGGGGAGCTAGAGAACATGAAGAACCGGCCCATGATCCTCATAGGTGGGTGATGGTCCTGCTACCTCGCGTTGACGGTTGCGCCGCCAGGTGGATCCCTTCGGCATGAAGCCGGTCTTTCTCCAGCGGGCTTTTGTATCCATAGAGCCACTGCGCATAGACGGATTCCAAGAACGCTATCCACGGACCTGGACTAAATAGGTCGTCTAGATTCAGGCCTCGCCTCAAGCCGTGCTCCATGGACCAGTGCCAGGAAGGGGCTTTTCTCAACGCAACCAACAATGTCGGCGCCCAGTCCATTAATGTTCACTAGTGCCACCGCGCCTTCACACCTGAGGTTGTTTTCAACGACAAGATGCCTGCCGGAGCAGTCGCGAAACAAGCCAGCGGCGCCACAGGAGAAATTAACACATGTCTCGGACTCAGGAACCGCGCGCATGGTGTCCATCTCCGAAAAGGCCGTCACCGGGCGCGTCGCGACAGCTGCCTGTAGAGTCAGATTTTCAACCGACACGGCCCTAAAACTCATAAACGAAAATGGGATGAAGAAGGGCGACGTTCTGGGAGTCGCGAGAGTGGCGGGCATCATGGCATCGAAAAGGACCCCCGACCTCATTCCGTTGTGTCATCCGATCCCGATCTCCCACGCCAGTGTTGATCTCGAAGTGGATACCAATAACAACTGCATCGACGTCAGAGCTACCGTGAGCTGCAACGGGAAGACGGGAGTCGAGATGGAGGCGATGACAGCAGCATCTACAGCAGCGCTAACAATATATGACATGTGCAAGGCCGTCGACAAGGCGATGATCGTCGACGGCCTGCGAGTTGTTCTGAAGGACGGTGGGAAGAGTGGGCGGTGGGAGATGCGGTGATGCCGTGACGCCTGGACCAGGGCTTCCCACAATGCGCTACATCTGCCGCCGATGCAGAGTGGGATGCGTTGCATCATGCGGCGCCTGGACTGGCACCGCGTTGAGGGGCACTGGGCGCTATGCGAACCCCTCCTCTTGGGCGTCCCCCAGTTTCCCGTCTAGCTCGATGCGCGTGGGAAGGGTCATGCGGAGGAGAAAGGCGGTCTGACTTCATTGGTAACTCTGTGGGATACATAGCTGTTTAGAAACAATGAGGGGTAAAATTACCCCGCCATCACAAGCTCCCCAGAAATCAACTTGCAGCAAAACCTCTTCGTGCCCAATGGCTTCAATGTGACCAAGATTTTTTTCCTGGGCCCGGAAATGAAATCCCCGTCTTGTGATATGCACGTAACCTAGACGCGGCATCCCACCCGCTCCTGCATTCATCCACGTCGCCGCATCTGTTTGACATGAGATCACGATTCGAACGCCCGGTGTGGGGTGTGGGGATCGTGAAAGGCGGTGAGCCGTACCTTCGCCACACTCCCAATCGTTGCTCTGGGGCGCGGTCGGGCGGTGCCCCGTTACGAAAGGGGATCTCGCGAGGACTTGCCTGATTGGGCCCGTCCCGGGTGGGATCCCCTGTGTCGAGAGGATCCCGTGGAGAGCGTCTTGGCAAGTTTGTAGCTTAGAGATTTGGGTGGGTGAGAGGAAAATTAGACGCGACCAATGAGAGCTGACGTGATTTCAGCCAACGGGAAGTGCGCGATAACGGGCTCGACTTCGGAGGCAGATGGGTCCGTTTTGGGGGGATCCACCGTTGGCGCTAAACGGTGCTAATGGCAGACCGGTTTTCTGGTAATTAGCAGCAATGAGCTCTGCTCCGGGGAGTTAGTTGCCTTGGAGGCCAGGATATGGCCGGGGGGGAGGGTGCGTCTGTTTCGTACTTCTGGAGGGAGTAAACCTCGCACCGATCATGACGTGCGTCTTCAGCACGAGCGTCACGATGGTGCACGCTAGCCGCGAGATCGACGAGACAGCAGGGCATCTCCTGGCCGGGTTTCCGGGGGAAAGCGCCATCGTGACGTCTGTGATGGTGTGTTTGGCAGGGAGGCAAGGGGCCGACGATGTCAGGATGTAATCTTGGATCTTGGAAATCCTTCCACAAGCATGAGACTCCCGCCGCCGAAACCCGTGAAGACACGGGGTCGAGAGACATCTGGCCGTCCACCAGGGGTCTCAAAAGAAAGCACCTGAGGCCAGGCGAGCATGGTTTTGTTGCATGCGAACACGACTTCATGTAGCGCTGACCTGCCCGCCGAAGCGCGGTTCCACGGCATAAGGCTCGCTCTCCCATGCATGCGCAGGAAGGCGGGTGATGGATTACAGTCGCGCCTTCCCAGGTTGCGTCTGAGTGTTTGCAGGGAGGCAGTGGCGCTCGGTGTGAAACCCCGTCTCACTACCGAGCACTTCGCACCTTCCAACCCCCTCTTCCTTACTGACATGCGATGGTTTGGAGGGAAGGTGGGGCTGAGAAGTGATCGTAGCGGGAAGAGACGAACGGCGTTGCAGCCGGGATACGGTACTTGAACAAAGCACCGAGTCACCTCCGGCAAACTAGTCCCGGATGAACACTTACGCGGCATACAGTACGGCGGTTTGCTAAACTGGACGGACCGCGGCTTTATTAGGCGGACCGTCCGAAGTATAAGCTCCGAGGAGAAACGTACAAGTTCCGTATTCTTTTTATAGACGGTGGAGATGAGGCCTGCTGTTGGAGGCTACCCGCATTGGCGCCGGCTGCGCATTCTAGAAGTTCTCCACGTAATTTCCCGCGGGTATCCGCAATTTCATAAGTGCGGGAGACGCACGTGCCAATCGTGCCTCTGTGCAACGCCCACGATAAAGGACACGTGCTGAGATCAGAGGCAGTTTTGGTGTATCGTGGATGCGAGACCAGTTTTTGGAGGGTGGTAGATAAAACAATGATGGATCTTCCCGGGGGTGCACAAAGATATTGTGCTGCGCGAGGAACAGGTGGGAGGGGGTAGAAGCCGAGGGAGGGACAGTGTGTGGATATGCGGGTAGATAACACGGTGTGGGCGGGGCTGTCGCGTGGTTAGGGGGGATGTTCCTCGGTGCTTTGAAGACGAGTGGAGGGAGAGCTCCTGCAGCCAAGTCAAACCTTGCCGCCTCTCCGTCGTCGACGCCGAAACTCCGGGGCTCCCCGTCGGCGCCGCGGCGCCCCATCCGCGCCGAGTCGGCAATGCTAGCATCGGAAAAAGGGCCAGGCGGCTGCGTTCCTGTTTGTCCGATGAACCCCAGATCGTGGAGCACGCCGTCCTGCTTCGTCGTCCTAGGGAGATTGCGACTCTTGTGAGAGTGGGATGACGCTTGCGTCAGCGTTGGATGGCTCCGACTTCGCTTGCTACTGGCGAGGAAGGGAGGGGGTGGGCGTGGAGAGGCGAGCTGCATGCTCCGATCGTCCATCCTAACCAAAAACGGGGTGCCGTACATATGCAGTGTGGGAGGGGCCTGGAACGGCTGGCTACGACACCTGCCATTCGAGTGGTTGCTCGAGAATGCGGGTTGTTCTCGCAGTATGTACTCGGCATGCGCCCTCGTCAACTCATCGTCCACAGGATGCCGTGACACCAAGTTGCCAGATGTCCGGATCAGAAGAGCCAACTCCATCAACGCTGCCTCTCTCCCATCCTGTATTCGGCGGATTGCGATCTTCTCCGGTTGCTCCGCCCGCTCGTCTCCGCCCTCCCCCTTGACAGCCTGGGGCAGCCCGCGTCCCCTCAAACAGGGGTCCTGGCATAAGTGGAATCGCGTTGATCAGGACGGGCGCTCCGACGGGGAGGGGGCGGGGGCCCAGGGTGGGTCTGGATCCTGGTTCGGATGTCCCAGTTAGCTTCGTACTCCGTAATGGGCGCCGGCGGAGTGGGTGGCGCTGGGGTCCATTATGTAAGGTTAACTGCGAGTGTACTACGAGAAAGTACGGGGTTGTGGAGACAGGAGAGCTTGGGAGCGTTTGTGTCTCCATGTGAAGCCGTTAGGGTTTGAGACAGGCAGTGGTAGAATCGGCCGAAAGACGGCGCTATGACGACGAGGTGGCACTTGCGATGAAGAAACGAATCCCTGGGGGGCTGGGAGCTGCGGGCATGAAGAATGGGCGAGGGTAACGGTGCCGATGTGACCTACTATATCAACTCCAGATTTGTCCCGTCCAGGCGCACGGTTACGGTGACGTTACGGTCGGGCTCTCGGCGCAGCAACTCCAGGGCCTCCCCCCGCGTCCTTCCTCGCGCATATGCATTTCCCTGACCTGTCGTATTTCGTCCTGATCTTGATAACCACTTTGTTCCCCCAAGCCCGTCGCCAGACAGCAATTCCCCCCCTGCTGCCCCAGTGCTCCAGCCACAAAAAAAAAAAAAAAAAAAAAAAAAAAAACAATCCGCCGGATCTTGGCGCGTTTCTCTTACTGCCACCGATCGGCCCTCGGCCGGCTCTCGTTGCCTAGATTCCGAGGCTTCCCCGATCATCACCGCCATCCTCGCACAGAATACATCACCTCCCTCTCGCGCCCGACGATCCATCTCCATCCCCCCGCCCCCGGTCGCCATCGCCACACCAGGTAATAACCCCGCGAACTTGAGTTCCTCCTCACGAAGCATCATTCCCCCGGTCGCCACCGATACTGCGAGCGCCCGCGGATCGGAGAGAAGCGTCGCATCGAGGCCCCTGCCTGCCACCTTGGCTCCACCGCCTCCCGGCCTGGCGCCAAGGGCCGCCCCAATCGCGCCCGCCAACTTGAGAACCTGAGGAGCCACTCGGCGCCGGCACTATTACTGAACGAGCGAGACACCCCCACCAGTGCCACCACGAAACCCACCCGCGCAAGATTACCTGCGGTCCCGCATCTGTGCATGTCCCGTCCACTGGCCGGCCCCGTATTATAATCCGGCTCCACTCGTCCTTTTTGAAGAAGAAAGTACTTGTCCCCACGCCCGCGCTTCCTTTTCAAGAGACTCCTCACGATCTTTGTCCTCGCCAACTCGTCGGAAGTTCATTGAAGCGTTCTGTCCATTTCTGCCGTTTGTTTTAAAGTCCAGAGGCAACTGCCTATCATCATACAGCAACTCTAATCCGTCTCAATCAATTGGCCGTTCACATACTTCGACGTGGCTTGCACCAGTGGCTTGTCTGCCCTCTGTCCGCGATAGGAAGGCGTTTCTTATCATTCTTCCAACTGCAACCCTCACATCTCCTCGCTGGAATACCGCGCCACGACTCCAGCCCGAAACCCCCAGCGAACACGAGCTCGCACGTCCTATCGCAGCGGAGCAAGAGCCATCGCCCCACGATATCCTCAACCCTAACCATTACCCACCGAACCACACGCGACCACCTTCCGCGATGGCAACCGACCTCATCATGCCAACCCTCAACACCCAGCAGACCTCCTACTTCTTCCCCGAGCGGCCCCAGCACCACCGTTCGCAGTCGTACCAGGCGGGCCCGCGGCCGGGCGTCTCGTACAACGGCTACAACGGCATCTCGTCCCTGAGCAGCAGCAACTCGTCGGGCAACTCGCCCACGTCGCCCAGGCCGTACGTCGGCCCCCGCCAGAGGCCACTCTTCATACCTGCTGCTCTGCGGCCCAACGAGTTCCCTTCGAAGCCGGTGCCCGTCCCCAAGTCGTCGCTGTCCGAGGACAGCACGCCCGTGGGCAGCCTCACGAGGCAGAGCACTGGGCTCCTAAGTCTCGCCGGGTCTGCGGTTCAGCGCCTAACGCGGCGGTCGACGGGTGATAGCGGCAAGGTTATCGACGATAGTGACGATGAACTGAACGCGGACTTGTTCCCCGATGTGACCGGTCTCCCCACCCGGAGCCACTGGAAGGTACGTACAAATTTGCCGGGATACCACCCTTCCCTCCCCCCCCCTCTCCCATCCCCGGGGAAACATCCCTCACCCTAGGGCCGAACCCAGAACTTACCACAAACAGCCTGACCGCGACTCCTCCATCTGCGACGACCCGACGTGTAAGCGCGCCTTCGGCTACTTTACCCGCCGCCACCACTGCCGGGCCTGCGGCAACATCTTCTGCGACATCCACTCTGCGGTCCTCGTCCCGCTCGACGAGAAGGCCGAGTACAACCCGCGGGGCACGCCCTCGCGGTCGTGCAACCACTGCTACGATGGTTTCCAGGCGTGGAAGGCGTCGCACTGGGGGAGCAGGACCTCGAGCTCCGCGTCGTCGGCCGAGGATGCGCCGCAAAAGCCGAGGCCTATGCCCGTGGGCTTCGGGCCCGGCGCTGGCGTCATGTTCCAGCCTACTCTGGCCAAGAGCCCCGGCGCGGCGGCGAGCGTGCCGAGTGACTGGAACTGGAGCACGTTTTAAACTAGTCCTAGCCTTAGAGTCTAAGGTTAGGGTTGCCGATGGCGATGGCCACTGCGGGTGTGTTGTGAGGTGGCCTTTATAGAAGAAGGTATGTTTGGGCTCGGTCACCGTTTCACAGTTGTGATAAATATTAACTGCAGGACAGATTCAGGCCGCCACACTCATACCGATACATGAGTTACGAGTCGCTTGTCACGACACCTGCCCCGGTCCTCTAGTCTCCAGTCTTCTGTTTACACGCAACATTTTTGGAGGTCATTACGACTACAACGGAACTACAGTAGAAAATCGCTGCCACCTCCACTCGCAAAGGATGGCATACGAAAGCCATCCACCAAGATACGCGGCACGCAACCTCGACACCACACACATTCCTCTTCTCCGCCTACAAGGCTCTCTTCTTTACATGCTGTAATGCCTTGCACCTTTACACAATACTCACGCATCACGCCATGCGTTAACGGCCTCAGTACGCCCGCATGTCTTGTCTTTTTTCTTCCATCAAACTGGTTGTCACTTTCCAGCCATAGCCCATAGCGCTGGAGTTGGAAGTTTGGAGTTTTCGGTTTCCACGGTCTTGCCTTTCTTGTCTTTTTTTTTTTTGTTTTCGGGCTGTTTAGTCTTTTCTGGTACCTGGTATTTGGTACTCGGTTCGGTTTTTTTTGGTCTTAATACCCGGCAGACCTCCTTTGCATTTCGGATAATGATTCCAGGTGGTGATCTCGTGTTGGGGTTCTATGGAACAACGGAGGGAGGCGAAGGGATAGGGCGGAGGGGGGTAAGGGGAGGGAGGCGCAGCATTAATAGATCCTAGATCTCTATCTCGACTGTGGTTCGGAGGATTCGGAAACTGTGAGAAGGCTGTGAGATGTGACGTGTGAATTGTGGGCGTGCTTGGTGAGTGATAGTTTGGATGGTGATGCCTTCTCATGGTACTCTGGCGCTCTGATAACGCCTTATTATGTGGTGTGCGAACATTGTTCTGGCGGCTCTATATTTGATAAAATTTGCCGCAATGCTCAAGGTGCTACGTGCAAATAGTATGGGCCCAGTAGTACTTCAAGTCGATCATGTCACCCATTGGCCCCGGAAGCATATCTGTATACCAACAACCGGAGCGTCAACGTGGGAAAAGGACATTTCGCGACTCCATGATGCTTATCAAAATATCATAATTAGTCTACATATACATATAAACAAATACACTAAACCCCATCCCATTGAAAGCACGCTCCTCCCGCTTCCATCCAAAAGCAGTCCCATTTTACATCCCTCTCCTTAGCCCCCCCCCCCTCCCGGTAGAAGACCAAGATTCCCGTCACCCCTTTTGAATCCCCTCCCATAAACCTCAACCCAGCATTTCATAGCATGGGAATCAAGCCCAGCTTACCTCCTCGCCTTACCATTGGCCTTACCATTAGCCTTCGGCACAACCTCGTCAACCGCATCCTCACTAACCTCACCATAAACCTCCCTCTCAACTCCCCTCGCAGCATCCCACCCCGCCTTCTCCGCCCTCTCAACGTTACTCATCCGCCTCTTCGTGGCAACCGTCTGGCCCCTCTTAAGGTAACTTGTGATGAAGAAACGCACGAACAGGTACGTCAGCGGCGCGAGGTACAGCACGTTGAGCCATATCGCGAACGTCGAGCCATCCGTCGTGATGCACTGTTGCGTCACGAAAGACGTCTCGGAGCGGAGTACGGGGTCCGCGGGGGCCGACGAGGGCGCGGCGGCCTCGGCGGCCTCGGCGACCTTGTAGGCGGAGCCAAGGATGAGGGTCTTGAGGTTGTCAAACATGCCGGCGGCCGTGGGCTCCGCGGCGGGGACGGAGCTCGTGGTCAGGACCTCGGGGGTGGGTGCGGCGGTCTCGGCAACGGAGACGGTGACGGGGACGGTGTAGGAGATGAAGGAGTGAATCATGGCGAAGGAAGCGCCGAAGAGGAACTGGGTGATTTGGCAGGTCGTCAGGGTACGCTTGATGAAGATCGGGACCTTGATCGAGAAGGCTGTCACGGTGTAGTACGTGTACTGTTTCCCTGTTAGTAGATGCGAATAGTACTCGCGATGCGATGAGAACTCACCATCATAGCGTGGATACCAGAGTTGACAAAGGCAAAGATCCAGATCGGGGGAGCCATGTACCGGATGCCCGCCCACATGGCCATCATCGCGCCGGCGTGGTGGTACGTCTGGAGCGTCGAGCTCGGCTTCCCCTTAGCGAGGATGATAAGCGTGTCGATGACCTCGTAGAACTTGCTCAGGTAGAAGATCCACCCGTACCACGCAAGCCCGTCATTCCACATGCGCCCCCCAACAGTGTCGCTCGGCAGACCGTCGGCCGTCAGCGCTGGGTTCTCCGACAGGCCGGTCCACCGCCCGAGTCCCTGGTCGTAGTAGGTTCCCTCGCCGAGCCCCGGCGCGCCGGAAATGCGGCAGAGGCTGTCGGCGGTCCCCGCGTACCCGGCCGGGCCCCAGGGGCTCGCGACGCTCGATCTCAGAGTGCGCCACATGGCGTGGCAGGTCCACGCGGAGTACACGGCGAGGAAGACATTGTGGAGGACGACGAACGCACGGAAGGCGCGCGTCTTGCTGATGGCCCACGGCCGCTTGTTCGTAGACCGGTTGTACCTGTTGAGTGCCTTGACCGTCACGGCGTACACCGCGGCGATGGTGATCGGGACTTTCGGGTCGAGCGCCGCGTAGAAGATGTTCTCGGGAATGGTGAAGAGGGGCGGCGACGCGAGGCCGGGGGTGCCCACGGCGGGGGGCGCCTGCGGAAACGGGACGTTGACGGGAGGGAACGCGAAGAGCGAGCCCTCGGGGACCGAGGTCAGCACGACCGGGGATTCCACGTCCATGGCTGAGCGCGTCGTAAGGGCACGAGGAAACGAGTCGAAAGGAATCGTCGAGTGTCGATCGGACGGCCCGCGTCAGAGTCGAGCTGGCAAGCGCGTGAGGAGGATGGCAAGAGAGGGAGAGAGAGAGAGCTCAGAGGCCGCAACTAGCGGGAAGGAAAGGTTATAGCTCAACAAGTCGGAAGTCCAAATGAGGACGGGAGGGTGAGGATCAGGAGGGAAATACTGGGGGTGAATTGGCCCGAGCCAAAGTCAAAAGAAGCAGATATATGGCCTTCCAGCTGTGGGGAAGAGCGAGATGCTCCGAATGGGCGAAACTTTTTTCCATTGGGGGTCTCAGCGGCGGTCCCGAGCTCCTTCACACGAGATACCCGTCCCAATGGTACCCACTCGTCTGGCCTTCTCGATCTGGATGGTGCTCACAGTCCCCGGGCTACACCCACAAGCGGAATGGTGTGCGGCGACTTGGACCCTTGTCGTCACGTTTGTGTGGGGCTTGATCCAGTTTGGTGGGTTACCACCTCACCCATTCCTCGCTTTGGTGGTGCTACAAGGCTTTGGTGATGTGCTTGTTGTTAGTCGGTCATCATGCTTCGGAATGCTCGGAGCACGCGGAGACCTATCGAATTAACGCCAAAGTGCCGCATCATCGAGCACATTCCTGCTTAACGTTGTTCGAAATTCTTGGCCCGTGTCAGTCCTACAGGGCTGGCGGGCCCTGTCCACGCAATCCCAGCTCGATTCTTACCTCATGGCCCCCATCAAACCGACGGCAAATCACCCCGCCCGTCGTAGCCGGAACCTAACAAGTGGTCGAGGCTTTTCTGACAGTCTCCGCGATAAACCCCAAATCCTGTACTCCAGCGCCTCGGGCGGCCGGATGTC
Source organism: Sordariomycetes sp. B11D1 (assembly GCA_025503055.1). Classification (NCBI taxonomy): domain Eukaryota; kingdom Fungi; phylum Ascomycota; class Sordariomycetes; species Sordariomycetes sp. B11D1. Next base: position 22,999 of record JAMFQS010000009.1, on the reverse strand, counting down.
CCGCTGGACGCCGTGAGGGGCCATCAACAACGAAGACGAAATTTGTTGAGGTCGCGAACGCACCAGGAACGGAAGGCCAGGATTCCGCACGCCTCCCATTGGTTCCCGATCAGGGACCCACAGGGCCCGCCACACTGACCGAGGCTGGCCCCCAAGAAACAGAAGGATCAATGATATGCCGCAGCGCGTCCAGCCGCCCGGGAGCTAAAGACCCTTTCTGTGTCAGCAAGCCAACCTCACCTGGGCAAGGTGCTCTTGCATGGCCGGGGATTCCTGGGGCGGTTATGTCTCAAGCCCCTCCCCCCCCCGCGTAAGAAATTCCGGGGGGTGCGGGGCAGGATACGGCCCCAGCTTGAATCAGGCGACGGACAAAGACCCGGGTAGATCCTCAACAAAATTCCCGGACGGGGGCGACTTCCCTATGAATGTTTTATCTTGGCGCGGCTCTTGGGGCGGCGACTGCCAAATCGGAAGGCGCGTCCCAGCGGCAAGACTCGACCGAACCTCGGCATATTCCTAGATGCCCCACCTGCCGGATTCGCGGTCCACACCGGGCTTGAAGAATGCCGCCAGTACATAATACGCCGTCGAGAGCCCGCTCTTGCGTGTTTGCGGAGGTACAAGTACGAAACGGAGTCGGCGGAACTCGATAGCGAAACTCGGCATCTCGACGAGAAGCTGCCATTTGGGCGGCCCGTTCCACTGTTCCTTCCTCACGATACCGGGGTAACATGTGAAAGGCGGGTGGCGTCTTCGGAAGATGGAGCTCAGTTACCTTCCTCAGCCAAGACGAAGGAAATGGCTCGTCCTTATCAGTGCCAAAGTCGGCATCTCGATCTCTATACAACGCTTCGTTCGCGCATTACCACGCGCCGTCACGTGCAGTCTGACGTATGGCTCCTCGGTGCACTTGCTTGGTTAGGAGCAAGCGGAGAGGTCTTCGAGTCTCGCAGAGTTCAGTGCCGCCAGCTCGCACTGTAGGGCGCAAGAAAGGTTTATGATATCCCGCCTGCAGACAGTACGATGCTATAATGCAAGAGTATCATCCTCAGCCAGCCGGATCCAAGCTTCTTCAGACTCCTATCCCATCTCATGAGCGGGCGGCACTGTATATCCCCTCAAGTCCGTTCGCACTGGTAGATCATATCACAGCCGTCCTCTGCTTGGAGCGGTTCAATTCCTCATACGCTAAATCCCAGGTCCGTGCCTTCGCCTCCGCATCGTGAACGGAGGCGGGCAAATCCCGTCGACAAGCTCCGATCGTGGCGCCGGCATCTTATCCTCATAACCCCTGACGTGGGCCGCCCAAACCGGCCTAGCCCCTGTCGGTCCCCAGCGACAAAATCCTTCCCCGCAGAAATGATGGGTCCATCAAACTCCACTAGGGCCGAGACGCGACCCTCCATCACGACAGATCGGCGTCGGACAGCCCCTGTGACCCCGTGTTTCGAGCTCCGTTGGAGCGTCTTGATGCCGCGTCGTGCTTCTGATATCGACTCTAAAGGACGACACCTCAGTGATTGTGGAGGCGATCCACCTGCCTCTTATCCCACCTCCTAAATAGACGGAATAGCGCGTCCGGCTGCGCATATTGATTAACGCCTCGCAACGATGACGGCCACTGAATCGGACGCGGGGCCGATTGCGCCCATCCCAACCGCGCTCTCGACTATTCCCCCGACGAGCTATTGGGACGATTCGCAATGGGCCGTCATGTTCGCCCTCGTAGAGGCGGTGATGCCCGCCTTCGCCCCGCAGTCCACCATCGAAGATGAGCACAACCAGATCCGCATCTCCGATGCCGAGTTCGACGACATCTTCAAGCGCCTGGAGAGCACCGTAGTCGACCCGCCGTCTAAGGAATCCCTTCGCGAATACCTCGCTAAGAGGTGCATGGATGACCCCAGCTATGTCGAGGACTGCAAGAGGACCTTGGGCAGCTTCAAACCGATGCAGCACGAAAAACTCGGTGGAATCTTGAAGCTTCTGACGTACGTATAAGGCGAATGACCTTGCGGCCCTCTTCTCTGCGAGGTGGTCCCTCTGCTTGGCAAGCCTGCATGTCTAACCGATGAGACAGGTACCGGCTGGGGGCATACTTCCTCACGGGCTACTGTACCCCCTTCCACCAGCTGCCCGTCCACACAAGAGCAAAGGTTCTGCAGTCGTGGAGGACCGCGAGGCTCTCGTTCTTGCCTGTTGTGGCAAAGTCGATACAGGCCATCGCCCAGAAGTCCTTCTTCCAGTCGAACCGCCGCCTCTTTGAGCTCGCGGGCTACTCTGACACCCCGCCCGGCTACAAGCCCGGCGATGGCTACGACTTCCAATTCATGAAATTCGCCGCGGGCTCGGAACCCGAGGTCATCGAGACGGACGTCGTCATTGTGGGTTCCGGCCCCGGCGGTGCGGTCTGCGCCAAGGCCGTCGCCGAGGCCGGCCACGGCGTCATCGTCGTCGACAAGGGGTACTACTTCCCACCGTCGCAGCTCCCTATGACGCAGGCCGGGGCGTCCGACTACCTCTTTGAAGGCCAGTGCGGCTTCAGTTCGGAGGACAGCTCGGCAAATGTCGTGTCCGGATCGTGCTGGGGAGGCGGCGGGACCATCAATTGGAGCGTCTCGCTCGAGACGCAGCAGTTCGTGCGGGAGGAGTGGGCGAGCGAGGGCCTTCCTTTCTTTACATCTCCCCAGTTCCAAGAGTGCCTCGACAAGGTCTCCGACACGATGGGCGTCAGCGACAAGTACATCCGGCACAACCCCGGCAACAGGGTCGTCATTGACGGCGCGGCGAAGCTGGGCTGGAAGGCGGCCGCAGCCCCGCAAAACACGGGCGGGAACGAACATTACTGTGGGCGGTGCCACTTGGGGTGCGGCTCCAACGAGAAGAAGGGCCCGGTGGCGAGCTATCTCCCGGCCGCTGCGAGGGCCGGTGCGACCTTTGTCGAGGGCTTCCGCGTGGACAGAGTGCTGTTTGACGAATCTGGTGGGGAGAAGAAGGCGACGGGGGTGGTTGGGAAGTGGGTGGCGCGGAACGCCGAGGGTGGTGTTGACGGGCCGTTGGAAGAGAGGGTGACGAGGGAGGTGGTTGTGAAGGCAGCCAAGGTTATAGTGTCGTGTGGCTCTCTGTGGACACCGGTGGTGCTGAAGAAGAGCGGACTAGACGTAAGTTCCCGTGACAATTGAGAAGTCCAGCTGCTGACCAGTGCAGAACCCTCATATCGGAGCGAACCTGCATATCCACCCGGTGAACCACGTAACGGCGCGGTTCAACGAAGACATCCAGCCGTGGGAGGGTAAGCAGCCCCGCGCCACACATGCGAAGTGAAGCTTACGTTCTACAGGTGGCATCATCACAAGCTACTGCTCCGAGTTCGAGAACCTAGACGGCGCCGGCCACGGCGTCAAGATCGAAACTACCTGCATGGTTGTAAGTCACCTTACCTCACCCCCCACGCAAGCCCCAACTAACACACACTCCAGCCCTACGCAATCTTCGCAGCAGCCCCCTTCGCAACTGGCCTCGAAGCCCGCCTCGCAGGCCTTAACCTCCGCCACCTAACAGGCTTCATCTCCCTCGCGCGCGACCGCGACACGGGCTACGTAGAGGTCGACCCCGTCTCGGGGCGCCCGCGCGTGCACTACCGACCTTCGGACTTTGACGCCCAGCACGTCCTCGAGGGTGTCATCGCCATCGCGAAGCTCTGCTACGTCTCCGGCGCTACGGAGATTAGGCCTTACCTAACGGGCCTGGAGCCGTTTATTCGCGAGGCGGAGGGGTTGCAGCCGGGTGACGACCCCGCATTTGCGGCGTGGGTGAAGAGGGTGAGGGAGGTGGGGAACAAGCCGCCGGTCGGGGCGTGGACTTCTGCGCACCAGATGGGGAGCTGTAGGATGAGTAGCGGGCCGGAGAAGGGCGCCGTGGATGGGAGGGGGAGGGTGTGGGGGTGCGAGGGGCTGTATGTTGCCGACGCGAGTGTGTTCCCGAGTGCGAGTGGGGTCAATCCCATGATGACGGTGATGGCGATTGCCGAGCATATCGGGAAGGGGGTTGTGGAGGAGTTGGGGAAGTGAAGGCGGTTGCGTGGATAGTGTGTATGTCGGGAGGGTCGGGAGCCTGGACAGTAGCTTCGTTCGCTTTCTTTGCTAGGGCACAAGTGTAGCCCTCGTTTTCGTCTTTGCGTCCCTCTCCTCACGATCGTGCTTACAGGACTGTCTTGTGTGAAACGATGCTCCTGCGGCGCTTGGACTCGGTGCTTTGAGGTTCATGCGCTTATGTGTATGTTTGTGTGAGCGGCCGTAAAGAACGATGGGCTGAGATGTAGCGACGCTGCAGGTCGAGAGGGAGACTCGGTGCGCAGGAGATCTGGACATCAAGTTCTACCGTCAAGCCGTCCTCCTCCGGAAGATGCTCTAATGCTTCCCTCCACGGATACGTTTGCATATCCTGTCGGGACATCAAACGTCAGTGTGCAGTCAATACTCTGCAGCAAGTCTATGGATCACCAAGATCAGACGGTACTACAGCAGTATCGTCCCTACACATGAATGCTGATTCTCGACCCAAAAGCCATAGGATGCGAAGGGTGCTGCGTCTGCCATTGGAGCCAAGCCGCGGGAACGCAAGCGTCTATGAAGCCTCTACATGGCAACAAGTCTCCACCCCCGCTCTGCTCTACCACCCTTTCTACTCCCACCGCCCATTATTTAGTACTTTCACACACCGTCTACAACTTCGCGTCAATCTCCTCATACTCCGTGACATCCCTAGCAGGCCTCGCCCCCGCACTAGCCGTCAGCCCCGCCTTATAGGCCCTCACATCCTCAATCACCACCGCCTCGCCGCCCTTGCCCTCCACCTCCCCGTTCGTCTCCGGGACGCTCCCGCCCCTCGCAAACAGCTGCACGACAAGCTTCGCGCGCTCCGCGGAACCCGCGCGGACCTTCCGCTGGTAGAACTCCTGGATCTCGGCCTTGGTGAGGGAGCGGACGTACTCTGCGTCTTGGTGGGCTGTATAACCAGTCAGCTAACCATCCATCCCCGAAAACACCTTCGTGATGATGTGATGGCAAAAGCGGGAAAGAGGGATAACTTACTCGACGCAAAGTTGTAGTACTCCCCCGCAATCTGGTTCCAATGCCTATTCGTCTCCGAGTTCAGATTCTCCAGCTTCTTCAGCAGCTTGACCACAAGACTCCTCTTGTGGTTCTCAAACTCCGCCTCTCCCATCTCCGCCAGGGTCTTCCCGAAGCCCTCGATGAACGCCTCGACCCTCGACTCGAGGTACGCCGGGTCCCTCTCGCTCTGCACCAGGAACCGGAACCCATACGTCGTCGCGAACGCCCGGATGCCGCAGAACACAATGTATCCCAGCTGTTCCTTGGTCCGCAGCTGGTCGAACGCGGGCTCGTGCATCATCTGCTCAAGGAACAGCGTGCGCGCCCTCGTCCGCGCGTCGCCCTTGTCGCCAGTGTGAAGCCAGAACTCCATGCAGTGGTTCACGTTCGCCGGGTCCCGCATCGTCCGCTTATAGACGTGGCTCGAGCCGGGCGGCAGCACGAGCGACCGCTTGATGGGCCATTGGTTCCGGGGCAGCGGCCGCGGGCTCAGGATCGACTGCAGCATGTCCGTCAGGCGCAGCGCGTCCTCCTTGTACACGTTTCCGTGCACATAGAGCTCCGCGTGCAGCTGGCCCAGGAGCTGCGGCTTGAACTGCCGCAGTGACTCGGCCGTCACGTTGGGGAGCTCCGCCGCGTACTCCTCCACGATGAAACCGCGCTCAGAGTTCAACCAGTAGAGGTAGTCGCCCACCTGGTTGTACGACGACTGCAGCTCCCAGTTGCTGTACGCCCTCGCGAGGCGCTCCTTGACAATGTCAAACCTGTCGTCCTTGATCTCGAGGTCGCGCGTCGTACGCAGGACCTGCTCGAGGAGCACCGGTAGCTTGTCGTTGTAGCCGCTGACATCGAAGCTGAGACCGCGGGAGTCAAGACCCACGTTGTAGTCTAGGCCCGCGAGTTCGGCATCGTACGAGAACTCCTCGAGGGCGTCACGCACGAGATCCGTGTACAGCCTCGTCTTGACGGCGTTCTCGGCAGATGCGAAGATGACGGGGTTCTTGCAGCTGATGATGAGGTTCGCCTTCGGCACCCAAAACGTATCGTCCTTCTTCCACCACGTCAGCGCAAAATCGTCGTTGCGGATGACGGCGGGCGCTATGGCCGGCTCCTTGATATCCTTCTTCTCGACCTCTAGCTTCGTGGGGATAAAGTTGTTCTTGTGGGGGAGGTGCAGGGCCGGGAGCCGGGTCTCGGGGGTCATGGCCGTGGCCTGTCTCAGCTCCTCCATGAAGTCCTCGGGGATCTTCTCCACCTTGTACTCCGTGCCGTACCACTTCTCCTTCTTGTCCCAGTCGCCTGGGAACCGCTGGGAGATGACGGTCATGCGGAAGTTGTCCGTCCGCAGGCAGTCGAGCGTCTTCTTGATGAGCTCGGGGTCGAACTGGCGTAGGCGGCTGAAGCCGCTGAGCAGCCACTCGCGGGGAATCGGCCTCTGCATCAGAGAGCTGTTCTTCGACGTGAAGCGGCTCGCCGGCGTCTTTTGCTTGAACTTGAAGGCGACATCGGCGAGGCCCTTTTGCTCCTCAAATATCCACTCCTGGGGCGGCGTCTGGCGGAGGAGCCCCACGTATTGGAAGAAGACCTTGACAACCTCCTTGTAGTGTTTGAGACCCTGATTAAGTGTTAGTTGATGCAATGTACAGCGGTGTTCTCTGCACTTGTGCACTCATACCTCTTCCGTTAGCCTGATCTGGCAGTCAAAGAGACCGGGCGTGCCGGGGCAGATGGGATACGTCCCAGCGCTAAGCCCCGTGGCCCACCCCCTGGCCTTGATGTATGCCATGATACTCCCAGGGCCTTCATGTCCTATTAGATGCCCGACGTAGCGGCTTGGCTGGGTCAAGTACATCTCCTCCTCGTCGAGGAAAGGGAAGTAGAGGTTCACCTCCCTCGAGTCCATGACGGGCTTGGCGAAGCACTGAATTCCTAGGTCGGTCGGCCGCATAGGGACCTCGGTGTCCCAGCGGTTCTGCGGCAGGTCCTTGTTCGGCACGGCCGAGAAGAGCTCGATGACCCACTTCTCGAGCACGTCCAGTGGCTCCCTCCCGAGCACGCACAGCTTCATGCGGTTCGCCGAGTAGTGCTTCTCGTAGAACTCGATGAACTTGTCGCGGACGTTGATGCCCTTCTCCTCGGGCAGCGTCTTGAGGATCTCAAAGTTGCCCGTGGAGAAGTGGCAGAACGGGTGGTTGGGGTTCGACAGGGACTTCTCGAGCTGGAAGAGGCGCCATCCGTCATTCTGCAAGTTCTTCTTGTTCTCCGAGTCCACGGCCCTGAGCTCCCGGTCGAGGGTAGACTCGAGGAACAGCGGCTCGATGAAGAACTGCGAGAAGCGGTCCAGACCGCCCAGCAGAGGCGACGGGTTCGACTCTGACGGCTCCTCGTCGTTGGCGGGCTTGGCGGAGACGTCAAAGTAGTAGTTTGTTGACGTAGACGCCGTGTAGGCGTTGGAGTGGCCCGAGTTGGAGGAGAGGTACTGAGAGTAGTCATTCTCCCCGGGGTACTTTTTCGTGCCCATGAACAGAAGGTGCTCTACTGCATGGGCCATGCCGGGCATATCCTCTTCATCACTGAAGTTGCCAACGTTGATATCCATGGCGGCACTCGCCTTATCGGCCTTGGGGTCGTGGACCAAAAAGACCTCCATCTTGTTCGCCAGCTCGATGACGCGATACGTCCGGTCGTCCAAGTCGGGCTTCTCCAGGTCCTCTGTGACTAGCCGCGCCTTCTCAGGCACGCTCCTGCGGGGGATCCCCTGGGCCTCGGCCTGGGGCTGCGACTTGAAGCTCGTCATGGTGACGGTGGTTGCGGGGCGAGATGTCCTGCTCGTGGTTGCCGTAAAGTGCCTTCCCACTGACGATAGAAGTGAGAGATGGCCGCTCTGCGGGAGCACCGCTGGGCGTCGGCCGCAACGGGACGAGAATAGGGGCGTCTGCGGGTAGCCGCCTCGGGTGGTGAGAGCGGGTTGAGGGGACGGGTGAGGAGGGGCGGGCGAGGAGGCGGGCGAGGTTCCGGGGGTCGGAACAGCGTGATGGCCGCGGCGAAAGGGCGGTTTGGCGGTGGAACGTGGCAGGGTGAGACAAGGTAGAGCTAAAAAGGCGCGGCCTGGGCGAGTGTGAGGTCTGCGAACGACTGCCGGGACGCGGTGAGGCGAGAAGCCGGTCTTAAGAGGCGCCTGCGCTGGCGCGCGCAAAGGCGAGTAGTAAGCAGCGGCGGGGCGAAGAGGGTGGGTAGACCGCGAAGGATGTGGGTCTTGGATCGGGGTGGTGGCGGACGAGGTTGGCATCAAAGACGGGGTCTGGCGACGGGGCCGACGGCTGCCATTCGAATCGCCGGATGGCGGATGGTGCCTGAGTCACGGAGGAGCTGCGGTGTCTCCGGAGAAGCGGCTCAGGCCAGGGTTGGCGCGGGAATTGGCTCTTGAACCAGGCGCCGGGTTCAACGTCGGAACGGGGTTGCGGGTCGCCCGTGGCCGTGGCTCTCAGGGTGCCGGTACAAGACTCGCACAAGAGGGGGCGAGTGTCCCTGGAGACACGCGAGTACCCAATTTACCGGGATCAGGGCGTAGGGGCGGAATCCGACGGAGAGTGAAGCCGACAGCGTGGTGCGGGACAGGGCTCCGATGAGTGAAGTCAGATATCCCAGCTCCGGCCCAGGCGCCCTCGATGCAGTTGGGCTCCAGCGGCGCGGGCCCAGCAACGCGGCCGCACAGGTGCCTGCCCCACTGATTCACCCTTGCGCTGCGTGGCGAGGGGAGGGCGGGCCGGTGGGGTGGGCCTAGGAACGCCCGGTGGCTGCTGACACATGCTTGGGGTGTGTGCCTTCAGGGCGGTGCCCCGCTAGTTTGCACGAGGGAGGCGCCTATCGGCAGCACCAGCTCCTGGCGAAGCCGAGAGGCAGAGCATCTCTCCGGACTTTATGGGCATCACATCCGGCAGCGTCCAAAGCAAGGCAGCAAAGCGGACATCACACGCCACGTCCTCGTTGCCTTCTTCGTGTCACCGGGCCCGCACATCCAGCAACGACAATGGCAAAACAAGCTACCTCGGCGCCAACAAGCTAGGCAGAAGCAACGCATGTCAACACTGGCTCAGTCGCACCGCGGCCGCCCAGCCCCGCCTCACGACATCCACCCCCTCCATCCCTAAGAAGTTCATCCAGAGGGCTGAGGCTCTGACGCGGCAAGGCTCGAAGCCGCGCGCCGCTACGGTTGTCATGGGCCGGCGCTTCAGAAAAGACACCCGACCGCGCCAGCCTCCGATGCCGCTTGCCATCACACTCCAACCCTCCCGCGACCGCATTCAACCTCAAGGTACAAGTACCCCCAGAACCGGCGGCTCCCCCGGCAGAGCAGATCACGGCTGCCTTGACGAGCCCGTCTCCTCAGTCGAGGAAGATCTCCCGGGCCACGGAGGAGCTGACCTCGGCTGTTCATGCGAGCCTCCAAGTTGGTCCTCGGCTGCGGCTCGAAGACGGCGGTGCCGAGGGGATGAGACGCAGATCTCTGCGGCGAGTACACGGTTTTAGATCCCGGGCTCGTGTTGTGCCGGACAACGGACGATGGGTATAGGTCGGGCGGGTGGATTAGCGGCACCCCCTTCTCGTCCCAGGTGCGGAACAGTTCCACCCTGTCCAATTCGCGAATACTACTCTCCCGCAAGTGTTGACTTTTCGGAAGCCCAGCCATCGCTCACCCTCAAGCGGAAGCCACATTGATCGTCGGGACCTCCCCTCGTTCTCCCGAGGACGCGAGCTTGTGCTACGTGCGCCAAGCCCCCGCTCGTCCCACCCGGCGTCCATCCCTGGCGGCCCCTGCTCCCCGGCGTCAGTGCGTTCCCCGCTAAAAGTACCGAGCCAGCTGCCAGGGTATGACGAAGTGGCAGGGGGAGGTTCTCCCGTCTCTCCCTGATCTATCCGCCAAGTGAGGATCGCCACGCGAATGGAAAGGGTCCCGCATTCCGAGGGCTTGCTTCACACCGGTTCCAAACGTGCCGGCGTTGTGAAACCCACGGCAGAAGAAGAAACGGGTGGAGGGTGAGAGAGGGACGTGGTACTCGCCCCGTGGCGACCCCGTTGTCCCAAACTGCCCCAGGCGGGAACCGTCCTGTCGGGTCCTCTAGGCGTTTACCGAATAAGCAGGGCAGGATGCATGGCACATGCATAACACCTATCAGCAGGTACAAACCGGCCAATATTGGTCGGCGGCGCGAGTCCAATGGCAAGGACGCGCTTCCGCTGGTGAGCCACTTCTCACCCACCACCTCTGCTCGTCTTGTCGCGGGGAATGGTAGTACACAACGGCCGGCCGAAGCGCCTCGCCCCTCGTCTTTAGAAAGCGCACCTTTCCCCGGAGATGGGTGCCTACAATCGGCACCGCTAGTAACATAGTTCCCTCGAGGGTTTCTCTCTGCCTGCTTACGCTCGCAAAGGACCCGGGCGCTCATGCAAAACGCGCTGCAGGTTGAATAGCCAATCGCGAGGTTGGATGATCGTCCGTTGACGTCGTAGCCCCGGAGGGATCCCAGGGGTGTCGCCCCATTTCCCAACAGCATGATGGCAAAGCCGTGGCCGGTGTGCCGGGGGTGGCTGGAGTTACGCGGGCGTAGCTCCGGAGCGAGGCAGTATCAACAACACCCCCCCCCCCCCCCCCCCCCCCTGCGCTGTTGGTACGGAGGTTGCTGTCAAAAGCTAGATCATGGGATGGGGCAGATGGTTAGGGCTTCGGTTATCCGTGTACATGTCCGATGCTCTTGCGGTCATGTCGTCTGAGAGGGATACTGGCACATGATTGACTGGTGAGTTAACCAAGAGTTCTGCATCCGGCAGACCTCGGCGCATCGGTGCTCCTCCTTGACCGGAACGCACAGTAGTATTACGCAACGAAGTGCATTCTCTCAACGCAACGCACATGCTAGGACTCCGGCTCGGGATACAACGGCCTAGGCATCGGCTCAGGGCGCCCTTCTCAAGGGAGCCACGCCCTCCACGCTCAGGTTCGGACAGATCGTTGATCATAACCGGACTGCCTTGCAAGGATCTCCTTTGCGCCGTTTCATCTGCATTCTCGTCAGGCTTACATCGGCCCATAGAAACACGGGACGAAGGAAATGGGAAGAAGAAGAAGAACAAAATTAGGATCCATGCATTGCCACGGCCCATATAGGGGCACGCTCCTTCTCGGCATCGATGTCCGGTTCTCGGCACCTCTGCGACGAAGATAGGCGAAGCCAGTCGGCGCTCATCCACACCGGCAACCCCCCGCCTCGATGCGTCACGTAACACGCCGTACAAGCGCAATCCCGGACTTTCCCTCCTCCCCTAAAGAACGGCCGTTTACCCTGTCTTGAAGCTCAATGGCACACATTGCGACAGTCGCGCCCAGTTCCCGTGTCAGCGACTCGCTCATCCAAGCTTGACCCCAGAGCGCGCTGTCACTAGGAAGAATGCGCGCCGGGAGTTACGCAGTCGACGGGGATAGGAATGGGAAGGAAAGCGCCCCCTTCGTTTTCCAGTGGCCCTGGCGGGGAGGCCGCGGCATGCCCCTGTCGTGGCTTGAAGATCGGGATTTTGTTGAGAGAGCCGGTGGCTTGCTTCTTAATCCGGCACGTATACAGCTGTCTATCGGGTCCCTTAACGCTCAACATTATACCCGTACCCTGTTTCTGTAGATGCGCGGTAGACGGACCACTCTCGCCCAGGCGCGATGTCTGTCACTGCAGCCCTGACCAATGACCAGACGCTACTCCCCCTGAAACCAGCCATTCTTCATGCGCTCCAGTCCCGGGCCCAAGTGGAGACGCGACACAACGACACGTCTAATACCCAACACGGCTCAATATTCGGGCACCAAGCTGCAGGCTTTGGCCCCCTTCCCGTCCCGCGCTTTTAGCCAGACATCTGCCCGAGTCTACCCCAGCGACCGACCTCCGGCGGTGAAGTTGGCCTAATATGACGCTCTGTAAGCTGCCGGGATGTATATTGCGGAGTGGCGGCGCCGGAGAAGGGCCGCCAGGGCACCCGCGCGGCCGAGGCGACACATGGCTGCATCTCCCGTTCCTGCATCATGGCTAGTCCCAAGCGGGCGGAGACCCCGCCCTTTCGTCCCCCCTTTTCCGAGGCCTCGCCTGGCGCGCCCTGCAGTGAGGAGAAGCAGAGAGCCCCTATCTGGGGACAGGGACGGCGGCTGTTGCAGTACGCCAGGCAGCCGGCCGGACGTCAGGCGGGGCCTCCGCCATATGCCGCGGGACGCAATCCCGTGGTTCTAGGACGCGGGCCGCCTCACCGCCGCCTGGCCCTTCGTCTTCGACCCAAGAGGACCTCGACGCCGGGTGGAACTGAGAAGTGGCTTCACTCGAAACCCCGGGGGGAGGGTGTGTTGTTGTCGCCGGGAAAGCTTTGTGTGTTTTTTTCCACTTATACGGGTCCCGGACCCGGGCATTCCTCCCGCTTCACCGGCCCGTCGGGCTTCTGGGCAGGAGATTTGGTTTTGGAACCTTCTGGCCTCGAAGAGATTCTGGGGATGGTGAGTTGCGGGTGCGTTTGTTTGAAACTAGACAGGCCGTAGGGGAGGTCACCCGCCCAATCGGGGGGCTTGAGCTCACTCGGGTGTTAGCATAGCATGTTGTCAGATGGAATGAGTGGGAGAAGCCCATCAATGGCGTATATTCAGTCCCGCCATCTAGTCATCCGGTAGGGCACTCGAGCCGCACACGGCGCGTTCCCACTGGGTTCACTGAGTGGAGGCGATGCCCACAGGCACACTGCATGCCTCTCTCTTTCTGGGGCATCCGATATACTCTAGAGCCGCGGTGAGGGGAAGCCTCGCGGTTTAGCACCCGGCCTCGCTCGACGGGGTATACAACGCCGAGCGGCAAGAAGGCCGCTCTAGGCCGAACAGCGAGGGTATCAAGACGTCTAGCACAATCTCGCGGGCCGGCGAATGCCCGCGCAAAAAACAAGAGACAGCGAAAGACACTCGGAACGAGGCGCAACAGCCAGCGCTCCAGCGCCATCGATCTCGACCCACCACCCGAAGCCTACCCCTCAGCGCGCCTCTTCTTGCCCCCCTTATTCTTCGGACACTCCGACGAGCTGGCCTTGTGGCCCGTCCCGCCGCAGCCATAGCATTTCATGCCCTTGGCCGCCGCCCCGCCGCCGCCGCCGCCGCCGCTGCCAGAGATGGAGACGAGCCGGCTGAGTTTGACCTCCTTCTTGCGCTTATCCTGCGCGTCGCCCGACTTTTTCACGGACCGTCTCCGCGGCGTGCCGTCCGAGTCCGACTCGTCGGTGTCGTCGTCGCTCTCGTCATCCGATTCCTTGTTCTCCTTCTGTAAACAAGTCAGCACAAGCGCACAACCAGCAACCCTCCCCGGGGTATAGAACATGCCTCTTCCTTCTCCCTCTGCTCCTTGCTCTTATAATTCCCCAACGCCCTCCTCCCGCTCTGGACCTTGTCCTCTCCCTCGCCGTCCTCGTCACTCCCACTCCCCACCTCCCGATCAATGTCCCCGTACCCCACATAAACGATATTAAGCGGCCTCTTCCCCTCTCCCCTCACATCCGGCGCATCGACAACCCACCTCCCCCCCTCCAGCTCCGCAGCCCGCCTCTCCGCCGCCGCCGCCCTCTTCGCCTCCGCCTCCTCCATCGCGGCCCGCACCCGCGCCTGCGAGAACGGGTCGTCGTCGTCGTTGGCGGCGGGGGAGTCGGCGCCGCGGTGCGCGAGCTTGCGGCGCTTGGCGGAGGACTCGGCGGAGGAGGGGGGAGTGTCGGTCGCTGCGGCGCGCTGCATGAACTTCATGGAGAGGAGGCGCGACGAGACGGCGCTCGGTGTGGGGGTTGTGGGCGCCATGGCGGCGGTCTGGGGGGTCCGGAAAAAGGGGGGGGGGGGGGGGGGGATTTTATGGAAGGCAGGTACGAGGGCGGATACTGATCGTATAGGGACTCTCGTAGGGTCGTGAGAGGATATGCTGTGGAAGCGGAAAGGGCGAACTTCGAAAGTTGAGAGCTGGCCCGAGATATCAGTTTGGAGCTCCAGAAAATTATCCACGCGACCTGTGCTACTGCAGGATTGCAGGCCCAAAAAATTCGGCTTACTTTTGCTGACGTAAGCACACGCCCAGCCGCCAATCACGGCCAACCCATTGAGCCATATCCAATTCCTCCCCGAGCAGCCGCCAAACCACACCAACGGCACGAACACCCAGCAACGCACAAAACCACCGGGCAACACAACACACAATGTCGACCGCGCCCCTCCGAACCCTCCGGGGCTTGAGCCTCCTCCGCGCCCCCGCGGCGGCGCGCACCCTGACGACGACGGCCCGGCGCGCCGAGGCGGCGAAGCCCTCGCCGACGGCCAAGGCGCCCGCGGACCTCGAGGCGGACCCGGCGGCGCTGGGGCAGCAGGCGCCGAACAGGATCGACGTCTGGGCGAGGGGCCAGCAGCACCGGACGAAGGCCATGACGGGGCCTAGGTTTGAGCAGACGGAGGGGACGCTGCAGGTGGGTCTACCCCCCCGAGGGCCCTGGCGTGGCCGGAGAGACGAATACCAGGCATTGGACGGGAAGAGCGTGTGGCGGGGAGGCAAGACGCGAGGCGTTTGTGGGAGGAAAGCGGGAGGACGTGTGCTGACGGATAACAGCCCCAACCGAGCGCGGCCATCGAGCTCATCCACCAGCAGCCCGTCCGGTGGACGCACAGCCGCATCGTCTCGTGCGACGGCGGCGGCGGCCCGACGGGGCACCCCCGGATCTTCATCAACACCGACAAGCCCGAGATTGCCACTTGCGGCTACTGCGGGCTTCCATTCGTGAGTCCCTCCCCCCCCCCCCTTTGACCAGTCACCGTCGCGGACGAGAGGCGGGACCCCGGGAGCAGCGGTTGCTAACGCAGTGCATCCTTCAGGCCCACGAGCACCACCGGAAGCACCTCGAGTCGCTGCCGCAGACTTCTTACCCTCTGCAGTGAAGGGGACATGTCAGGTTGTGTGTGGGGAGGAACGGGGTGTGGACTGGGCACAAGGGATGGTGAGACGCCGGGGGGGGGGGGGGGGAGAGTTCTGTACATATAGATCAAGAAGCAAGGCTCTTTTCTATCCGTGGCAGCATTTCTCCCCGTGAAGCTGTCGAGTTACAGGCGGTCTGGCCGGGGAGGGGGGGGTGAGGGCCAATTGCGTTTTCGGGGGAAGCTCGTTTCAGTGGCATCCAGCTTGGCAATCTCTCATTGCGTGGAATTGATGATGTAAAGGCGAGGGAATCTACCCCGCCAAACCCGCGCCCACAATGTCATCACCCAGAAGCACCACCACCACCACTGTCCTCCTCCTAATCATCGCCCTCCTCCCAACCATCCACCATCTCCTCGCACCCACCCCAGCGACCCCTCAAACACGGCCCGCCGCCATGTGGTTCCAGAAGCAGCTCACCCTCCCCTCGGCCTCGCGCGGCTCCTACCTCATCACCGACAAGATCACCTCCCAGCTCCCGGAGCTAAAGGACTACCGCGTCGGCCTCCTGCACCTCTTTGTGCAGCACACGTCGTGCGCGCTGAGCCTCAACGAGAACTGGGACGAGGACGTCAGGCATGACATGACGGACGCGCTGGAGAGGGTGGCGCCGTACGAGGGGCCCAAGGGGGAGGCGCTCTACAGGCATGACGCGGAGGGGAGGGACGATATGCCCGTATGTTGCTCTGCTCCCCGCCAAGCGAGGCGCTGGGCGGACAAAGGTTGCTGATGGGTGTGTATAGGCGCACATCAAGTCCTCGCTCGTCGGCGCGAGCGTCACCATCCCCATCAAGGACGGCAAGCTGGTACGCTCCCACCACCTCCCCCGCCTCCAAGCCCCCGAGCAAGGAAAAAAAAAAAAAAAAAAAAAAATTCAAAAGGCTGACACAAGCTCCGCGCAGGCCACCGGCACGTGGCAGGGCATCTGGTACCTCGAGTTCCGCGCTATGAAGCACACGCGCAGGGTCATGGCGACGATCCAGGGCGAGAAGTACCAGTGACTGGCCGCGGGCGAGCCACGAGATGCCGGCACGGACTCGAGAGGACATGGGTTATAGGACAGGAACGGCGGCGGGGTAGACATGGACGGCGAACAAGGAGCATCAAGGATACGGACAGGACATGGAAACGGGAAGAGGACCATGAGCGGAAAGGAAAACGCGCTTCCGGGTGCACGAGATGTAGAGAGAGCTCTTTTGATATACATGCATGCCGCGTCAACGCCTATAAACTCCGCCCTCACTTCTGATTCCAAGATCCACGCCCTCCCACCCGCCACCTACCTACCCAACATCCCCACCTCCTTTCCCGCTTCTTCCCCCCCCCCCCACCCCCCCGGGCAAAACACGGTCTAGGCCATCCCGTTCCCCATCTCCTCATCCCCGCCCGCCAGCACCTTGGTCCTCGGCACGTACCCCTCGGGCGCCCCCCTCCCCGGCGTCGCGGCCACCACCTCGCCCGCCTCGTCGACGAACTCAAAGTTGTAGCGGCTCAGCAGGTGCGGGATGGCGGAGAGCTGGGGCCCGTAGCGGCCCGTGTTGTCGTAGAGCTCGAAGAGGGGCACGGCGAGGAGCTTCATGTTCTTGGGGACGCTGAGGACCTCTGTATCCGGGGTTAGCGCCTTGCCCTTTGCCGTGCAAAGGGAGCGGAGTGCAGGAGCAGGTGAACAGCAGGGCTTGAGGGACAAGAGGGGAAAGGAAGGGCCAAGACTCACTCGACTCCGGGAGCTGTATAAAGTACAGCTTCTTGCACTCCTTCGGCCTCGTGACATGCGCCGGGATGAACGGATACATGAACGTCTCGAAATTGGGCCTCCACCACTGCGCGACACACTCCCCCACCTCCCACTCGCCCCTCGCCCCGCCCTCCTCCTCCCCCAGCCTCCCCACCGGCGCGAGCCTCTCGTCCAGCCTGCCCCTGAACCCCTCAATCTCCTCGTCCTCGGGCCTCAGGTAGTCGCCGGGGAGCTTGAAGAAGGCGTTTGCGATCTGCAGCATGAGGATGTGCGGGTGGTTGTGCTCGTGGCACACGAGGATGCCCTCGCAGGTGCGCCGCATGCCGTGCTCGTTGTAGTGCTCCTCCAGGCGGCGGAGGCGCGCGATGACGGAGGGGTCTTCCTCGGGTTGGGTCTCCTTGACGCCAAAGGTGTAGTTGGAGAGGGGGTAGAGGCGGATTGTGGGGGGTTGGTTGGCGTTGAAGGGGAGGGGGATGATGGGGGGGTTTGACGACTGGAGGATCTCGGGCGGGATTGTCGACATGGCTGCGGTGGTTCGTTCTCGTCCTTCTTGTGTGTTTTTTGTTTGTAGGGTCGCGGACCTTGTTCCGCTTCTTTCGTGTACGCGCGAGGCAGGGAGCCCGTCCGTCGTCAACGCAGCCGGGCAAGGACTCTCCGTCTCCAATCCGGCAGGAGCCTCTCAACGCAAGGAAAGGATCGTGGTTATCTCTCGTCGCAACGATCGAGCGCAGCAGCCGGCGCTGGAGCTTCCCGGAAGCAGCAACTCGGGAGAGGACGACGGCGGCGGGCCGAGAGTCGAGAGGTAGCCTCGCGCTCGTCTACGCGTCGCAGATGCAGGGAACGATGCTGGAGATGCGCGCGCTGATGGGATTCCAAAGTGCGGAGCAGGTCTCGCAGCGGCTACTTCCTCGTCGCAAAGGTGAATCGCCGAGTTCCAGGAAGCCAGGCAAGGTCGAGGTGGATGTGTTGTTGTTGATGCCAAGCCAAGGTCCCCCCCCCCCCCCCCCCGGCCGTTTGCTCTTTTCCAGCTGCCAACTCTTGACAAAGGGGAGGTGCCAACAGTCGCGTGCGTGCCAAGTCGGGACCGTGCACTGTGCCTGTCATTCGGTCCCGCTCCTCCGCTCATAGCCTGGGATGGATCGAGAGGTGCCCCAAAAGGACGACAACCACGCGGGTGCTGTGCACCGTTGCCTAGTTGTACTACTGAAGGACGAGGGTCACGTCTAGAACCGACTACCGACATTCAGGGTTTTCCATGTACGTGGATCACCCGTCTCGAGACATAGCACACAGGCGCTTGATATGAAGGTTCACACCGGTCGAACCTAGCACATGCTCCACGTGGACGTACACTCGATAGCCTCCCCAGGTGCAATTTATAGACTACTACCTAGCCATCACAACACTCACATCCAGACTCTGATCTAAGCCCCCCACTCCCCACCAATCCACCTGTTCAAGAAGTCCACCGAAGCAGCAGGCTGGTCCATCGGCACCATGTGGCCCGCCTGGTAAACCTGCATAAACGTAAGGTTGCCGCTCGACTTGACCTTGCCGTACGCCTCCTCATCGTCATTATCCGCAATCTTCAGGTCCTTAATCTTCGCGTCGTTGAAGTCCTTCTTGCCGGGCCACGGCAGCGCCTCGGTCCACGCCTGGTTGCCGAGCCAGTTGCAGATGTAGTCCGCGTCGCCGGCGTACACCAGGACGGGGATCTGCGCGAGGATGTCGGGCACGAGACGCTGGTACGGCTGGAACCAGTCGCCGGCAAAGAGGAAGCCCCGGTTGATGTCCATGTTGCAGCTGTCGTAGCTCGACACCTCGGCGCCGACGGCGTCCATGACGGACTGCTGGTTCAGGTACTCCGAGATCCAGCCCAGCGCGCTGTAGCACAGGTTGCTGTCGTCCTCGCAGGGCCCGCGGATGTCGTAGACGTTGCGGCCCGTGCGCTGGTACGGCCCAATCATGGCGTTGTTGCAGTAGATGCTGGCCGGCACGCACGACCACGCGCTCCCGGACTCGTAGCAGCTGTTGATGAGCGACTGGCACCGCGGCAGCGCGTTGTCCATCGACTGGCACTCACTCTCGCTGAGGACGGCCGGGTAGCCGCCCTCGCCGCAAGCCATGGGCCGGTAGTACGCGTACTGCGTCAGTCCGTCCGTCAGGCCGTTGCCGATGAGGATACTCTTCAGGTTGATGTTGCGGTCCTTGTGCGAGAGGATCTCCGACGTGAAGGCCGGGATGTAGTGGCCGGCGTACGACTCGCCCGCGATGTGGAAGTCCTGCTTGGCGTACTCGGGGAACTGGTGGAAGAAGAGCGACAGCAGCGCGTAGACGTCCTTGCCCGCCGCCACACTGTCCGTGACGGACGACCCACTGTACGAGAAGCCGGCGTTGACGGGCTGGTCGAGGAAGATGACGGACGCGTTGTTGTTCCACGCGTGGGGGTTGTGCACAGTCTCGAGCTTCTCGTTAATGAACGAGGGGCCGAGCTCGAGGAAGAGGCCCGTCAGCGAGGAGCAGCCGGGGCCGCCGTTGAGCCACAGGATGACGGGGTCGTTCTCGGGGTCATTGCGGGACTCGAAGAACCCTGGCGTAAGAGGTTAGCAACTTGCCTCCCCTAGATAGCTTCGTTAGGGGTGGGTTACCCACAGTAGAACAGATGCTTGTCGTTCTCGTTGTCGTCCAGGTACCCGCTGTACTGCTTCACATCATCGATCCCGAGAGACGAGGGATCCACCTTCTTCGCCCGCATATCATACGAGCTGAGCACCCGTGAGTCCGCCGCCTTTCCGGCGCTCTCGGCTGCCCAGAGCTTGTTGACGTCCGAGCCGCGGACGACGTGGTCCCACTCGGTATCGGGCCTCTTGCTCGCAGCCTTGGGCTTCCGCCCGATGGCCGCCTCCTTAAAGGCCGCCACGGCATCCGGCGCCAGCAGCGAGACCTCATCCCAGAGCGCCTGGGCTTGGCTGCCCGCGCCGGTGATGGCCTCCTGGACGGACTCCCACACGTTGGCGGGCTGGGCCTTGCCGCCGCCGAGGACGACCTGGTCGAGCGCGGCGGCCGACGAGGCGGCGCCGAGAAGGAGTGCTGAGGTTCCGAGCCTCATGATGACGGTAGTGTTTAGGTAGGACTGTTTCTTACGATACGGTCCTGTGATGGAAGTGTTTGTTTGGATGAGAGGTCGGGGGATGATGGGAGGTGATGAAGGGGAGGAATAGGCAGCTTGATTTCGTCGGCGTGAGACGGAAGCGGGTGGAGGCGAAGCGGGAGTGACGACAGCACCCGGCAGGTGAAACAGGTGCACCAAAGCCCGGGGATGTACCAAGTACTTGAGCTGCCGTAGTGCCCGCCCAGGAACAGAGCTAGATGTCCCCAAGGCCTACACTTCGCCACACTACGCTAGAGGTACCGTCTACCTACTCCCCCCATGCTGTCGACTCCTCAAAAAGTCCCAGCTTCGAGGTACGTCACGCGCCCGTCTCCACACCCCGCTGACTCAACCCACAGCCCGGCGCATAACTCGCCAGCCACGAGCATCCTGCTCACATCTCGCCCCCAAAAGCGGCCAGACACCTGGATGGCTCCCCGCTCGCTAGCCCCAAACCGGCAGCTCGGAAGCCGAGAACCGCCGTCCGGTAGTGTCTCCCGGACTCCCGCCCAGGGAGCCCGTGCAAGGTCCCACACACCGACACCGGCCGGGTGCGCGCCCTGACGCCATGTTCTCCCACGTCATCGCGTTCCTGCATAATCTCGAGTCACGCAGACCGTTGGAACAAATCACAGCACAAGGATATACGGTATACACCAAGCAAACAAAACATGAGTGCACACCGACACACGCAGTCCGGTAATCCTGACCACGCAACCGCCGGCTCAAGACATCCGAGACAATCATCACTGTGCAACTCATTGCATTGCTGCTTGACCAACACCTTGATGCTCCCAAAGTAGACATGTCAATACAGTCGATGAACACCCGCCTCGCCTCCTCACGGAGAACGGAAACGAGTTCAACATACCTCTAGAATGGTCTATGCAGTATAAAACAAGGCGAATGAAGCCATTATACACCTCCACCGCCCCTCCCCATCACTCCATGTTTTAAAACCCCCTCCCCCTCGCTGCAATGCATAAACACCAACATCACTCCAACCTCCCCCAGGCGTTCAGGACCAACCCCCCGCCTCAAACCTTCGACTCGTCCTCGAGTCGAATCTCCGCAACAGCGTCATCGTTCTGGCCCTGCTCCGCCCGCTTCCACCCCTCCCCCCACGTGTCGTCGCCTCCCGCCGCCTCGCCATCAGCGAACGGCCCCGCTCCACCTGGGACCGGGAAATCGGCATCCATGAGGCTGCTCCGGCCCTCGCTCCCCGAGTCGTGCTGCGCGTCGTCGCTGGCATAGTCAACAAGAGCCGTCCTCCCGTCGTCATCGTCCTCGGCCCCGGCCCCGTCCAGCCCACCGAAGCTCCACCCCGTCTTGTAGGCACTCGCGGCCGTCGTGTTGCTGGACTCACCCATTTCGATCCCCTCGTCCTCGATGCTGGGGTGGACGCCGTGCGCCCCACTATCAGAACCACGACCGCCGCCCCGGAGGCGCGTCGTCGCCCCGGCTCCGGCTCCGTTCTTGCCAGCGGTCGACGAGCCATACAGGGATGACCCGCCAACCTCCTGATCTTCCCCCGACCCGGAGCCGTCGTCCTCGAGGCTGCGGTTAAACCTCTCGCAGATCTCCGCGAACCGCGGCCCACCGAGCGGGACGGATGAGCGGCGTCGGTAGAACAGGAGGTACGCCGCGCCCGTGACGAGGGACTGCGAGTTCTTGACCTTGCTCACGGAACTATCTGTAGGCGAAATTCGGATCAGCATCGTCCCTGGAAGAGGGGAACGGGCGGGGCCTCAAAGGCCAAGTGACTTACCGTTGTAGTGGTACCATTCGCCGTCCATAAAGTTCTTCGCGCTCGCTGTGTAGTGACCGCCTCCTAGACCACCGTAATGCTCATCAACGCCGATGAGATCGTAGACCTCGACCTTACCATCCTCCTTGTGAAGGACGCGAGTATCAAGGTCGAGACCCTCGATGGGGAAGTTAACCTTGACGTCAATCTTGTCACGACGGTAGTGCGACGAGCTGAACCGCTTCAAGTGGCACACAAGAATATCCGGTGTCTTCCACAGGTCGAACTTCTTGCTAGCCCGGCGGTGCTCCTTGCAGCGCGGGCAGTACCACATGTCCTGCTCGGAGAGGACCTCGGCCCTCTCGAACTCGTCGAGGCAGTCATCAAGAGTAATGCCGGCCGTGCGCCTAGATGCCCTCGACCTACGCTTGGCCTCCAGCCCGGGATCCTTGAGCTTCTCGATGCCGACAAAGGTTTTGGCGCCTCGTTTGTCGCCGAACTCGTCGGTATCCCTGCCAAAGACGGCATCCCACGCTTCTTCACTCCAATCGACGACGATACCCTCGCCAAGGTTGATAAGAGCACCCTCCTCGGTTAGCGAGGGCATCACGGGCTGCGGCGGTACATCAACGTAGTCGGCCCCTTTAGCCATCATCCTGTTCTGCTTCGCCTTGGCAGCCCGGCGCTCCCTCTTCGTGTACGTCTTCTTTCCCTTGACAGGCCGTCCCCGGCCGCCGACCTTGTGCATGTGCTTGCCACGGCCGTTCATGCGGTTCAGGTTCTATGATACTCGTTAGCAGCCTGCTCAACCTTGCCCACCCGCGTTCAGTCCTGAAACTCACCTTGTAGGACACGGCCTCCTCCTCGGACGACTCGTCCGCCATGCGCGTCTGGGTCGGCACATTGGGATCGTCGTCGCTGCCGCTCTCGTTGGAGCCATGAGCATTGTTCCAGGCCTCGTTGTCCACCGGGCTATCCTGATCTGCCGGCGCCTCATACTCCGGAAGCCTGCTCGCAATCGTGTTGAGCTGCTTGTTATCATCGACCGCACCCCAACCCGTAGCTACGGCACCGTCCGAGTTCCTAGAGTCGCTGAAGTAGCTCATCTCAAAGAGGTTCTGCAGCCGGGGATCCAAGAACTTCTCCGGGTCAACCCAACTTGGTCGCTTCGTGTTGAAGCGCTTCAGGATTGTCGGTCCACTTCTAGTCAAGGTGTTAGCCAGCCCCGGGCGGAAGGGGGGG